>CM034544.1:40736880-40793421 GCA_020002185.1 Paraescarpia echinospica | reverse complement strand
TGTGTGTGTGTGTGGGGGGGTCAGTTTTGCCGTATTTAGTAGGTCTCCAGAAGCAATTTGAATAAACAATTATATTCCGCGGTATTTTGGTAATTGCTAGTAGTAAAGCAACGCTCATAACTGTTTTGTACAATCAAGTAATAACATTATGTACGGTAGCGAATTAAGATACATAATACAGGTAATACAAACCAAATAATATTAATTGACTATTGTGAGATCTACTTGAAGATTGGACCATATAAACACCTCTGATGAAAATATGAAATGAAAGACTTATGCACTCTGAAATGTCGCCATACGACACACCCGTTGCTTTTGTTGGGACCTAAACCACGTAGCTTGATCAGGAGCCTCTGTTACCTGATAGTAAGAATGCTTGCGAGCATGCGTGCACAGAGCATGCGTGCATATGTCATGCTATCATCGAATATTTAAAGATATAACACTTTATGCTTGGCGCTAGAGTTACTTATGACACGCATACGTTGGTTGCGTCTCACGTTGGGCAGATTTAACTTGTTTTTAGTTATATGACACTACCCGAAACTAGATGGGAAACCCATAGATGCCCCAGGGGTGTATTGATGCAAATTACGCAAATCATGAGAACTCGCTCGGATTGTTCAATCTGCAAATGTGTGCTCGATATGGAGAAAAGTGCGAATTCTGGGTTTTTATGTAAGAATGAATGTATGTATGTATGTATGCGTGTATGCGAGCATGTGCGTATGCGTGGGTTTGTATGCGTATATTTGTGTATGCGTCTATTCGTGTATGCATAAATGCACGCATGCAGTTATGTGGGTATGCATGTATAAATACATGTATGCATGTATGAATACACGTATCCGGGTGTATGCGAATATGCGTGTACATGTGTGTGTGTGTGTGTGTGCGTGCGTGTGCGTGTGCGTGTGCGTGCGTGTGTGTCTGTCTGTGTGTGTGTGTGTGTGTGTGTTCAAGTGTTCATGTTTGCTAGTTATGCTAGTTTCCTGAATTGTTTCTCATCTGCTCTACGAAGTGTAATCAACTACCATTCGTACTGAACGTGGAATAATACGGAGGCCTGGACAATGCGGTCATTGTCTTAGTAGGGCCGTCTTGGTATTGTAGGTCTGAATTATGTTTCAACGTGCTTACATGTCGTGTATGTTCTGTAATCATTGTGTGTCGCAATTTTTCTTTTGTAAACTTCCAAAGGCATATACTTTCTATGCTAGGTCACACCCGAAGCTAGGCTTCTTGTACTGATTTCCTTTTTTTGTTCCTTGAATCAAACCAACTTCGGAATTAGCACTATCTGGGTTATAGCGCCGCCGCCGCGGAATGGGCTCCTTCTTGGTGATATATCAGTCGAAAATGTTACTAAAATTCGCCGTGGTATAAACGCATATCTTTATGATATTGAATATCTAAGCACCCTGCCATTTTCTAAATTATCGTTGACAATTTTAACTGTGCTCAACGCCTTCGATATTGACCGACGCTTTTGAATTGTTGCGCCTTTGAGCTTGGTTTCCTACGATTTAAGAGTGCACTATATCTATTATTTTACTACCATTAAGGATTGGTTTAAATTGAGCTGTTAAAGACACGTGGACACATCCTCTAATACAGTGGCATTTCTAGGATATTTGTGATTGTGTCACGAACAACTTTTAGACACGCTTTTACGGTATGGACGGCATAGATCGAAATCAAAGGACGTATTTGGAGAGAAGAAGCTTATTATCAATTCTCAACTGTAGCAGAATTGTTATTAAATAAAACATGTTAACAACAAACTTGCGTGTTCGCTTTGTCACTTATCTGGAGAAATATGGTATCTACTCACTGGTTAGCGACACGTTGTTTGTTTTATATATCGCTGTGACCAAGTATTAAAGTATAATAATATGTTTTTCCATCGGTATTCCATCCATCACTAAGTATTGACTATAGATCATCATGTTATTTACTTGAAAACGGCATAGCATATACCTGACCAGCATACATGCCAGTCAATCAAAATTTGCTTTCGTATAGCAACATTAATACTACCAACATGATCAACGGTGGGTATATGTTGTTGTTATTACTAAAAGCGTTGCCGACACTAACATGCTTCGAACATCGTTATTGCATCAATTGCGAGAGTAGCTGTCGTAGCATACATACCATACCAACATGTAATAACACGGTGATGGCTGCAAAACTCCGTAAACATATACATGCGTGTGTGTGTGTGTTTGTGTGTGTGTGTGTGTGTGTGTGTGTGCGTGCGTGCGTGCGTGCGTATGTGTATATATGCTTATGTACGTATATGCAAGAATAACATACATACGTAAAAACACATACATACATGTGAACATATATATATATATATATATATATATATATATTTACACATATATATATATACATACACTCAAACATACGTGTACATACATATGTACTTATGTATAACACTATGCGTGCGCCTTCGTGCGTAGGTACGAACATACAATATATATATATATACATCCATGCATGCATGCAATGCATTCATACAAGAATACATGTAATTAAGCACACATGTATATATGCAAACATGCACACGTGCACATGCACACGTGCACACGTGCACACGTGCACACGTGCACACGTGCACACGTGCACACATGCACACATGCACACATGCACACGTACACATATGCGTACATTTTGTGTATGGTCAGACGTCGCCAAGCACCAGAACACATCTATCCTGCACAGCCTAATGAAACAATTAAGGCGACACGGTATGTCATGATGCATTCAAGCGAGCTTGGCGTGGACGAACATTGTATTGCAGTCGAAGGTAATCTATGTCTACTATCAGGTCATGACTGTCAGGATAGAGATGTAAGATTAACCAAAAATGATGTTTCTAGTTGAATGATTTGCGTTCACAATGAGAGTTACCAATTATCGACATTAGCGGCGATTTGTAATGACACTCGTAATGTATCAGTGATTACCAAAAGTCCATTTCAGATGATTTACTCTCGTGATATTTCGCATGCTGGTGTTTTCGAAAATATTCAATTTGGAAGTTGAAATATGCAGTTATTCCTCAGTAATGGTGCTAATAATGGATAATAAATTATAATTAGCCTTAGAACGTCGAAACCTCATTGACTCACCTCCAACCCGCAAAAGACATTGTGAGGGTCATTGTATAATTCGCAATTTGCCATTCGAATGACCGCCATTTTTATGCCATGCATATTTGAGATTTAACAACACTGCGCATTCTGAAGTGAACACATTGAAAGGAGGAATGACTTAGACAATTAACCTTGCGTGCTATTACTCGTGTTAGGTCATAATAACAAACTCAGCAGGATTCCATTTACATGTTTTTTTTATTACATAAAAATACGAGGAATAAAGTATCACTCTTTGTACAACCCATAGAGAACAATTTTATTATAGTTGAGGGTAATTGTAAAATTAGCTATAATATAATAATTGGTCAGTTGAACCTCCACAGTTCCTTCAACAGTGCTAACATATGTTGTCATGTGACAATCACCTATCATCATTTTAAATGCTAATTTCTATCGTGCCGTGTTCTCCGGCATTCAGGCCACAATTCTGGAAGAAATGTTGCCGCTGCAATATTTTACAGTTCTGGTACATGAATTGGCGGCCACGGATCAAGATGCAGGTTCTGCTCTACCCGTCTCTACAGACCATCGACTTCATGACCCCGTCGTATTAGGAGAACGCGTGTGATGGGAACTTGGGGACAAGCGGCCAAGCATGACTTCTGGTCAGTACTTTCAAACACTTAATGCATAGCATCGGTGTAAACAACTGAAAGTTAAACTGCAGCTATTCTTAATGTGATGATCGAGCGAATCAGTCTAGTTTATCACTTAAATATTTAAACAAATGCTTTATCAACTTATTAATTATTATTAAGCATATATATTAATTATTGTTAAGCATATTTATTACTTAATGTTCTTACCTTGTTGTGTTCATTACGCTATTATATATGATTTGTCTTAATTTTATTTGTATTGTATGTATTTTAATGAGTTACAAAAAATTTGAATTTGAAAAAACCCAATATATATATGTATGTATATATATATATATATATATATTTATATTTATACATATATATATATATATATTTGTAAATATTATTGCTACGTAATAATCTTGATGTATTAATGTTTTAATAATAATTATTATTACCAGTTAATATATTGCTTTGTTTGTTTCCTTATTTAGAAATTCTACATTATTATATTGTTTTACACACACAAACATACACACATATATAGTTGTATTATTAGTAGAAAGTTTGATACGTGTTTTTTATTTTGCAGTTTTACACTATTTTATTTTATGTTTTTAGGCGTCACGAACACATTTGGATATTGCGTTTTATAAAATAAAATATACTAATATTTTGTTAGTATGTTGCGCAATCGTCAAGCGTTAACAGTAAGCAAACCTACACAACATCAGTATGGTGACTATCTAATATAGTAATAATGATGTCTTTCCTCATGACATATGTACGGCAAGTCCACACGACAACAATATGTTTGTTGAATATGCTAATTTGACAATATGAAATTGTGTTTATTAATAATAATGATAATAATAAAATAACTTCTGTTGCATCTAAATCGTTGAAAACCAAGCTCAGAAGCGCATCAAAACAAAAGGATTGGTCAATCTCAAAATCCATAAGTAGTATTCCAGTTGTCAACAGATGGGTGAAGGCGCTAGGGAGCTACGGTGGATAAGCAAAGTTGTAAAGATAAGTTGGTAAATGACGACGGAATTTTTAATATTTTCAATTGACCTAACACTAAGAGGGAGCATATTCCAAAGAGTTGGTGCAAAAACCTAGTTCCAATGTTAGTGTTGACTCCAGGAACAAAAAGTAGGTCAGAATTAGATGATCGAATCTCGATAGGTTTTCTTACAGGAGTAAGCAATGAATACTAATCAGATGATTGCTTACTGGACAGTGCCTGGTATTTAATGGTACATATTTTTAATATTATACGATATCGTACAGGAAGCCAATGCAAAGACTTCAAAAGTGGTACAGAGCGAGAAAAATGAGGAGATCTTGCATCTATTCTAGCTAGACAATTTTTGACACGCTGAAGTGATGTGATATCCCTGCTGGCGGTATTATAAAGGAAGGAATTGCAATAGTCAAGTCTGCTGCTAGCAAGCGCTGTTGCAGTAGTGTTAGCAACAGAAAATGACGTATACCGGAGAATACTGCGAAGATCACGAATGTGATCAAAACAGAAGTGACATGTTTTATATATGTGTTGTCGGAAATTGAATTTACTATCAAAGATCACTCCTAGATTCCACAACGAAACAGCTGGCAACTGACAGAAACAATGGATGAGTAAGTACCAGAAGTGAAGCCCGGGACTTTGAGCATAGGCGAAGTATCTTCAGGCCATGGCTACATTTGACTAACCTGCCCCAGAGCCTGTAAATCCGGGATATGCATATACAGGCACCAGACGGCATGTCGACGTCAGCAGGGAATTATATCTTCATACTGATATTCGCGAAGCATCTGCCATCACTACTGTTGTGGATGCATACAAACAAATACACTTTGTGCTGTAACTGCAGTGTAATTGAATAACTCCAACACAAGTGAACAGACCAGCAAAAAAGGAAAGTGTGAAGTGTCTTGAGAGTGATAATGAGTGGATATCGTTTTGTTAAATGAATTATTTGCTGCGTATGTCATTTGTTATGCACATTTAAAATTAATAATGGAAGTCAGTTTATTTGCTTTTTGCATTATCGTCATATTATTAATATATCGCTTGTCATTACTGTTTGATGTGCTACATTAAATGTTTTAATGTATTTTGTTACAATAATGATATATTACAGACTATACACCGCCGCAATCACAATAGGCAATTGTGCACAGTCGGTTTGTGTTGAACGTGTTTATGTTCAACATTATGCTATTGTGTTCCTGTTGTTTTAGGGTTTTTCCTACCTTCCAATATTATAACATTATTTGAAGTAAGACATGTCATCGATAATATATCGTCAGGATAATGCCATTATGTTTAACTACGTAAGTCGATGTAATGTTTTTGTAATACCGCCTTTACGGGCAGATTATTATAGACTCGAAGAAAAGTTTAATGCGTATGCTCATCATCCATGACTTATACGTACAGTCCTAATAGGATGTCATTTTAATGTATTTTTTAACCTTCATTTATTATATTTTTGCCCGAGCAAGGGTTTTATTTTCAACCTTTACATTGGGCTTGGGCTAGCATATGGTTCATTATTATCGTACATATAAATATATATATATATTTATCCGACTGTTGTTTTGCCCAAAAAAGTGGCTGAATTAGAAGCAATCCACTTTCCAATACAAATGTCATCCTTTGGCCAATTTTAATTTATATATATATATATATATTTAATATATTATGTATAATATATATATATATATATATATATATATATGTACGTCTTTATATAGGTACTACTCCTAATGAAGAAACCCACAATTATGCATATAAAGAGGTACATCATATGGGCCCATAATTATGTCTAACTTCAATTATTTTGCTATTTTCTGATCTATGATCTCATCAGCAGATTTAAGATTTATGACATATTGACTTATTTGCATTGGTAAACCATAGCATCCAATTTTAAAACAAGGCAAGTGGTACAATGTTCATAATAACCAGTGAGAACTCGAGCAAGCGCAATGGGGGAGACTGGTGTGGGCATCTTACTTCCTGTACCAGGCGGGTCGCACACCGGTAGTCGGAGATCGAGAAACAGTAGACCCTGTTGACTGTCCGGCTGAGTGGGCTGCGGATTGTTGCATCTGACTGCCGAGTGGGACCTGAACAACGCTGCCACGAGTGCCTCTAGCGACAGGTGTCAGAATTGCATACCTCACCACGGTTGAATGCGAAACAGGGCGTGGTTAGCCGCCTAAACCCACCGGTGTTTCTCTTGCGAAAGGAATAGCCAGTTTGGGTGAATCCATCCAGAGCGGCCAACCAACCGAGTCCCAAATTCAGTCATTTCTCAGTTGCATCGATCTAAATACTTCGTCGTACGATCGCCAGTTCCCACCTTTCTGGTACAGATATCGTACTGTTTAAATATACATTAACATGGTATGCGGGTCAGTCAGATGTTGTGGCTGACGAATCAGGACATACATGTATACCTCGAAACCTTGAACCCATTCCTCAAATGAGAGCAGGTCACTCTTTACCTTTGGGGCAACATGAAACAGTGAGATGACGTTGGCTTCACCTGGCTGAAATGAGACTGAATATGTATGGGGGCTGAAACATGCAACAGAGTAGCGATGTTGACATATTCCCCGGACCATTTGGGCTTTTAGCAGGTCAGAAACCCGCGAATGGTAAGAAAAGGCTTATGATGAAAATGAAGCCACTAATTCCTCATGGACATTATTTTCATCATTACCTGTTAACAGAGCTCCAGCTAATGGCTATGGAGCCAACGATCATCCAGAAATGAAGCCTGGCGGAGTAGCAACTGCGGCCGGAGCATCTGTAGTGGCCGGAGCACCTCTAGTGGCCGGAGCACTTGCAGCGGCTGGAGCCCCTGCAGTGACCGGAGCAACAGTCGCGGGAAGCATGTCGGTTAGAGGAAGCAGCAAGAATGCGGCATTGTTGTCAGGCTGCAAACAACGCACCATGTCATGGACCTCCCGCAGAAGCTTATCTGAAGCCTCCATGCGACTTTCCATACCATGTGCCCCCTCACCCAGGCCAGCACACTCCTGGACATCCAGACGGTGTTCTGGTGTATCATCAACCTGTTGTTGGATAATATATAGAGACAGCAAAGGCACAAAGGAAGCTCTGCTGCCGAACGAGTAGGCGTAACTGCTGGACTGGAACGACGTCCACGACCTGATCCCGGGACGGGTGGCATTAAGCAATAAAAAATACTGGCAAGCAAAAAGTTTATTAAATGTTCTGCTTATTAAATTATTCATTATTATTAACATTTATTACTAATTAATTGTATTTATTTTTAGCTATTATCAGTATTAATTATTACCAATAATGACCATCCGTAACAATTATTATTCTTGATAATAATTATTATTATCATCAATTATTGTTATTATTTATTAATGGCGCACGGCCAAAATACGTTAATTTGGCAAAACGGGCAGAACACTGAATATTTGGCAAACTGCCATGCTAAGTGATGCTCCGGGGCGCCTGCAGTGGCCGGAGCAACAGTCGCGGGAAGCATGGCGGGCGGAGGAAGCAGGAAGTGCACGGCATTGTTGGCAGTCTGCAAACCACGCACCATGTCATGGACCTCCCGCAGAAGCTTATCTAAAACCTCCACGCGACGTTCCATACCCTGTGCCCCCTCCCCCAGGCCAGCACACTCCTGGACATCCAGGCGGTGTCCTGGTGTATCATCAACCTGTTTTTGGATAAGATATACAGACAACAAAGGCACAAAGGAAGCTCTGCTGCCGAACGAGTAGGCGTGACTGCTGGACTGGAACGACGTGCACGACCTGATCTCGGGACGGGTGGCATTATGCAATAAAAAATACTGACAAGCAAAAAGTGTATTAAATGTTTTGCTTATTAAATTATTCATTATTACTAACATTTATTACTAATTAATTGTATTTATTTTTAGTTATTATCATTATTAATTATTACCAATAATAACCATACGTAACAATTATTATTCTTTATAATAATTATTATTTATTTATGGCGCACGGCCAAAATACGTTAATTTGACAAGACGGGCATAATATTTTATTTGTGGTGAACACTGAATGTTTGGCAAACTGCCATGCTAAGTATTTATATTAATGGCGAACGGCCAAGAGACGTAAATTTGGCAAACGGCCATGATATGTTAATTTTGGCAAACGGCCGTGAACAGTCAATACTTGACAAACGGCCAAGATGCATTAATTTGGCAAGTAACCATGACATGTATTAATTAATTATTTGTTGTTATTTACTTTAAAATTTTAATTAAACTGTTATTAAAATTTGTTTTAATTCCTAAACATTGATATGTTGTTAATGGCGAACGGCGTAGAGGTTAATTTTGGCGCAAGGTCATGATAAGTAATATTTAAAACCAACAGGCGAGTAATTAACAAATAGTAAACGTCCATAACCTTTACTGGCATTAATAGCCATCAACAATAACAGGTGACAAACTGTCAACGGGCACCTTAAAATAGCCACCTGTGGACACTAGCCAACTTAATTATGTCAAGCAAACACCAGTTTTGCCAGTTACCCTTCAGAAATTAAACAGGTCAAAGCCGCATAAACTTTGTGAAATTGGCAAACGGTCGTTGAAATTTCCATTTGCAACGGCCATCTTGGCGCCAACAATTTACCCGTCATGCTATGTTCGGGAACAACAAAAAACAGTTACCGTCAACTATCCGGCTTATTGCTATAGAAATGGCCCCACGGATTCTACGATATTAGCGAAGATTCCAGATGTCAGCAAAGTGAACACCGTCAGATTGAAACATATTCGCTTGGATGTTCCTGATATACTTATGTCGCCAGTAAATTAGCTCCCGGCTCCCGTTACATTCCGTTCCGAGCAGATAATTTATCACTGCCACTCGAGTGGACCCATTTTCGAAATCAAAATGACGCCATCTTCGCGGGCGCTCAATTTGGCACATGAATAATTGCTTAACTCCTCTTGCCATCAATTCGTCGGCAAAGACACAAAGCCGTAATCCAACGGACAGCGAAGTAGGACAGCATTCTGTGTCTAAATAATTGCCACCCAGCAAAACAATTAAAATTTCGGATTACATCGCCAAAATCTGCGCCATTACATTTGGTTGCCAAAAAGTAGCTACGGTCCGGCCGCGGTGGCACATCAATGAAATGTTGCTTCTATGGCCTTTCTCTTCAAAATTAGCAAATGACTCAGGGGAACCAGCGGACTCGACAAACTCGCCCAACCAATATGCATAAAAATGTCCGAAAATAAATATTTCTAGATCAGAACCCGCAGCCGACGCCGTAACAACATTTGAAACAAAATGCATTGTTCACGTATCCAGTAAACAACGTATCTGACATCATGGTATCAGGAACAATGTATGAGTGTGTTGCTGGCAGGGTCCGCTTGGTGAAACCAGATATTGTCTTATCACATTACTAGTGACGCAGATGTTGATATTTAATGTCCGTTGATATATGCAAGTAAAGTTACGCCCAGTCTGCGTATAATATGACTAATTACTACTGTATTTGTGTGAAATATAACAAATTACAGCAATTACATTTTAGCAAACAGTTCAACCGGGTATCATTACAATAGAAGTTAGCCAAGAAAATCGTTATTTTAAAGCCGTCATTCATATTTAATTTTCATACAAAGAGTAAAGGTAGTTTATTATTTACAACATTTTTAGTTACTTAAATCATCATTACCTTGCAGCCGGAGTGTCCCGTTGTTGGGCGAAGACATTAGCATGTCGTTTCAAGATTTGCCTGTCTTGCGCTGTCCTCTGCCAGATGGTTCCTTTCCAGTACTCGTCTAGTTCGTTTCTCCACCGTCTCGTCTGTCTTCCTATAGATCGTTTCCCTTCGTAACGTCTCCGAGTAGCTATTTTTTATCAAACAAGCTAGATATGGAAATGTCTCTGCGGCGCCCATTGGCTGTTGGTCTGATCCATGACACAGATGTCCACGTGATTGGTAGAAAGTGTAGACATCGATGCATCGAGCACACAGTATGCTTCGAAATCTGTTGATAATAATCGAGCGATGCAGTAATTATTGTAACGTTGCTTGTATGGGGTATTGCGTGAAATGTGTTAGTATGTAGGCTACACATGCAACCTTACAATAAACAAGTCGATTAATTTGATTAGTATGTAATTATTTATTTGAAATAACATCATGCCGTGAACAAACAACAGCAACAATTTAAGTAAAATGTGTCACTGATAAATAATAAGAATAACACATTATGTATTGTGGACCAAATAGTCCGTAAGAACCACATATTGATTACAATAAATGTATATTTGCTAATAATTAATACATTAATAAAACAGAAACAAAGTCATCGCAATTATTCATAATCATGCTTAACTAAATGTAGTAAATTTACATCGTGCCAGTATTTTACTAATACATATGACCACTTTTACTCAATAAAATCTGGCTGGATATAAAATGTGATCTGCTATAGAAAAGATGCAAAGTAGAACCTTTTTCGTACCATTCCATGGGACATACATCAGCTTTAAAATGATACCTCATTTTTTATAAATATATAAAGTAGTTTTTATTTATTGCTAAAAATGAAGTAGATGTTTAAATGCATAATTTTTTTAAATAAAAATATATTAAAAAGTTGTGCAATGTAAACAAAATGCCCATAGCAGTAATTTTTTTTTTTTTTTTTTTTTTTTTTGAGTATTGGTTGAGGAAAATTAACTGGACATTGAAAGCTAAGATGACAAGGTATGCATTTCTGCCACAACCACAACATTGATAAGACGTCACACATAGACCGTTATGTTTAGCTCGCGTTAAGTTGCAGTTGCCACTGCAACTTAAATCCTGGTTCGCTGTGGCAGGTCAGAAATGACTGTTCTGCACTAGTACAAAACGATATAATAATTATATATATATATATATATATACATACATATATATATATATATATATATATACATATATATATGTGTGTATATATACATATATATATATATATATATAAATATATATATATGCATATATATATATATATATACATATATGTGTGTATATGTATATACTATATATATATATATATATATATATACGTATGTACATACATCCAGCATAATATACATTAATGTGGTCAATAATGTTTGTACAAATTTCCCATAGAAACTAGTAACATATGTTTACTATTTAAGGAAACCACATTATTGTACTGATAGTTGCTATTAAACTACATACATAAGTGGAACACATTAGTAGAACTATGTTAAAGACCGTATGACATAAATCGGAATGAAAGTGAGTAAAACAACAGTGGCCTCTATAGTAAAATATGATGAATAAAATATTATCCAGTGTAACAGTGATGAACTCCACAAATAATGCTGGTCTAATTATGAAAACAATAAAGTAGCAGTAATCAATCGAATGTTCATTGCAAAAATGTGCCATTTCCCAAGTTCCCACTGTGAGCTATGAGTTTATCATTATAAGCTATGAGTTTGACCCACGGACTCATTCTGACTAACACACTGGTTCAGACTGTACGTTCACGTTGTTTTTCGTGGCAGTAAAGCAGCCGACTTTCCAATATTTGTTTGGGGTAGCGGGGTTTGATAATATATATGCTCGTAATATCCTCTAAATGCACCCTTTATCGTAAGTAACCCTACATTAGACGATTGCAATTCGACTACTCTACTGTAACACAACATTGAAATATTGGCTGCTGAAATCACATTAGAAAAATATTTGTTTATATTTATGTGCAACCAACAAAACCACTTTCATTCTCACTATCATTACTAAGTGTTTTTGTGTACATAATCTCTGACACTATATCTACATGAAACATTAGTATAAGTAAATTATATGTATCCTATTAACTTCTTAGTATAAAATCGCAAAAAAACAGGCAAAAATAAGGGGTGGGGCTTAGGGTGTTTACCCCTATTGACATTTTACAGACACAACTGACATGTAAGTGTTTTCTTAGTTTATTCTGCCTCACTTGTTTAACCATTGGTTGACTAGACATGGAAAAAGCCATTTGCTTACTTGCTGAGTTTGCGGTATCTCCTAACTGTCAAGGTCACTTGACCTGGGCAACTGATCACTCGGCTGACACATGTCGTGGCAATGTGTTATGTTGACAGCGATGGTATAAAAACAGAGCCTTTCCATTTTATACAGAATAAGAATCATATGAAATTTACTGTGGGATAATTTGTGCCAGCTGGCATTTTCATCAAATAAATTGACAAGCACTGATGTAGTAGTAATAATGTATATTTCTTGAAAGCTCACAGTAATATTTGTTAAACTGCCATTTCATAAAAAGAAAATAATTATTCTAATTAAGTGTTTATTTACACATTTTAAGAGACCCTCCTCCCTGAATCAGTCCTTTAAAATGGAGATATTTTTAGATTATATATATGTATAATATAATAAAATGTAAATTATTATAATGTAGGCGAGTAGCAGTGTTATGATATGGTATATGCATTGGACATGTATATAATTGCAACCATCATTACACATTTTAGGAAACTTTAATTACAATTAATATATTAATTAATTAACAGATGACCAACATTATAAACACCTTCACCTTTAATAAGCTTTGTACAAATATATAAATTTAGAGAATTGTAAATGATCCTCCAAATAATCGTTATGTCTAAAAAAATCATATAGGGAAAATTCCATGAAATATGGTCTGTTATGTAATTTTGTTAACGCAATATCATCTTTACTTTACACGACAGCAAAAGGAAATGTGTCTTCTTCCTTAAACGTAAAATACATATTTATTTAATTACCTCTACACTTGGTGATATATCATTAGAAAATAGTACTACATTTCGCCGTGGTAAAAAAACACATCTTTATAATATTAAATATCTAAGCACCCTGCCATTTTCTATACAATGGTTGAATACTTTTAACTATGCTCATCGCCTTCGATATTGACCGACGCTTTTCTCTTGTTAGGCCATTCTTCGTAGGATTTAAGCGTACACTATTTTCATTATTTTTACTACCATTAAGAGTTGGTTTACACTGATCTGTTTAATATCATATGGACACGCCCTCTACCAAAGTGGTACGTACACGATATATGTGATTCTGTCGCGTAAAACGTTCAGAAACGCTTTTACAGTATTGTTGGTATACGACGAAATCAAAGGACGTATTTGGAGAAAAGAAGCTTATTCTCCATTTTCAAAAATAGCAGAATTGTTATTATTTAAAACCTGATAATTATTAAAGATATTACATTGAACAGGCTGGAAAGTCAACAGGGAATTATTACTATGTCGACTGATGACGCGCTAGATAGTATTTAATATCCAATGATTTGAGTTTGAGTAAATGAAGGCACACACAATCTGTGATTCCACCTGAATAAACCAGAATCAGGACTCATCAACTTGTCCTTCATCACACGTTGTTGTTGTTTTTCTCATACAACCAGTTTCAAGGCAGTGTTCATCATACGTTGTTGTTGTTTCTCTCATACAACCAGTTTCAAGGCAGTGTTCATCATACGTTGTTGTTGTTTCTCTCATACAACCAGTTTCAAGGCGGTGTTCAGCCCACGTTGTTGTTGTTTTTCTCATACAACCAGTTTCAAGGCAGTGTTCATCACACGTTGTTGTTGTTTTTCTCATACAACCAGTTTCAAGGCAGTGTTCATCACACGTTGCTGTTGTTTTTCTCATACAACCAGTTTCAAGGCAGTGTTCATCACACGTTGTTGTTGTTTTTCTCATACAACCAGTTTCAAGGCAGTGTTCATCACACGTTGTTGTTGTTTTTCTCATACAACCAGTTTCAAGGCAGTGTTCATCACACGTTGTTGTTGTTTTTCTGATACAACCAGTTTCAAGGCAGTGTTCAGCCCACGTTGTTTTTGTTTTTCTCATACAACCAGTTTCAAGGCAGTGTTCAGCCGTATAAAATACTTGCAATAATATATGGAACACAATAAACAGAAATCAACCAAGTTAGAACGCAAACCCATACGATAAAAAAGGTAAATACTGGAAACACGATAATTTTGTTGCGGACAAGTTAATTTTAAACAATTGCTAAACGAGTATGTAATATGCTAACACGTGCCTTATAAGCAAATAAACCAAATTTATATCAGTAGGCGCGGCTGTTGATTTGTTTATATATGTCGGCCTAGGTAGTTAAGAGAAAATGGGGGCGTTGTAACGTAGTGTGTAGAAGAAATTACTCTCAATCAAAACCACACATGTTCGTTTAATCATCATACCATATGGTATCGCAAAGAGGCACTGTACGAGTCTTGATTGAGGAGAGGCTATATTCCAGAAGGAAACACTTACGCACTCGGCTTTCTTTTCACCTCAGATGAGACTAGCTGGCGGCTGAAGCTGAAAGCGGCAGGTCAGAAGCAAGCTACTAACCACTACACTACGCTACAGCACTAGGTGCATCACCCAACCCTTGTGACAGAGTCACACACCACATAATACAAGTGATTGTAAACAGTTAGCAGAATATCGCGATTAAAGCTTGTGCATGTGTGCATGTGCGCGCGCATGTATTTGTGTTTGTTTTATGTGTGTGTGTGTGTGTGTGTGTGTGTGTGTGTGTGTGTGTGTGTGTGTGTGTGTGTGTGTGTGTGTGTGTGTTTATGTGTGTATGTGTGTATGTGTGTAATGTGTGCGCGTTCGTGCGTGCGTGCGTGAGTTTGCGTTCGTGTGCATGCGTGTGCATGCGTGTGCATGCGTGTGCATGCGTGTGCATGCGTGTGCATGTGGCCGTTATTGCGTTTGTGCCTGCGTTGATTTGCGTTCACTCTTTGGTAACTGCGTTTATGCATGCGTGCACCTGTATTTGTAGACGAATCCATGACTTATATAACATGTTTTTCAATATTATACTACCACTTGCAACAACAACAACAACACTACCACTTCCACCACCACCACCACAACCATCACCACCACCACAACCACCACCACAACCACCATAACCACTACAACCTCCACCACCTTCATGACAACTATCACCACCACTTTAAACACCGCCAACACCTCAACTACCACCACAACCATCACCACCACCACAACAGCCATCACAACCACCACAACAACAACAACAGCCATCACCACCACCACCACCACCATCCCCGCATCAGCACACTTAATCAACAACAACAACATCTACAACAACAGCCGTTATCACCTCCACAACAACCGCCATAACAACCTTCACACAACACTTGCAACCACAACAGTCGCTGCAATGTTTTGATCTCAGGATGTACTGCGTGATCATGCTGCCGTTATGTGGATGGACGCATCATTTCGCTGGCTCTCGCCCAATCTTACCCTCCTGTATGACAAGACGATCAGAAGCGACGGACTATTGGTGTTCGGCAACACCGGTCACTCAAACTTTGTCGTGACCAGCGGCGGTATGTACCAGCGGCGGTATGTACCAGTATCTTATCACCGACATCGAAGCAGAGAAACGCACAGAACAATATGGCGCGACCGAACTGTTTGTGGTGAACACCAGCACAAACTACCGCGACGTCCTCTGGTGGTATTAACTGTGCGCACTGACAGAGAAATGTATATCATCAGGGGGCGGCATTGCATGCAGATTTAAAAAAGATCATATGACCGCGTACGCGGGTTGTCACCGGTTCAACCAATCGCTGGCAAACATCCTACTGGCCAACATGGTGGCGCTACAACGTAATGCATTACGCTGTGCACATGTTTACAACATTTTTCACCATCCTACGTCAACCTACAAGTTATATGCAGTAGCAGTTTGTAACGGACACTACAAAACATGCGTGCATTAAGGTATGAAAGTGTATGTGTGTGTGTGTGTGTGTGTGTGTGTGTGTATGTGTGTGTGTGAGCGTATGTGTGTGTATGTGTGTGTGTGTGTGAGTGTGGTGTGTGAGTTTGTGGGTGTGTGAGTGTGTGAGTGTGGGTGTGGTGTGTGAGTGTGTGAGTGTGTGTGTGGGTGTGTGTGTGGGTGTGTGTGTGTGCCCGTGTTTGTATGCGTATATACTAAAATAAATATATTGAAGGTACTGTGCTGGCCAAAGTGTGTTAAGTTAACCCGTACAAATGTTCTGAATTTGGAATATACGAACCCAGAGCATTTTAAAATGGTAAACAAATCATCCAGTTTCAATGCAAGTTTTGTTGACACTATTACCGAAACGGACAGATGTAAACGCAATACCCATTGAAGTTTAACGATTTTGACCGCTCAGACGCTGAGATTTTAGAACTACTTAAAATTCCCTTAGAACACAACGACTTTTTATTCAGATCAAACTGGTACCTTCAAAGTTTCGGCACTGCAATGGGGAAACGATTTGCCCCCAACAATGCCAATCTTTTTATGGCTGAGTGGGAGAAACACACACCAAGGAAACGCAACAAATTACCATTAATCTATGTACGATACTTGGACGAAATCTTCGGAATATGGACACATGGGAATGATGAATTCCTAGTTTTCTTGGACACAAAATAGCCATCACAATTGCGTAAATTGAACGTAAGTTACGAGTAAACACTCAATATATTTCTTGTACACTACGAATTTGAAAGACGAACGCTTTATTTCGACGGGACATCCTGACAGCAAGGTTTACTTTAAACCAACAGATACACATCAACTACTACAAAGCCTCGTTCCATCCGAAACATACCTTCTTTGCTATCCTCAAGTCGCAATTATTTCGATTTCACAGGATTGTCAACAATAAATCAGATTTTGAGGAAGCATACATGCATACATGCATGCATGCATACACACACGCACACACACACACACACACAAACACACACACACTTAAACACACATACACACACACATACAAACATACACATACAACCATTCACACACCCATACACACACACACACACACACACACACACACACACACACACAAACATACACTCACACACATTCATACATGCATACACAAATACATACAGACATATATATATATATATACATGCACGCACGCACGCACGCACGCATACACACACACTTGCAATCATACATGCGTACATGCATGCATACATGCATAACAGTGAGAGTTTCAGTTGAGGAGTCATTTAAATTGAGCTGGAAATCCTGTTGCCTCCAGCTAGCCTGATATCGAGGAAAAACGTTACCATTGATTGAAACTCAACGCAACGCACAGTACGATATATGTACCTTGTGGAACAGCTGCACTATTAATTTTTCTGACTCGCAGTGAAACGTGGTTAAGGTATGGTTTTAAGATATGCATTTTTTTTTATATTTCGTGGGCAAAGGTTAACCAAAAACCGTTAACTGCACACCCCTGGGGCTCACAAAAACCTCCATCTGCAACACCCCTTGTAGAAATATTGGGGGCAAGACATAACTATCCAGCCCCCGGTATCGACTTTTGCTTTTGTGCTTTGTTCATCATTTAGCGTGTCTGGGGCAGATCTTCTAACCTGGTGGAGCCGATCTCTCTCAAGGCGGCTATTTTACTCATAGCTGGAACATGATTTGTGGGGGTCGGGACATGTTCACACACTCGTGGGCCCTGCACCCCGCACATATTGGGCTGATGCTACTCCGCCTTCGTAGCTGGACCACTAGATCCCATGCAGGTTTGGCCTGGTGCCGCAAGGTGTCTAGTTACCATATGGTATCCAAAGAGGCACTGTATGAGTCTTGATTGAGGAGAGGCTATATACCAGAAGGAAACACTTACGCACTCGGCTTTCTTTTCACCTGAGATGAGGCTACCTGGCGGCTGAAGCTGAAAGCGGGACACCAGAAGCAAGCTGCTAACCACTACACTACGTTACAGCACTAGGCGCACCGCCTAACCCCTGTGACAGAATCACATACCACACCAATGTCCAATCACAGTCGATATACGATGCTGTTTATGTCCACCTCGGCAGCCGCACTTGGTACGAAATATCGCTGCAATGCCGTTACATTGCCCACGTATTTGCGTGATTTTTTAGAATGACTGCCTTGGACCAGTTGACAAATAGTGTAGGTGTAGACGGCGTTGTCATAATCTGTCATGTTGAGCCACTTGACAGTGTCACTGAAGCGTGACGGCCGATCTGCCGGCTCGTTGGGTGCGTCACTGTTTCTGGTTGTCGTCAAGCTTGACTGATCACCAGTTCAGCAATGCAATGTCATAAAAATATTAAAACAGGCGCAACCACGTGACGTTAATTTATTGGAATGTATGTGTAAACACTTCCTTTATTTCCAGTTTTCTTCATTAACTCAGTAGTAAATTATTGTATGTCTAAATAGTCTCGTATATCAATAGTATATTAATGTATCGGATGGATTTTTGTCCAGTTTTGTCTAAATACTCTCCTACATCAATAGTATATTAATGTAGTGGATTAACTTTTTCCAGTTTTGGAAACAACTATTCGTCGAAGTGGGCTGGGCATGTGTAGTGAATGGAAGGAGAACGGCTGGCAAATAAATCAGATGCCTGGAGAATGGAGCGGAAATGGAGGCGAGGAAGATCTAGACTGCAATGGAAGGGCTGTGTAAAGAGAGACTTGGAAGGATTTGCACAACAGTGTACAACGAGAGCGAAGATTGAGGGGAATGAAGAGAGTTGGTGGAGAGAGCAGTGCAAGATAAGTGAGAGAAAAGAAGAATAAAAACGTATAACTGAAATCATGAAACGGAATCGAGGCCAGCATTAGCCCTGACAACAGGGAAACAAGAGGATAACAACCATAACTATTAAACATGCTATTGTGATTGTTTTTGGGTCCTTACGCCAACATTTTGCAATTTTATCAATTAAATCAATTAATAAGACGGACAACTATATATGTCTTAGATATATTATTGTATGCAAATTATAGAGACGGTTGCCTTATAATCACGCTTTGAGAGACAAAATAAATGATATTTATTAGATGTGCCCGTTTTTTATATCGGTCCCCTAAGTGGCAGTACACTCGCATACACGAAAATATTAAAAACACATATACATATTTTGTTTATTATGCATTGCATGCGAACCACAGGAAACACGAAACGTTCACGACTAGTGACGCAATTACTGATATTTAATATCCATCACTTTGTGTATGTGATGGAACGCCAAGTATGACTATTCAACTGACGCCCAAAGTAATGTGGCTGTGTCTGGTAGAGTTTAGTAACCAATTGTTACATCTACATCAAAATATTCGCGATCAACACACAATATTTGTGAAATAACACACACACACACACACACACACACACACACACACACACACACACACACGCGCGCGCGCGCGCGCGCGCGCCTTCGATACAGACCGACGCTTTTGAATTGTTACGCCTTTGAGCTTGGTTTCCTGTGATTTAAGCGTGCTCTATATATATTATTTTACTACCATTAAGGATTGGTTTAAACTGAGCTGCTAAGGACATGTGGACACATCCTCTAATACAGTGGTATTTCTTCTTTCAGACACGCTTTTACAGTATGGTTGGCATAGATCGAAATCAAAGGACGTATTTGGAGAGAAGAAGCTTATTATCAATTCTCAACTGTAGCAGAATTGTTATTGTTATTAAATGAAACATGTTAACAAAAAAGTTGCCTGTTCGCTTTGTCACTTATTTTGAGAAATATGGTAACTACTCACTGGTTAGCGATATCGCTATGACCATACATTAAAATAGGATAATATGTTTGTCCATCGGTATTTCATCCATCAATAAGTATTGATTATAGATCATCATGTTGTTTACTTGAAAACGGCGTAGCATACATCTTACCGGCATACATGCCAGTCAATCAAAATTTGCTTTCGTACACCACGACTTGCGCCCATTCGAAGAAAGAAGTGACGGATCTCTAGATACGGCTACGATAATATCAGTACCAGCATTAATACAACCAACATGATCAATGGTGCGTATATATTGTTATTATTACTAAAAGCGTTGCCGACACTAACATGCTTCGAACATCGTTATTGCATCAATTGTGAGAGTAGCTGTCGTAGCGTATACATACCATACCAACATGTAATAACACGTTGATGGCTGCAAAACTCCGTACACATATACATGTGTGTGTGTGTGTGTGTGTGTGTGTGTGTGTGTGTGTGTGTGTGTGTGTGTGTGTGTCTGCCTGTGTGTGTGTATGTGTTAGTTTGTGTATTTGAGCGTGTGTGCGAGTGTGCGAGTGTGCGTTGGTGCGTGCGTGCGTGCGTGCGTGCGTGTGTGTATATATGCTTATGTTCGAATATGCAAGAATAACATACATACATAAAAACACATACGTATATGTGAACATATATGTATATATATATATATATATATATATATATATATATACACTCATACATACGTGTACATACATATGTACTTATGTACAACACTATGTGTGCGCCTTCATACGTAGGTACGAACATACAAAAAATATATATGTATCCATGCATGCATGCAATGCATTCATACAATAATGTATGTAATTAAGCACACATGTATATATGCAAACATGCTCACATGCACACATACACACATGCACACGTACACATATGTGTACCTTTTGTGTATGGTCAGACGCCGACAAGCACCAGAACACATCCATCCTGCACAGCGTAATGAAACAATTAAGGCGACACGGTATGTTATGATACATTCAAGCGAGCTTGGCGTGGACGAACATTGTATTGTAGTCGGAGGTAATCTATGTCTACTATCAGGTCATCACTGTCGGGATAGATATGTAAGTTCAACAAAAAAAATGTTTCTAGTTGAATGATTTGCGTTCACGATGAAAGTTATCAATTATCGACACTAACGGCGATTTGTAATGATACTCGTAATGTATCAATGATTACCTACCGTCCATTTCAGATGATTTACTCTCGTACATTTCGCATGCTGGTGTTTTAGAAAATATTCAATTTGGAAGTTGAAATATGCAGTTATTCGTTAGTGTTGGTGTTAATAATGGATAATACATTAGAATTAGCCTTAGAACGTCGAAGCCTCATTGACGCACCTCCAACCCGCAAAAAACATTGTGAGGGACATTGTATAATGCGAAATATGCCTTTCAAATGACCGCCATTTTTATGCCATGCATATTTGAGATTTAACAACACTGCGCTTTCTGAAGTGAACACATTGAAAGGAGGAATGACTTAGACAATTTACCTTGCGTGCTATTACTCGTGTTAGGTCATAATAACAAACTCAGCAGGATTCCATTTACATTTTTTTTTTATTATATATAAATACGAGGGATAAAGTATCACTCTATGTACAACCAATAGAGAACAACTCAGTTGGCGTAAGATAAAACCACATTTGAAATGTAGTTATGGATTTTAGTTTAACGCCAACAATTTTATTATAGTTAATTAAGCGATAATATAATAATTGGTCAGTTGAACCTCCACAGTTCCTTCAACAGTGCTAACATATGTTGTCATGTGACAATCACCTAGTTTCAGGAATCAACGTCTGTACATACATATGGTTCAGGATCGGTTATCGTTCACTCGTACATCATGTTAAATACTAATTTCTATCGTGCCGTGTTCTCCGGCATTCAGGCCACAATTCTTGAAGAAATGTTGCCGCTGCAATATCTTTACAGTTCTGGTACATGAATTGGCGGCCTCTGATCAAGCTGCAGGTTCTGCTCTACCCGCCTCTACAGACCATCGACTTCATGGCCACGTCGTATTAGGAGAACGCGTGTGATGGGACCTGGGGACAAGCGGCCATGCGTGACTTCTGGTCAGTACTTTCAAACACTTAATGCATAGCATCGGTGTAAACAACTGAAAGTTAAACTGCAGCTATTCTTAATGTCATCGAGCGCATCAGTTTAGTTTATCACTTAAAATATTTAAACAAATGTTTTATCAACTTATTAATTATTATTAAGCATATATATTACTTATTGTTAAGCATATTTATTACATAATGTTCTTACATTGTTGTGCTCATTATGTTATTATATATGATTTGTGTTAATTTGATTTGTATTGTATGTATTTTAATGAGTTACAATAAATTTCAATTAAAACAAACAATATATATATATATATGTATGTATGTATATATATATATATATTTATATATTATATATATATATATATATAGTTGTAAACCTTGTTGCTATGTAATGATCTTGATGTATTAATGTTTTAATAATTATTATTATTAGCAGTTAATATATTGCTTTATTTATTTCCTTATTTAGACATTCTACATTATTATATTGTTTTAAACACACAAACACACACACATATATAGTTTTATTATTAGTAGAAAGTTTGATACGTGTTTTTTATTTTGCAGTTTTACACTATTTTATGTTATGTTTTTAGGTGTAACGAACACATTTTGATATTGCGTTTTATAAAATAAAATATACTAATATTTGTTTAGTATGTTGCGCGATCGTCAAGCGTTAAAAGTAAGCACACCTACACAACATCAGAATGATGTCTATATAATATAGTAATATGTCTTTCTTCATGCCACATGTACGGCAAGTCCACACGACGACAATGTGTTTGTTGAATATGCTAATTTGGCAATATGAAATTGTCTTTATTAATAATAATGATAATAATCAGATAACTTTTATTGCACCTAAATTCTTGAAAACCAAGCTCAAAAGCGCATCAAAACAAAAGGATTGGTCAATCTCAAAATCCATAAGTAGTATCCCAGTTGTCAACAGATGGGTCAAGGCGCTAGGGAGCTACAGTGGATAAGCAAGGTTATAAAGATAAGTTTTTAAATGACGACGGAATTTTTTAATATTTTCAATTGATCTAACACTAAGAGGGAGCACATTCCAATTAGTTGGTGCAGCAACAGACAAAAGCCCTGGTGCCAATGTTAGTGTTGACTCTAGGAACAAAAAGTAGGTCAGAACTAAATGGTCGAAGGTGGATAGGTTTTCTTACACGAGTAAGCAAGGGATGCGCATAAGATGGTTGCTTACTGGACAGTGCCTGGTATGTAACAGTACAGATTGTAAATATTATAAGATATCGTACAGGAAGCCAATGCAAATATTTAAAAAGTGGTACAGAGCGAGAAAAACGAGGAGATCTTTTGCGTATTTATATATAGAAACATAAATATAACAAATTAACGACAGTATTGCCACCTAACTGGTTGAACATTTGTCAATACGGTTATTTGGTCTGTTTTGAATATGTTGCAAAATGAATATGGGACTCTCTACACACCATCAGTATTCTGCATATCTAACCTAGTAATATGTCCTTCCCTTATGCTATGTCACATGAACGACAAGTTCGCACAACGACAATGTGTTTGTTGAATATGCTAACTTGGCAATCTCAAATTGTTGGTGTTGTTAACTGAATAACGCACGTGGTGAGCACGTCACAAGGGAGTTAGGATTGAATGTCCATTTGTGAATATAATCTCCTCTTGTAAGCAGTGGTACGCCGTAGGACACGTAACAGACCTTACCCTCATCAATTTCTCCCGAAACTGCCACACGGCGGCTGCCGCGAAGGCCTGCTACGGCCGACTGGTGGAGTGTTGTCGCGAAGCCCTCTGGAACATAGCCAGAACGGTGTTCACTGAACCCTATTTCGCTCTCACACACACATACACACAAACACACGAACACACGAACACACGGACACACAAACACACAAACACACAAACACACAAACACACAAACAAACACAACACCCACACGCACCAGCGCATGGACACACATATAAAAAGCGACAGGCACCGGTGCTCTATCTCTGTCTCTGTCTCTGTCTCTGTCTCTGTCTCTCTCTCTCTCTCTCTCTCTCTCTCTCTCTCTCTCTCTCTCTCTCTCTCTCTCTCTCTCTCTCTCTCTCTCTCTCTCTCTCTCTCTCCCTCTTTCTCTCTCTGTCTCTCTCTGTCTCTCTCTCTCTCTATGTTTAGGTCGACGCTTTTTAATTTGGCAAAGATTATTAATTTTCAATATTAACATAGTCTGCAGCACGTACTATTTTCATCTAAGAAACACATATCGCGCAAACAATGTGTCAGTACACCAGAAATATGAGACGCTTAATATTGAATGTATGTCTAACAGTGACGCATTAATGGCTATTAATATCCATTGATATGTAAATGACGGAACGACCGTTGCATTCCGCTGCCATCTTAAGTACCACATATATATTACAGTTATGACATCACGTTGCCACGTAACCGGTTACGTTGGTTCCAATAGAGCATATCACTTGCTGGAGTTTAATAGAGAAGTGCGTGTAAAACTGTTTTTTCACTTCGTCATGCAAACATAATTGTGACATTCTCACATGCAACTTTGGTCGATTAAAAAACTGAAAAGCAACATTGCATAACGCGAATGCTGTATAAATATATGATTATCTGGAACTAGATCAATACACTCGCACATACATGCATACGTGCATACGCGCATGCGCGCATGCACACATGCACGCATGCACGCATGCACGCATGCACGCATGCACGCATACACGCATACACGCATACACGCATACACGCATACACGCATACATACGTACGTACACAGAAACACACGGAAACACACAAACGTGCATGCGTGCATGCCTCAAAATCATAATAACTATATTTTACCATCCCTTGGGAGGACATTAATTTGGAGTGTAGCAGCATAGTTGTTTTGCGTTTGTAGATTCGCAGAGCAGCCCACCTTCACAAGGTTGGTCGTTTTGTTGCCAATACAGTATACATTGTCCCATAAAGGTTGTCGCAACAGAAGGTCGCTTTGTCAATTACATTTTTGTGACAACAAATCAATTGGGTCATATTCCAATGGACTCCGGCAACTACAGCAAATGTAAGACGCTGCCACATCCAACAATGGACGGACCTTTTAGTATGACCGGTTTATACGCTACGTACCAGGACCAATTTATATGCAGATCCACACATAACAATTCTAAATCCAGTCAACAATAATGTTGCATCACTTTTATACACAATGCTAATAAAATATTTAGATGATTCACAATACAAAACATGTGATACGTAGTCGGTGTAATAATATTCGGAGCAGAACCAATCATTTCACCCCAACTACCCGACAATGGATTACCAAATTCGTATACTGATTCATATTTTAATGAAACTGGCAATACTGATATATATTTATTTAATTACCAATGCTACGTTTTATATTTTATACGTTATCATATGTTGAATGTCGTTGATCATTTTCAAGTTTGAATATCAGTCTTAGCTACAGCGTAATGTTGGTGTGCTATTATATGTTTAGTATACAGATTAGTCGATTATTGTAAACACTGCCGAGCGTAGTTGTGTTTGGGATTTTATTAAATTTAACTTATTATTGCTACTATTATTATCTGTATTTAAGACGGCTTGAAATCAAATAAACTAGTAAAATCTAGACAATTATATTGTTCCCCGGAAACAGGTATGGTAGCTTGCCACAACATTATCTTTTATTATTGGAATAACGAGTAGCTTGTTAAAGACTAATTCAGGCGACAGATATGTAATAACATTATATCAGTTTCACACCTACTATTACAAGACACACATTCGCGCCGATCTTGGCAGGCACTATGTTTAGTTTATTGCCAATTTCACCAACTTCAGGTGCCTCAACGCCCATCCGATGGCCGAAACTTGCTGACAGACAAGCAGTCGATTCTGCACCGATGGACTGAGCACTATGGGAGTATCTTTGGGGACAAACGCCTGGCGCAAGAAGCTACCATCGCAAACATTCCGAAGCAAGGTGTGAAGAAAAACCCGCTAACCCAAGAAAATGTCTGTTCTACAATTGCAAAGCTAAAGGGCCACAGAGCTCCGGGTATCAACGGTATTCTAACAGATGTGTACAAACTAGGAGGATACATTCTTTCGAAGAGAAGCTCAAGGACCTGTTCTCGCTGTGTTGGGAGAAGTGAGTGTGCCGAAGGACATGTGGTATGTTGTGATTGTCTCCCTGTATAAGAACAAGGGGGAAGTCTGATTGTTTGAACAAATTACTAGCCCGCGTGGTCTTAAACAGAGTATCCAAAGCCATTGCCGCGAAAACCTCCAGGAAAGCCAGTGAGCTAATCGAATAACTGCAGGCTCTTTGCGTAAATAAAGACTATTGAATACATTGTCATGGAGCAGCTGTTTGCATATGACTGCGCACTGCTGGGGCACACCGAAAAAGCGCTTCATGAAGTGGTCAACCGCTTAGATGAAGCAGTTACAGCTTTTGGCCTAATTGAGAACCTAAATAAATCGGAGGTCCTGCACAAGAATCTAACTAATGTCGCCTACAACCTACTCCAGATCTTGATTAACTAACACACGCTCAACACATTTTATTACTTGACTTAGATTGGAAGTGCCATCTTAAATAATGCAACAGCAGCCAACGATGTGTATAACAGTCTAGGAAAAGCCGACAGCTCATTCTGTCGCGTGGAGAAACATGTATGGCACAACCAAGCACTGCATCTGTCAACCAACATATATGTATAGAAAGCAGTCGTCACTATCCTTGTGTTTGGGGCAGTGGCTTGGGGCCATTACAGAAAGCAAGTACAACTACTTGAACGGTTCCATCAGCGATGTTTACATCCCATCATGGAAATAAATCAACTCGACTATGTTTCCAACAATGAGGTCCTGCAAAAGGCAAACCCTCAGAACATCGAAGCCATGTTGTTGTCGCTGGCCAGACCACGTCTGCCGCATGGATGAAACAAGAATGTCAAAAAAGCTGTATTTTATAGTGAGCAACACATAGGAGACCCCTCATGCGCTACAAAGACAAGCTGAAGCGGCAATTCAGAAAGCAAATATTGACCATAATAACAATAATAATATAACTTTTATTGCGCCAAAATCCTTGGAACCAATCTCAAATGCGCATCAAAACAAAAGGATTGGTCAATCTCAAAATCCATAAACAGTATACCAGTTGTCAACAGATGGGTCAAGGCGCTAAGGAGCTACGGCGGATAAGTAAAGTTATAAAGATAAGTTTGTAAATGACGACGGAATTTTATAATATTTTCAACTGATCTAACATTAAGAGGGAGCATATTCCAAAGAGTTGGTACAGCAACATGAATAGCCCTAGTTCCAATGTTAGTGTAGACTCCAGGAGCAAAAAGTAGGTCAGAATTATATGATCGAAGTTTGATAGGTTTTCTTACAGGAGTAAGCAATGAATACAAATAAGATGGTTGCTTACTGGACAGTGCCTGGTATTTAATGGTACATATTTTAAATAGTATACGATATCGTACAGGAAGCCAATGCAAAGACTTCAAAAGTGGTACAGAGCGAGACAAATGGAGATCATGTATCTACTCTAGCTATACAATTTTGGACACGCTGACGTGTTGTGATATCCTTGCTAGCGATATTATAAAGGAGGGAATTGCAACAGTCAGATCTGCTGCTAACAAGCGCTGTTGCAATAGTGTTTGCAACAAAAAATGACATATACCGGCGAGTACGGCAAATTTTATCAAAACAGAAGCGACAGGTTTGATATACGTGTTGTCGGAAATTGAAGTTACTATCAAAGATCACTCCTAGATTCCGGAACGAAACAGCTGGCAACTGACAGAAACAATGGAAGAGTGAGTACTAGAAGAGAAGCCCATGACTGTGAGCGTAGGCGAAGTATCTTCAGGCCATGGCTACATTTGACTAACTTGCTCCAGAGCCTGTAAATCCGGGATATGCATATACAGGCACCAGACGGCATGTCGCCGTCAGCAGGGAATTATATCTTCATAGTGATATTCGCCAAGAATCTGCCTTCACTACTGTTGTGGATGCATGCAAACAAATACACGTTGTGCTGTAACTGCAGTGTAATTGAATAACTCCAACACAAGTGAACAAACCAGCAAAGAAGGAATGTGTAAAGTGTCTTGAGCAATGATAATGAGGGGATATTGTTTTGTTAAATGAATTACTTGCTGCGTATGTCATTGGTTATTCAGATTTAAAATCCAGTACTGAAGCCTAGCGGAGTAGCAACTGCGGCCGGAGCATCTGTTGTGGCCGGAGCACCTCTAGTGGCCGGAGCACTTGCAGCGGCTGGAGCCCCTGCAGTGACAGGAGCAACAGTCGCGGGAAGCATGTCGGTTAGAGGAAGCAGCAAGGATGCGGCATTGTTGTCAGGCTGCAAACAACGCACCATGTCATGGACCTCCCGCAGAAGCTTATCTGAAGCCTCCATGCGACTTTCCATACCATGTGCCCCCTCACCCAGGCCAGCACACTCCTGGACATCCAGACGGTGTTCTGGTGTATCATCAACCTGTTGTTGGATAATATATAGAGACAGCAAAGGCACAAAGGAAGCTCTGCTGCCGAACGAGTAGGCGTAACTGCTGGACTGGAACGACGTCCACGACCTGATCCCGGGACGGGTGGCATTAAGCAATAAAAAATACTGGCAAGCAAAAAGTTTATTAAATGTTCTGCTTATTAAATTATTCATTATTATTAACATTTATTACTAATTAATTGTATTTATTTTTAGCTATTATCAGTATTAATTATTACCAATAATGACCATCCGTAACAATTATTATTCTTGATAATAATTATTATTATCATCAATTATTGTTATTATTTATTAATGGCGCACGGCCAAAATACGTTAATTTGGCAAAACGGGCAGAACACTGAATATTTGGCAAACTGCCATGCTAAGTATTTATATTAATGGCGAACGGCCAAGATACGTAAATTTGGCAAACGGCCATGATATGTTAATTTTGGCAAACGGCCGTGAACAGTCAATACTTAACGAACGGCCAAGATGCATTAATTTGGCAAGTAATCATGACATGTATTAATTAATTATTTGTTGTTAGTTACCATAACATTTTAATTAAACTGTTATTAAAATGTGTTTTAATTCCTAAACATTGATATGTTGTTAATGGCGAACGGCGTAGAGGTTAATTTTGGCGCAAGGTCAAGATAAGTAATATTTAAAACCAACAGGCGAGTAAGTAACAAATGGTAAGCGTCCATAACCTTTACTGGCATTAATAGCCATCAACAATAACAGGTGACAAACTTTCAACAGGCACCTTAAAATAGTCACCTGTGGACACTAGCCAATTTAATTATGTTAAGCAAACACCAGTTTTGCCAGTCACCCTTCAGAAATTAAACAGGTCAAAGCCGCATAAACTTTGTGAAATTGGCAAACTGTCGTTGAAATTTCCAATTGCAACGGCCATCTTGGCGCCAACAATTTACCCGTCATGCTATGTCCGGGAACAACAAAAAAACAGTTACCGTCAACTATCCGACTTATTGCTATATAAATGGCCTCACGGATTCTACGATATTAGCGAAGATTCCAGATGTCAGCAAAATGAACACCGTCAGATCGAAACATATTCGCTTGGATGTTCCAGATATACTTATGTCGCCAGTAAATCAGGCCCCGAATCCCGTTACATTCCGTTCCGAGCAGATAATTTATCACTGCCACTCGAGTGGACCCATTTTCGAAATCAAAATGACGCCATCTTCGCGGGTGCTCAATTTGGCACATGAATAATTGCTTAACTCCTCTTGCCATCAATTCGTCGGCAAAGACACAAAGCCGTGATCCAACGGACAGCGAAGTAGGACAACATTATGTGTCTAAATCATTGCCACCCAGCAAAACAATTACAATTTCTGATTACATCGCCGAAATCTGCGCCATTACATTTGGTTGCCAAAAAGTAGCTACGGTCCGGCCGCGGTGACACATAAATGAAATGTTGATTCTTCGGCGTTTCTTTTCAAAATTAGCAAATGACTCAGGCGAACCAGCGGACTCGACAAACTCGTCCAACCAATATGCATGAGAATGTCCGAAAATAAATATTTGTAGATCAGAACCCGCAGCCTACATGATTACGGCTGACCCCGTAACAAAATTTGAAACAAAATGCATTGTTCACGTATCCAGTAAACAATGCATCTGACATCATGGTCTCATGAACAATGTCTGAGTGGGTTGCTGGCAGGGTCCGCTTGGTGAAATCAGATATTGTCTTATCACATTACCAGTGACGCAGATGTTGATATTTAATGTCCGTTGATATATGTAAGTAAAGTTACGCCCAGTCTGCGTATCCAGCAGTTGATTGGGTCGCTAGGGGGCGTGGCATAATGTTTACTTTTCAAAATTTATCCTTCGTTTAATGTTCAATTATAGCATACTAATTATTTTGAATAGATTACTTTTAATATTATGTAACTTGTAATGCGCTACAGAATCAAGAATTCAACCATAAGCTAAGTATATTTAAATTATAAGCATATTTTAACAAGTTTTGGTCCTGTCATATTCAACTTAATAAAACCGGCGTTAAAGCCGTTATGATTATTGCTCACTTTCGCCGGTGGGCAATGTTCAGTTTTTTGTTTGTTTAAATGTTGTCGTTTGTACCAATTATACTTTTAAATGATGAAGTTACAAAACATGTTGCCTGTGAGTTTTTTCAATTGTCCTTTTAGATTACTATTGGCATTTTATATTATTACAATAAATACGGTATTTAAAAAGGAATCATGGTGCAGTTAATTGCCATTGAGTGATTGATACTACAGTTAGTTTCTGCCTATCTAAGACTAAGGCTACGGCTGACTGAGTGAATTATAATACATATAAATAGTTCTTCCTCCCTTAATAGGCCTGTAAGTCTCAATTTAGTTACCGGAGTTGGCCCCGGTTCAACATTTTCTTATTAAATAAAGTAGGCTTTATTGTTAAAATTGAGACTCTACTGATCTTGTAAATATAATTTAGTTTTTACTTACGGCAGTTACGCCGTAGGCTTAGCCTTAGCTCTGGGTTTAACATTCTTTACTATTTATTATCTACAAGATATAAAATGATATGGTTTTGGTCTATTACTTTCTACTAAATATGATAATAATCTAACATAATTATGTCACCATTATTCCTATTTGGTGTTTTCTGCTTGTCTTGCTCTGTTGTTGTAAGGGACATCGATTTTGTTTTATGCAAACCATTGAGATCTAATCATTTTAATGTGCTTTTTCCTAATCACACTAGAATTCATCATTCTATTTCAATTTTGCATAGTCTGCCATGTCTTCATGTTTGTTATAAAAGAAAGTTATTGCCAATCCCCCGCTCTAAGCCTACATTGAAATTAGCAATAATGTTATTACTAGCAGGAGATGTAAGTCTCAATCCTGGGCCATCTGTTAGACGAAACATTCGGGTGGTCACTACAAACGTTCGATCTGTACGAGATAAGACAGCCTCACTTTGTGATTTATTAATTTCAAAGAAAATAAACATTCTAGCTGTAACTGAGACCTGGCTTAGACCACATGATACACATGCATGCATTGCTGACGTTTCCCCTTCTGGTTACACCTTTCACCATCGACCACGTTTAGCCGGCCGTGGAGGTGGTGTTGGCTTTTTTATATCACAGCAGTTCAAAGTTAAATTACATTCTAACCCTGAATACTCTAGTTTTGAGTCCATCTGTGCTGAAATTTCAGATTCTTCTTTCTCCGCACACTTTGTTTGTATCTATCGCCCTCCAGGACATCCGGCCAGTTTCTTTGAAGACTTTCAGGATATGTTGGAAAATCTGGCAGTCATTCACTCATAATTTTACATTCTTGGTGATTTTAATCTACATTTGGATATATCTTCAACTACAACTACGTTTGATGATATTCTGGCATCATTTGATTTGAACCAACATGTTACCTTTTCGACACAGATACATGGCCATTGGCTTGACCTCTTGATAACCCGTTCAACTTGTAGTAATATCCAAGCACCTACTGTTTCAGATGGGTTATCAGACCACCATACTGTCATTGCCAATATTAATGTTTCTATAGCCCCTTTACAATCGAAACACAATGTGTCTTACAGAGCCATTCATAAGATTGACATTACAGCTTTAATGGCTGATATCCTTATATCTGACCTTATCACAGATCCAAAAAAACATCTATCTGACTTATATAAACAGTACTGTCAAGTACTCAATGCACTACTTGACAAACATGCACCTATAAAATCCAAATGGGTTTCAGAAAGGCCACCGGCTCCATGGATGACTTCCGAAATTATACTATCTAAAAGGCGTCGTCGTTATTTAGAGCGTGTATGGCGCAAATCACGCTCGCCATTAGATAGATCGCGCTATTCTAAGCAATGTCACCTCTGTAACAGACAAATGGCTAAAGCTAAATCAGATTATTTTACTGATATGGTCATAAATAAGTCTGATAATCCGCGTCAGTTATGGAACTGCATCAATAACATTCTACACAGACGGCCTACTCCATCGTTACCTGATCATGTGTCAATTAAGTCTCTATGTGATTCGTTCTCTAGTCACTTCAAGAATAAAATCAGTATCATTCATTCTGCTTTCCCACGTCATAATATAAGTAATGTCAGTGTGGACTTTCCACAAGTAAATTCTCAACTTGTATCATTTGAACCTGCAACAGTTGATGAAGTTAGAAAAATAATTATGTTCTCCCCAAATAAATCTTGTGCACTTGATCCATTTCCAACAATACTGCTAAAAGCATGTCTCGATATATTAATTGGACCTATAACAAATATTATAAATGCATCACTTTGCTCTGGGTGTTTTCCTGATGATTTTAAATACGCCCATGTCACACCACTTCTTAAGAAGTCATCTCTGCCTAAGCAAGACCTAAAAAGTTATAGACCTATTTATAATATCAGCTTCATTTCCAAAATACTAGAAAAGGTTGTAGCAAGTCGTCTAAGGTCTCACATTAGCACAAATGTCTTAACTAATGTGTCACAATCAGCATATAAGCAGTTTCATTCAACAGAGACTGCCCTTTTAAAGGTTCATAATAACATTAACTTGAACATTAATAATGGTAAAGTGACTGCACTTACCTTACTAGATCTCTCTGCCGCGTTTGACACGATTGATCACAGCATTCTCATTGAACGCCTATTAAAATGGTACGGCATATCTAGCGCAGCTCTAAGCTGGTTTTCTTCGTATCTAACTGATAGATACCAAACTGTAAAGATTGGGAACTGCTTTTCAGCTGCACTGCCGGCTTTATTTGGTGTTCCCCAGGGTTCTGTTCTTGGGCCTTTGCTTTTTACTCTTTACACCACGCCACTAAGCTCTGTTATACAACGACATAACTTAGATCATTATCTTTATGCTGATGATACTCAGATCTACATTTCGTTGGCTACCCCGGATACAAATCGCTCCCTTAACCAACTTAGTGATTGCCTTCAAGATATCTTCCATTGGATGACTGACAGCAAGTTGAAATTAAATGCAAATAAAACTAAATTGATCATTATTGGTACTCCAATGCAGCGTTGTAAACTGGATGGTTTTTTCCCTACGCGTATTTTGAATCAGTACATCACGCCAGCAACCTCGGTGCGGAATCTAGGAGTAATCTTTGATAGTAACTTCAATTTCCGACAACATATATCTCAAACATGTCGCTGCTGTTTTTATCATATTCGTGATCTTCGCCGTATTCGCCGGTATATGTCATTTTCTGTTGCTAAGACTGTTGCAACAGCGCTTGTTAGCAGCAGACTTGACTATTGCAATTCCCTCCTTTATAATATCGCTAGCAAGGATATCACAAAACTTCAGCGTGTCCAAAATTGTCTAGCAAGAGTAGTTACAAGATCTCGTTTTTCTCGCTCTGTGCCACTTTTGAAGTCTTTACATTGGCTTCCTGTACGATATCGTATAATATTTAAGATCTGTACCATTACATACCAGGCACTGTCCAATAAGCAACCATCTTATTTGCATTTATTGCTTACACCTGTAAGAAAATCTATCCAGCTTCGATCATCTAGTTCTGACCTACTTTTTGTTCCTAGAGTCAACACTAACATTGGAACTAGGGCTTTTTCTGTTGCTGCACCAACTCTTTGGAATATGCTTCCTCATAGTGTTAGATCAGTTGAAAATATTACAAAATTCCGTCGTCATTTAAAAACGTATCTTTACAACCTTGCTTATCCACCGTAGCTCCCTAGCGCCTTGACCCATCTGTTGACAACTGGAAAACTACTTATGGACTTTGAGATTGACCAACCCTTTTGTTTTGATGCGCCTCTGAGCTTGGTTTCCAAGGATTTAGGCGCAATAGAAGTTATCTTATTATTATTATTATTATTATATGACTAATTACTACAGTGTTTGTGTGTAATATAACAAATTATAGCAATGACATTTTGGCAAACAGTTCAACCGGGTATCATTACAATAAAAGTTAGCCAAAAAAATCGTTATTTTAAAGCCGCCATTACTATTTAATTTTTATACAAAGAGTAAAGATAGTTTATTATTTACACAATTTTTAGTTACTTAAATCATAATTACTTTGCAGCAGGAGTGTCCCGTGGTTGGGCGAAGACCTCAGCATGTCGTTTCAAGATTTGCCTGTCTTGCTCTGTCCTCTGCCGGGTGGTTCCTTTCCAGTACTGTTTAGTTCGTTTCTCCACCGTCTCGTATGTCTTCCTATATATCGTATCCCTTCGTACGGTCTCCGGGTAGCTATTTTTTTCTCAAACAAGCTAGATATGGAAATGTCTCTGCGGCCCCTATTGGCTGTTGGCCTGACCCATGACACAGATGTCCACGTGATTGGTAGAAAGTATAGGCATCGATGCATCGAGCACACAGTATGCGTCGAAATCTGTTCATAATAATCGTGCGAAGCAGTAATTATTGTAACGTTGCTTTTATGGGGTATTGCGTGAAATGTGTTAATATGTAGGCTACACATGCAACCTTACAAAAAACAAGTCGATTAATTTGATTAGTATGTAATTATTTAACCACATATTGATTACAATAAATATATATTTGCTAATCATTAATACATTAATAAAACAGAAACAAAGTCATCGAAATTATTTACAATCATGCTTAACAAAATGCAGTAAATTCACATCATGCCAGTATTTTAGTAATACATATGATAGACCACTTTTACTCAATAAAATGTGGCTGGATATAAAATATGATCTGCTATAGCAAAGTTGCAGAGTAGAAACTTTTTCGTACCTTTTTCGTACCATTCCATGGGACATACATCAGCTTTAAAATGATACCTCATTTTTTTTTAATATATAAAGTAGTTTTTATTTATTTAAAAAAATGAAGTAGAAACAAATGCCCATGGCAGCCATATATATATATATATATTTGTATATATATATATATAGTATTGGTTTAGGAAAATTAACCTGACAGTGAAAGTTAAGATGACAAGGTATGCATTTCTGCCACAACCACAACATTGATAAGACGTCACACATAGACTGTTACTTTTAGCTCGCGTGCAGACGTGGCCACTGCAACTTAAATCCTGGTTCGCTATGGCAGGTCAGAAATGACTGTTCTTCACTACTACAAAACGATATATATATATATACATATATATATATATATATGTATATATATATACATATATGTGTGTATATATATATATATATATATGTACATACATCCAGCATAACATAAATTAGTGTGGTCAGTTATGTTTGTACAAATTTCCCATAGAAACTAGTAACACATGTTTACTATTTAAGGAAACCACATTGTTGTACTGATAGTTGCTATTAAACTACATACATAAGTGAAACACATTAACATAACTATTTTAAAGACCGTATGACATCAATCGGAATGAAAGTGAGTAAAACAATACTTGCCTCTGTAGTAAAATAAGATGAATAAAACATTATCCAGTGTAACAGTGATGAACTCCACAAATAATGCTGATCTAAATATGGAAACAATATAGTAGCAGTAATCAAACTAAAAATTCGTTCGTTGCAAAAAATTGCCATTTCCCAAGTTCCCACTGTGAGCTATCATTATGAGCTATGAGTTTGACCCACGGACTCATTCTGACTAACACACTGGTTCAGAATGTACGTTCACGTTGTTTTCCGTGGCAGTAAAGCAGCCGACTTTTCAGTATTTGTTTGGGGTAACGGGGTTTGATAATATATATGCTCGTAAAATCCTCTAAATACATCCTTTATTGTAAGTAACCCTACACTAGAGGATTGCAATTCGACTACTGTACTGTAACACAACATTGAAATCTTGGCTGCTGAAATCACATTACAAAAATATTTGTTTTTATTTATGTGCAACCAGCAAAACCACTTTCCTTCTCACTATCATTACTTAGTGTTTTTTTGTAGATAATCTCTAACACTATATCTTCATGAAACATTATTAAGTAAATTATATGTATCCAATTAACTTCTTAGTATAGAATCGCAAAAAAAATAGGCAAAAATAAGGGGTGGGGCTTAGGGTGTTTACCCCTATTGACATTTTACAGACACAACTGACATGTAAGTGTTTTCTTAGTTTATTCTGCCACACTTGTTTAACCATTGGTTGCCTTGACATAGAAAAAGCCATATGCTTACTTGCTGAGTTTGCGGTATCTACTATCAGTCAAGGTCACTTGACCTGGGCAACTGATCACTCGGCTGACACATGTCGTGGCAATGTGTTTTGTTGACAGCGATGGTATACTTGTAAAAAAAACAGAGTCTTTCCATTTTATACAGAATAGGAATCATGTGAAATTTACTGTGGGATAATTTGTGCCAGCTGGCATCTTCACCAAATATATTGACAAGCACTGATGTAGTAGTAATAATGTGTATTTCTTGAACGTTCACAGTAATATTGGTTAAGCTGCCATTTCATAAAAAGAAAATACTTATTCTAATTAAGTGGTTAATTACACATTTTAAGAGACCCTCCTCCCTGAATCAGTCCTTTAAAATGTTGATATTTTTAGATTAGACGTCATATGTATAATATAATAAAATGTAAATTATTATAATGTAGGCGATGTATATAATAGCAACCATCATTATACATTTTAGGAAATTTTAATTACAATTAATATATTAATTAATTAACGGATGACCAACATTAGAAACACCTTCCCCTTTAATAAGCTTTGCCCAAATATATGAATTTAGATAATTGTAAATTATTCCCCAAATAACCGTTATGTCTAAATTCCATGAAATATGGTCTGTTATGTAATTTGTTTAACGCAATATCATCTTTACTTTACACGACAGCAAAAGGAAATATGTTTTCTTCCTTACACGTAAAATACATATTTATTTAATTACCTCTATAATTGGTGATATATCATTTGAAAATAGTACTACATTTCGCCGTGGTACAAAAGCACATCTTTATATTATTGAATATCTAAGCACCCTGCCATTTTCTGTACAATTGTTGACAATGTTTAACTATGCTCATCGCCTTCGATATTGACCGACGCTTCTCTCTTGTTAGGCGTTTTTTTTCGTAAGATTTGGGCGTACACTATTTTCATGAATTGTACTACCATTAAGGGTTGGTTTACATTGATCTGTTTAAGATCATATGGACACCCCCTTTACCACAGTGGTACGTACACGGTATATGTGATTCTGTCGCGTAAAACGTTCAGAAACGTTTTTACAATATTGTTGGTACAGGTCGAAATCAAAGGACGTATTTGGAGAGAAGAAGCTTATTCTCTATTTTCAACAATAGCAGAATTGTTATTATATAAAACCTGTTAATTATTAAAGATATTACATTGAACAGGCTGGAAAGTCAACAGGGAATTGTTACTATATCGACTGATGACGCGCTAGATAGTATTTAATATCCAATGATTTAAGTAAATGAAGGAACACACAATCTGTGATTCCACCTGAATAAGCCAGAATCATGACTCATCAACTCGTCATTCAGCCCACGTTGTTGTTGTTTCTCTCATACAACCAGTTTCAAGGCAGTGTTCAGCCGTATAAAATACATGTAATAATATTTGGAACACAATAAACAGAAATCAACCAAGTTAGAATACAAAGGTAAATACTGGAAACAGGATAATTTTGTTGCGGACATCTTAATTTTAAACAATTGATAAACGAGTACGTAATATGCTAACAAGTGCCTTATGAACAAATAAACCAAACTTATAGCAGTAAGAGCGGCTGTTGATTTTTTTATATGTAGGCCTAGGAAGTTAAGAGCGGGGGCGTTGTAACGTAGTGTGTAGAAGAAATGACTCTCAAACAAAACCACACTTGTTCGTTTAATCTTCTTGCCGTTTCGAAGTATAAACAAATTAATTCATTGAAACATGATCCATTTTTCTCAAATATACCCAAATCAATATTTAATCAAATTTTCGGGCAACGATTACAGCGTGTTGTACACCCAAGATAAATCAAGAGAGTATACATAAGAACATGTATGCGAGGGTGGATTATAAATCGTTTTGAAAAGTTTTGTTTTGGTGGACACTAACAACAAAATTACCTGTTTTGTTTTGGTTTGTAGTATAATATATGTTTTTAATTATCACGGATTTCTACTTAATTTCGTTTTTTAATATCTGATTTTATTCATTCGAAATGCAATGCCGTTGTCTTTGACAAACTATTGTACACAAGCATTCGTAGCAATTCGACATGTTTGCTTTTATTGCGTATTGGTAACAATGCGTTATTAATTTATACATAGTTACATTTTTGTGTTTCGAGATGATGTAAATTACACCAGCCACAGCATAAGTAAGTATTTCCTTACACTGTTTTCATCACATTCATGTGTGTACATAAATAACTGTGATGAATCAATCTACAGTTTAAATGAAGAGGACATCCTAATTCAACTGGAATTATTCAGCATCGCATGTAAGGGCAGACAATAATATGTGTGATCAACATGCCAACGAGCCTCTACTACAGCAGTTTTTTGAGTATATGTTTGTGTGTGTGTGTGTGTGTGCGCGCGCGCGTGTGCGAGTGTGCGCGTGTGTATGTGTGATTGTGTGTGCGATCGTGGATACATATTTTTGTGTGTGCGTACGTGTGTGCCAGCAGACACCAAACCTGTCACCTTTTGTGTTTCGAGGGAATCTGGGCACATCCCTTTTCCTTGTTGTGGACCCGCCCATACGTTTAATAGACTGTGCTATAGCGATACTGCCAGTTGATACATCTGGTGCGTAAACACACCGGCTCAACTGACGCAGCTAGCGTCCGTGAGGTGCATACGACGACGGTAAGTTCGACTAACCAGTTTTTACCAGTTTTAATTATGTGTGTCTGTGTGCATGACTGAATAGTATTCATGTAATTGTGAATACAAAGCATAGGTACAATATTATATTCCTGTGTGTGCCTATAAGCACAGGAAAACATGAAAATTACCGTTTATTTCAAATTCGCATTTGGGAGTGTGTTCATGTATAATTATATGCGTATGCGTGATAGCGTGTGTGCGTGCATACGAACATGTGTGTATGCGTGTATGCGTGTATGCGTGTATGCGTGTATGCGTGTATGGTTTTACGAACTGCCTGCCTGCCTGTCTGCACGAATGCGTGCGTTCGTGCGCGTGTACGGATATACACGTGTGCATGTGTGTATGCCGATGTACTCGATGTACTAAGATATCTTGTCGCGCAGTCCTTCCATCTCAGCTGGAGTCTTCGTTTTTCCTACGTATTTTTCGCCAATGCTCTCAACTCTGATTTGCCATTCTTACCATATAGCACATATGGATTATTTACAAACTTCCCGTTACGATCTACTGCATAACAACCTATTTCCTTAGGTCATTAATCTTCAAGCTTTTCTTAGTGTCCTTTTCGAAGCAGCAGCAGCGGTAGCAGTAGTAGTAGTAATAGTAGTATTAGTAATAGTAGTAGTAATAGTAGTAGTAGCAGTAGTAGTAGTAATAGTAGTTCACGGGAATATTTTATATTTGCCTGTTTACAGCGTTTATCACGGAATTTGCTATATTCCAGTACAAAGTTGTATCATGTTTGCTATTATCTGAACACAGAAATGACGACAGCGAACCGCGTCGTGTGTATTTGGCTGTTGACGTCTGTCGGGCTCTTGCAAACCGTATCAGGGTTACGCCGATGGCCAACTTCTCTCCGGCGGCGCACTGAGGTTGAAAGATGCATCGCGTATAAGATTTCCCTGGACGCCCGAGGTTTTTCTCAACTTCACTACCTATGTCCAGTTTAGCAAGGATTTCGACGAAGCGGATAGGTTTCGTGCGCTTTTAATTTGTTCAAGAGTGTGAAGGTTTGGGTAAGTGTACACGATACGTTTTATGAGCCTTTCTACATATTGACTGATGTAAACCTTCCTTGGTGCAATGAATCAATATATTACCATATAAATATAACATTTGTGTGTAGACAAGCCGGTGTTATACCGGGTTGATTTTGGTTATTTGTTTCTGATTGACCAGGAAGTCATTTAAAACAAAACTGTTTATTAATCAACAGTATTCTGGTTATTGACTTTGCTACTGGAATATAAGCTAATACAAGCATTTATGCAACTATATATTCGTCAATGAACGCGACTATTACGCCAAGATTGCATAAGTGCATATCCTATGTGGGTAATCATCGAAAGTGTTCGCCACCGGTTTGGAAAATAATGTACAACTCGTTTGGCGAATGTTAACGTAACGTGGAGAGTACGCAAAAGTGTAGTCATATATGTTGATGTACAACAGTAATATCAATGTATATACCTATACCATTATAAATCATTATTATAGATAGGTCACGTGTCATATATGTTTGTTCCCAGTGACCATCCTCCTGTGGGAATTTAGCAATGAAAGCAAACCGTCAGTGAAAATGGCCAAGACGACTATAATATAGTGTAACGGAACACTTGTAAGGTATATTGGGAAAATAGCGTGGCACCCGTAGTTGTAACACACTATTCTGCAAGGGGAACGCCTGTCTTGCCTTATACGTGTTTTATAACGTAACCAAACAACACTATTACTATTTTTGTTAAAGGCATTGATCATAAAATGTCTCGGACATGACGCTCACGATGCTATCATTATACGTCATATGATAGCGATGCGGCCGCCAAGTTTCCCAAAGCCAGTTCCGCCACCTGAAGATCCTTTACTTAAGGTAACCTATATGATATAATTGTATAAATAACTCAGTCAACTGACGTCAGTGACATTCCAAACTGAGTCCCGCTTCTTTGTTGCTTGGTAACGTACTTTTTGTCAGCGGTGAAAAGTGAAAACCAAAAGTATGCTATTTCGACCGGGAATCACGTATTTTAAATGCGGAATAGATATAACTAAGGTGATTCCTTACAAAAAATATTGAACATAAGTATGTTTACATTTATGTCTTAATAATATTAAATACATTATATGTAATAATAAATAATTACAATATACAAAGTCGTCTACCAAATAACGAAAGTTAAGAAAATCTTGGCTTGTTGTTCTGTTTGGAGGAAGCCAATGTGTTACCGAATTACCTTAACAGGTGACGCACGAAATGTTTGATGGTGTGGAAGTGATACTCTACCAGCCGACAACTCCCCAGGACAGATCACGCGGAGGACTGGTGTATATGTACGGCGGTGGCTGGGCCGTGTTGTCTGCAGGTGAGTTTATATATTTTCAACTACGTCTTCCTCCATGATGAATGTAATCCATAGCGAACTTAGTTTTGAATATAGAAACATGTAATACTAATACTAATTGATAGCTCTTACGAAGCAAAACATTTTTAGACTGTGTAAGCTATTTTACTGGCAAAGTGATATGTCACCGACTTTACAGTTATAGTCAACATGATAGAGAGTCCGCTGTTCATTCCGCAACAGAAACGAAACAGACATAATAACCATGTTAGCAAATGGTCCACTAGTGATAGGCAGTAGGCGGCAAAATTGTTAATTTCTTATATTCATGTCTTCTATGTATACATACATAAATGATGGGGCATTGTATATATTTTTGGCTAAGCATGTTTATATATTAAATCGCTTCCTTGGAGCTGTACCCTCTGGTCTACCAGTTGGCTATGTATTAAAAAAACATAAAGGTGGTTATTTTTAGTTATTTACGTACAAAGTCAATTATTTGGAGAAATATGGTAACTACACAATGGTCAGCGACAAGTTGTTTGTCTTAACTATCGCTGTGACCACATATTAAGATAGGATAAGATGTTTGTCATTTGGTATGTGATCCATCATGAAGTATTGATTATAGATAATGATGTTGTTTACTTTAAAATAGTCTAGCGTACACATTACCAGTAAACCTGCCAGTCAATCTAAATATTTGCTTCCGTACACAACGACTTGAACCCATTAGAATGATATATAGGCATGGCTACGACTAACATCAGTACCAGCATTAATACTACCAACATGATCAATGGTGCGTATATATTGATATTATTATGAACAGGCCTTGCCGACACTAACATGCGAAGACTGGCGAAAGCTTCGAACATCGTCATTGCATCTATTGAGTGAGTAGCTGGCTTAGCATACATACCATACCAACGTGTAATCACACATTTATGACAGCAAAACAACGTACACAATTGCATGTGTGTGTGTGTGTGTGTGTGTGTGTGTGTGTGTGTGTGTGTGTGTGTGTGTGTGTGTGTGTGTGTGTGTGTGTGTGTGTGTGTGTGTGTGTGTGTGTGTGTGTGTGTGTGTGTGTGAGTATGTGTGTGCGTGAGCGTGTTTGTTCTTGTGTCCGTGTGTGTATATGTATGAGCGCGCACGTGCGTGCCTTCATGTTGTGCGTATATATGCTTGTGCACGTATATGCAAAATAACACATATACATACATATATACATGTGAACATATATATACTCATACATACTTGTGCATACTTCTGTACAAACGTAAGTGTTCGCATACGTACGTAGGTACCTAATACGCACAAACATATATGCATTCATGCCTGCATGTAATGCATTCATACAGGCATGCATGCACTTATGCACACATGAACACCTACACACCTACACACCTACACACCTACACACATTCGTACATGTTGTATATGTTCAGGTACCGCCGATCCCCAGAACACATCTATCCTGCACCGCTCAATGACGTAATTAAGGCGACGCGGTATTTCATGATACATTCTAGCGAGTTTGGCGTCGATGAAAATCGTATTGCAGTCGGAGGTAATCTTGTCTACTAACAGGTCCTGACAGTCAGGATATATATTTAAGATCAACAAAAACTAATAATTTTAGTTTAACAATTATTTGCGCATAAGATGAGTTACCAATTGTCCACACTAGTGGCGATTTTTTTTATTTAAGCACAAATACAACTTAATGTAATCATACTCGTAATGCGTCAGTGATTATCAACCATCCTTTTCAGATAATTTACTCTCGTGACATTTCATCTGCTGGTGTTTTCGAAAATATTCAATATTGAAGTTGAAATACGCAGTTGTTCTTCAGCTTTAGCGCTCGAAATTTATAATATATAGTATGTATTAGCATTAGCACGTCGAGGCCTCGACTCACCCCCACCCCGTATAAGTCATAGCGAGGGACATTGTATAATGCGCACTTTGCCAATGAATGACTGACATGTTTATGCCATGCAAATTTGCGATTTGGCGACAATGCGCAACCGAGAAGTAAACAAATTGAAGGGAGGAATGACTCAGACAATAGACCTTGCGTCGTTATGAAAAAAATTAATAGGATCCCAATCACAAGGTGATTTGTTATCTAAAAGTACGAGGAATAACGTACCACAGTATGCATACAGAACAATGGATTTGTCGTACAACAAATACCACTTTTGAAATGTAGTTATGGATGGCAACTTAACGCCGACGAATTTTATAGTTCATGATAATTGTACAATTAGCTATTATAATCATTGGTTAATTGGAACCTCCACACACTTCCTTTATCAGTGATAATATGCGCTAACGTATGTTAGCTATTATAACCATTGGTTAGTTGGAACCTCCACACACTTCCTTTATTAATGATAATATGCTCTAACCTATGTTAGCTATTAAAACCATTGGTTAGTTCGAACCTCCACACACTTCCTTTATCAGTGATATTATGCTCTAACATATGTTAGCTATTATAACCATTGGTTAGTTGGAACCTCCACACACTTCCTTTATCAGTGATAATATGCGCTAACATATGTTAGCTATTTTAACCATTGGTTAGTTGGAACCTTCACACACTTCCTTTAACAGTGATAATATGCTCTAAGATATTTTATCACGTGATGATGTCGATATAATCATGTCGTGATAATCACATAGTTTCACTAAATTAATATATAATATAGAGCCTTCCTAATATCACTATATAAGGAATCAACGTGTGTACATACATATGGTTCAGGATCTGTTATTGTTCACTCGTACGTCACTTTAAGTGCTAGTTCCTATCATGGCGTGTTCTTTGGCATTCAGGCGACGGTTCTGGCGGAAATTTAGCCGCTGCAATAACTTTGAAATTCCGGGACATGAATTGGCGGCCTCGGATCAAGCTGCAGTTTCTAATCTACCCGGCTCTTCAGACCATCGACTTCATGACCCCGTCGTACCAGGAGAACGCGTGTGATCGGTGCATGGCACAAGCGTTCATGCGTGAATATTGGTCAGTGCTTTCAACTTTTAATGCATAATATCATGAATGCAAACTGAAACTTAAACTGCACTTATTCTTAATGTGATCGAGTGCATCATTTTTTTTTATCACATAAACTATTTAAACAAATGTTTTACCAACTTACTAATTATCATTAGTCATAAATATATATATATATATATATACATATATATATATGTATATATGACTAATGATAATTACTAAGTTGGTAAAACATTTGTTTAAATAGTTTATGTGATTTTATATTAAATTATGTTAAAATTTAGATATATATGTATATATTATAAATTTGTAGATATTATTGCTAAGTAATGATGTTGATGTATTAATGCTATAATAATTATTATAGTATGCAGTTAATATATTGGTCTAGTTATTCCTTATTCAGATATTCTACACCATTTCACACACACACACACACACACACACACACACACACACACACACACACACACACACACACACACACACACACACACACACACACACACACACACACACACACGCACCACTACACAACATAAGTATGTGTCTATCTAACCTAGTAATATGTCCTTCCCATGCCACCTCAACGAAAATATGTTTGTGTAATACGCTAATTTGTAATCTGAAATTGGAAATTGTTGGTGTTGTTAGCTGAATAACTCATGGAGTGAGGATGTCAAGTGGGAGTTAGGATTGAATTTCCCTATTGAATATCGTCTCCCCTTGTAGGCTGTGATACGCCTTCGGAGATATAACAGACTTCCCCCTCATCGATTTCTCCCGCAACTGCCACACGACGGCCGCCGCGAAAGCCCGCTACGGCCGACGGGTGCCTTGGTCGACTCTCCCAAACACAAGCGACAAGCCAGCCCAGAAACGACGCTCCCTGGCGTGTCGTCGCGGAAATAGAGCCCTCTGGAATAGAGTCAAGGCGGTGTTCACCGACCCGTATTTCGCTCCCCTCATGGCACGTGACCTGCGTAGACTTCCGGAAGCTTTAATCCTGAACGTAGATGAGGATGTTCTGAGAGACGACGGGATTATATACGGTCGGTCTTTGAGAGCAGCAAGAGTGAAAGTAACAACAGCAATGTATGTCGCCCCGCATTTTATATTCTCATTCCCTGAAAGTGAAGTGACGAAGAGTATGATGCGAGATATCGTCAACTTCCTCAATCGCCGACTTTAGATTTGGAACTGATCAGTTGCATGTTCTAACGTCATAAAGAATATTGAAGGAATCAATCGGCAGAGATAGTTATTGGTTGGTCCACTCAGATAGACAGACAGTTTTTTCTGCGCCAAATATGGAGAACGCGTCTGATGTGTCTCGGTTTCATTATGATATACCTAAAACACAGCACTGGTACACACACACGCACGCACGCACGAACACACGCACGCACATACACACACGCACACACACGCACGTATACGTACACGCACACGCACATGCATACGCACATTCGCACGCCCACTCGCACGCACGCATACACACAAAAACAACACACGCACAAGCGCACGAACACTCACATATACGCACGCACTTACACACATCCACATGCTCACACGCTCGCACACACCAACACACACACACACACACACAGTGGATACATGTTGCGTGAGTTGTGGCTGACACTAAGACTAAATCCGGGTTGACCACCGAGTACGTTAGTACTGATTTTCCAAAGAGCCTCAAACAGGAGTTGGCTGCACCCCTCTACCAACACATGTGTCTTGGTATTTTTTTTAATTAACTATAAATTAATAATTTCGAAACACTATCCCGTTCTATTAGATAAACGACGTGTATTATGAGTGATCGGCAACAATTTGCAGAAATATATAAACTCACACAATATGCCATAAATAAAAAAAAATTATTTTAATATTGTCAGAAATTCACATGTAGATACATAAGTGAATGTCGAACAGCTCTCTATATCGAAATGTTGCACCTTCAGTCAATCATAAACATAATAATATGTTCGATCGATTTGTGTAACAATTAATAACTTTTTTTAGTACAATTTGTATCCAGAATTATTTCGTTTGTTCCAGGTTCACAACTATAGTATATATACCAGACAATTACATATCAATATGTTCCCCTATTCATGTACTATCACATCGAATAATATTTGTTGAGAAATATGTAAAGTGGATGAAAGTATCATAATTTATGTAACCCTACCCCCTCAATCGAGAAAATGTCGAGCAAAGAAAAAAACAAAACAAAATATGCTGTAAGTCAACCGTTAGAGGTATTCGTTATACAATCTGACACAATCTGCTCATAACATAACACAAAACATTTGTTTATTATAAATCAGGCGTCGTGTGGTGTGAGCAGTGGTGTGGTGTGAGCAGTGGTGTGGTGTGAGCAGTGGTGTGGTGTGAACAGTGGTGTGGTGTGAGCAGTGGTGTGGTGAGAGCAGTGGTGTGGTGTGAACAGTGGTGTGGTGTGAACAGTGGTGTGGTGTGAGCAGTGGTGTGGTGTGAACAGTGGTGTGGTGTGAGTACAGGTCTGATGCGTCTGGTGTCGCAGTGTAGTGAGTAAATTGTAGTGCGTGCGCTACTTGCTCTCGCTTTCAGCTGCGACCGCCAGCTACCCCCTCACAGATGCGAAAAAGGGCGTGAGTGCGCAAGCCTCCCTGCTGATATATAGCCTCTCCATAGCAATACTCCAGCTTGATCTCCTTATGGTACAATGCGTTAATCTGCTAGGGATCTAGGAGAGGGACATTTCTGATTTAAAACCTGGGTAGACCCAACTCATTAGCCTTGACAGGCAGTGGACATAGGAGAAGGAAAACTCTGACTTCTAACCATGGGCAGATAAAGTCCACTAGTCATGGAAGACATTGACCTACGGGAAGAAAAACCTGGAAGACAAACCCACCACATGGGTCCGCATGGGCAGCTCCATGTGGCTCGCATAAATGACCTCAATTGTATGTTATTTCACTTAGCAATTACGAGATTGGCTACCGCGTGCGGGGGAACCGACACGCTGTGACCCAGACAACAGCGAGAAATCACCTGGAGGGTCGAACAGCCGGCATCGACTCGCATGCCAAGTCCGGTTTGTCACCATCAATGTGGGAACAATGACGGGGAAACGAGTGGAGATGAGGTGGTGGAGCTAATGAAGAGGCGGCAAATGTCAGTGATGGGGGTACAAGAAACCAAGTGGAAAGGGGACCGGGCAGTGGATCTGGGAGAAGGGTTTAAGATGTTGCATGTCGCGAGAGGATATAAGAAATATGAAGGAATTGAGACAGGAGTTTGGAATGACAAAAAGAAGAAGACAAAAATCAGGCTTTGCCCATATATAGTATGAAATACACTGTTCACGAATGGAGTAAGAATGCACACTCAAAGAAAGCGTGCCAAATTTATATGTGCACGTGTGATGCTGCACAACTGTGCAACACGGCTTGGACTGCCACCACCGGCAGGGGATGACACATACCCTGAACAACAACCCCCCTACAAGTGTTTAGAGGCAACGCCCCTTTTGTGGCTGAACGGGTACGCTCTGGGAAAGCAAAATATGTTGTAACTACTTGGGATGATGGTCTGACTGTGTGTAGAAGTTATTACTAGAACACTTGAACTCGTGTTTACGAACTTAATTCAGAGAAGAATTCAGTTTAGACATCACTAACATTACACCTGATTATTTATCTCAATAACAGTATGCATTGTGGTTAACATTCAAGTGTATTAACGATTTGTGGTATTTACTCTTTAACTGTAATTGACATAGTTAAAGAGTAAATATCGCAAATTGTTAATCCGCTTGTATTTCGCTTACCAAGTACAGTGTTGTTGAGAACATCACAGTCATTATATGTCGTATTCACGACACGTCAATTATATTGTACACAGTTGCTTTCAGTAAATAGTCATGCATGTGTAACTATTATAGTTGCAGTTCGCGATGCAATTTAGAAATCTGCCACATTGTCTTCTCTTCTTTCAATTGCATCAGTTTAATGTTTTTTTCATTTTTGGCATTGTCCGGTGCCAGCTACTTCTGAAATATGGCACTGTCATTAGCATCTGTCTCGGTCAGACGTCTTTTAACAACCGTTTAAAATTATTCTTTAATTTTTTTTTTGAATTGTAGTCATATTTTTAAACATCTAGGTTCCCTTATCCTCGATTATTTTGAGATAATCCCTAATGTAGATTTCGTCTTTCGTTTTTTGAGGTGACCATTTCTATTGATCCCTTCTTCCTTGTCACATAATCTGTTACGGTCCTGTTGTGTGCCGACATGTAGTTATTGTGTTACCTGGGAGGTTAAACAAAGAAAACAAACCGCTGGCTCGTTCTGAGAATCCTTGTTAAGTATACTTTTGTGAACGTTGACTGGGCGTTACCACGGCTGGCCATTATAAGGGTGAACATGACGATGGGGATGAGGATAAAGATGTTATTGTTCAAATCTTAATTATTTTCAAAGTTATAAAAATCATCGTCACTACATTCGTCATCGATATCATAATCATCATCGACGTCGCCATCATGGTCATAATCGTCATCTCCTTCACCACTAAGCAGCAAATCGATGAACATGGATTTCATTCAAAGGGAAAAATAATTATAGTGCATATTTTCTTTTGTTTTCATCACACAAATATAACATTTAGTGACAAATTATGAGCGATTAAAGAGCAAATACTTTGGATTCAAGGCCGACGTTGGGCAGAGCAGAGCAGAGCAGATTTTCGTTGATGTAGGTCTATTTTTAACATGGTGAAGGTTCACACTCGGTCGGAGTAGAAATTATTTTGGCCGGTAAACAAAAACATATTGTTACACGGATTTAAGCAGAATATTAAAACAAAACGCGGACGAAACAAGTGTGGCAAGTTTTTTAAACGTCGAACGAGAGCGTCGAGTTTAATCACGAACTGTCATCTGGTCAGACACGTTAGTTACAACCAGTAATGTAATAATCGACCAGTAATGAAATAAAACCGATGAAGATGATTATGACGACGATGATGGAGAATATGATGATGCTGTTAGATAATGATCGTGTTAATGAGGATGATCAATGATTATGATGATTACGACGATTAATGAAGACAATTAAAGGGTCACCTTAATGTTGATGATGATGACTTTAACGATGGCGATGATTATGGTTATGATGATGATTATGATGTAATGGTGAGGAAGACATCATTATGAGATTATAAATGTTTATGATTATAAGGAGGAAGAAAATGAAGGCGCCATCTTAGTAATGATGATGATTATGAATAAGATGACCACGATGATGATGATGACAATAATAGTTATTACGATGATCATGACGACAACAATGACATCCTTAGCTTTATCCTCCTCGTCATCGTTATCCTCGTGTTACCCTAATAAAGGCTAGCCTTGGTAACCAATTAAGGGGTCATCTGAAACAACATAGGTTAAATATTAAAATGCAACGTTAACGATATATAGCGTTTCATTATTAGATGCAAAATGGTAATGTTAAAATATTAAATTAAGGATCAGCTGAAACACTTAAGGGGTAATCTCAAAACATCAAGTAATGGGAAATTTCAATCAACTGCAAGGTTCATCTATAAGATAACGGGCAACCAAATATTGTAAAATATTACAATTATTAAGCTCAACAATTTAAAGAATAATTTAAAAGTCATTACGAGGTAATTTAATAACGAACTAGATGATCGTATCAACACATTTTAAGGTCATCTAATAAAATCATATAGGATTGTCGAAAAAGTTAATTAAATTAAGGTGACATGTCGTAGAACGAATGGGTGTTGTTGATGATGTGGCTATAATGATGATGATGATGATTATGATGACGGTTTTGTTTGTGTTGTTGATAATGTTTGATGATGATGATATTACTAAAGATGATGAAGATTATAGTGATTAACAGGAGGAAGATGAACACAATGAAGGCGTCATCTTAGTGATGAAGATGATGGTGATTCTACCGATGATCAGGATGTTTATAGTGACGATGATTATCATGACGGTGTTGATGATGATGTTAGTAATGATGATGATACGTTGATAATGATGACGTTAAATGATTACGATGATGATGAGGAGGAAGACGAAGACAGTGAAGGCGACATCTTAGTGATGAAGACGATCATGATTGTGATTATGATGGCGACGTCGATGATGATTATGTTGGTGATGACGAAGATGATGACGGTTATAATTAGTACGATGATGACAATAAAGACAATTATATCCTTTACCTCCTCCTCATCATCATCGACATCCTCATGTCCACCCTTATAACTGCTAGCTGTGCTGGCATGCAGTCGACGATCACTAAAGTATACCTAAGAGGAATTATCAGAACGAGTCAGCCGCTTTGAGATTGCCCTTTCGTTTCTACTAATATTACAACATCACTCATTAAAAGAGGATTTTGAGAATTCCCCTAAAAAATTGTTTGAGCTGACCCTTAATTTGATCAAATAATGATCAGGTATGTCAATTATAATTACGCTTTAATGACTCTTATCTTAAGATAATCCCATAATTTAGTGTAGACTACTGCTTTAATTTTTAGACGTGACCCCTTTTAATGACCCCCTTCTTATCCACACTGCCACATTATGTCCTATTGTTTGCCGACATATTGTTATTACATTATACGGAAGAAAATGTGAACGGGGTTCCATGTCTTTACCCAGAAAACAAGCGACTAACCCGTTCTGAGAATAATTTAATGAACGTCGACTGGGTACCAGTACGGCTAGCCGTCATAAGGGTGAATAAGAAATTGTCGATGAGGATGATGATGATGAGGATAAGTATATCATTCTTGTTGTACTCATAGTTGTAATTATTATAACAGTCATCGTCATCATCTACGTCATCATGTACGTCATCATCAACATCATCATCTACGTCATACTCCTCCTCATCACCGTCGTCATCATAGTCATAATAATAATTACATTCATTAAAAATGACTCCCTTGTTGCCTTTGTCGTCCTCCTGATAATCATAATAATTATTTATCATCCCCATTATCACCGTCATCGTCATCATTACTAACACCACCGTCATAATCGTCATCATAACCATCATCACCATCATGACCATATCATCACCAACACCCTTTATTTTACGAGATGGTCCATTAATTAATCGTTTTTGAGAAGAAGACATTATTTTATTAGATGATGTTGATGTGATAATCTAGTTTATTATTAAATTATCTCTTAATAATTATTGATAAAACATATTCTTTAAATTATGTTTGATATAATCCAATAGCCTTAGTCATATTTTAAAACATTTGCGTTCACGATATCGTTTAGATGAATACTGTTTTTGATTGAGATTACCATTAACTTCATGTTTTGAGATAACCTCCTGAATTGTTTCCGCGGATCCTTACTTTATTATTTCGAGATTACCCTTTAGCTTATAATAATGTTAATGTGTCACTCATTAACTTTGAATGTTGAGATATCCCCTACGTTGTTTGAGATGCCCCCTTATTTGGTTAGCGTGGCTAGCCTTTATAAGGATAACACGATGATAACAATGAGGAGGACTCATCATCGTAGTAAGTATAACCGTCATCATCGTCCTCTTATTCATAATCATCACCAACTTCATCACTAAGATGTCTTCATTGTCTTCATCTTCCTCCTCCTTATAATAGTAATCATTTATAATCCTCATTAACGCCGTCTTCATCATCATTACTATCATTCCCGTCACCATCAACAACGTCATCAGAGAATCATCGTCGTCGTCATCATCATCATCACTAAGATGACCCGTAAATAGTCAACATATTCCTAGTCGTCATCATCATAATAAATTATCATCCACGTAACGCCATGTTCCTCAACAATAACAAGATAATCATCATAATCTTCATCATCGTCGTCATGACGTTCATCATCTTTTTTATTACATTAATGCCGGTTATTATATTACTGGTCGTTGTTATTACATTAATCGTCGATTATTACATTACTGGTTGATTATTACATTACTGGTTGTAACACACGTGCCTTGTAATCAGGAAGGAGCTCGAATATCATATTTCAATGGTTTCGGTCAGATGGTACTCCATAGGGTTGGTGCCGCACCAAGGAGGGATTGCGCACGCTGTGTATCTTAAATAGGCGACATTTCCTGGTTAATTTGCTAAGACCTTTTTATCATTAAGGAAACATTCTTAGCAGCTATATTAAACATCAATGTTAGATGTATGTTAAAATTGGTTAAATGAATATGGCACAGTTAAGTAATTGAACATTTGGAGCACTTCAAGAATTTCGAATTGAAATTAATCGATTATCACAGAAGCAATCATATATCACAAAACAAAAATCGCAGAACTTCAAGTTACACACCGCCCAGATTCAACTAAGACTTCACTATTCATCTGTTGCTCAAATGTCTGATTGCCTATTCAAGCGCCAACCACCCAAGCCCTACCCCCTAAACCTACAGTTTTCTAAAATTGCTACACAAGCAACAGAACTAACTACAAGAATTTGGAAGCAATAAGCAATTGTCATCCAGCTGGAGAAGAGGAAATTTGATATTTCACTCGTATTGACACAATTTATTTTAACATTTTGTGTTGGTGTGTAATCTTGAAAACTGACATGCTTTCATGAACTACTATTGTGATTGGTATATTATTATTGTTCTGTAGCCGTAATACTCTAGGCGACTTTTAAAACTACACACCAGCAGCACCTGCCTTTCTTTTTGCCTCTGCTACGTAGCCCTAGCTTGTAAGCAAATATACTTCGGACTCTTCTTAATTTTCATGTGACTGCAGCCTGGTGCATGCATTTGGTGGCAATATTCAACTGAATTCGCTATGTATCCTTTAACAAGCGATAACAATGTCGAAACTCATAAAATAGTTTAACGTTTATGTTTGTGACTGAAAACACATATTATAACATTAGCCTACCATAGAGACAAATCTGAGGCTACTACAGTTGAGCAGTGATTGTCTTCATGTCATAAAGTTGGTTTCAACCTCTGGGGATGCTGAATATGTTATAGTGGTTTAATTGCTCGTGTACACACAACGTGGACATTACGTTTTTGACATATTTGTGACAAATAATAGCTGCATACCGTGGCATACATAAAATGAAAATATAGTTAATGTCGCCAGGGTAAGGCACTTGTATGGTAAATCTTTCGAATGTATTATGCTAAATTCGTTATCTTATCGTTTAGTTTAAATATTGCAATCCATGCATATTTGTCTACTTGGTATACCAACTGGACTATAGTAACTGCATAATTTGCGTAAACAGAACAAGACATTGTGAATACAAGTCGTATGCCGTAATTACCTTTATTTGCACTATTTGCAAACGAGCAGTTCATATGTTATAGTCATTCGAATTTGTCACTTATAAAACAGCATCATTGTGAGATTGCTTTTCAATTTAGCAGAAGGGTGCCTACATATTGTATTCTAACATGGCCTACCGTTCAACTTGTTTGCTTGATCCAGTTAGTTTTTGAGTATGCATTTTTTTTAAATATTCGTGCACTTAGCCATTTTGTTAATAACTGTTTGTTTTGAATCCGTTATTAAGATGGTGTAACAAATCAACATATATTTAGGCGGATTACAGATACTTTACTAGGCAGAAAAAAAAATTGAGTAGTAATTAATGTTAACATTAATGTATTGTAACAATGTGGCAGGCATCCCAACCTGTTGAACATTGCATCCGGGATATTTCTAGGATTATTGAAGAGAGACACAGGGGAATTCCAACTCTCGGTTGGAGGGGTTCCCGATAATTGTTTGTCAAGCTGCAAAATATAGCTTGTGAAGCATTCTAATTTAGGATTCTGGGAACTTATTAATCATAGGTTTGTTACGATATGTCATGACGTTTACTTCAGTTCACAAAGCAATTCATAACACAAATCTGAAAGAGTATAAACACCTTATCTCACATTTATATGTATGTTCCAATTGGCGAGCTGTTTCGCATGGCGAAGATAGGCGCTCTACCAACTGCCGTTATTATTAGTAGTATAGTGCTGATTGGAAGCCGTGTTAACATTTCCGGAAATGGTTACAATGTTTGGACGGAAGGCAGGAGGTAGAAGTTTTTTTTCGGATACCTCCCAGACAATCCAATGTGCGATATGGTATAGTGTTCGTAATAGAATAGTGTGGATTGGATTTAAATTCAGAGGACAATAAATGAATTGCATAGTCTCGGACAGAATATCTACTGATTGTGTTGACGGAATCAGTATTAATATGTTTCAATACAACTTGACAACAATCTGATAAGGGTGGGTTTCACATAAATTAGGGGAATCCGGGGACCTTAATTGCACCCTTTGCGCCGCCAACAAGCCAACGAGCAGTGGGGATATTGTCTGAGACTGGCTTGACGGACAACCCCACTTGTACAGCTCAATATTGAGGACCCTAAAGACACAGGAACAAACAACCCTGAACTCCATATGGAAGACATCTATATCAGGCATGGCAGGAACACCACTGGGTTGTTAGTATCGTAAAAATATGTTTTACAAAAGAAAAAAGGTAAATTGACTAATAGAGAATTTCGGGCAATAAAAATCATGTTATAACTTAGTCATATTTTATTCACGCTAGTGGACTTACCGTTAGTTCGCTACGATATGATGTTTCCATCGTCAACATTCACATCTTCGTAGATTCGAGCTTGTCCACTGTACAGTTCGTCAATAAGTTGCGGAGTAGTGGAACCGATGCTAATGGTATATTTATATATTCGCAGAAATCGACAGTCACTGTTCTAGTTGGCTCACACTTTTATCCAATAACTAAAATGTGTGACGTGAGCTATTTACATATGTTTGAAGTGACATACACTATATGCCTTAACAATGGCAGTGGGGCGGAGTTAGATATAGGAGTGAGAGATTAGCTAAAGCCATTAGCTGCCACGGCATTTGGACTTCAGGTATCAGCCGGCGTCTTATTACAATTGTGTAAACCACTTGAGTATCGTACACTTCTTTAGGATGGTCTTAGTGGCAGTCTCCCAGACTAACATATATGTTATATATAAATATATATATATATATAATATATATATACATATGTTAAGTCTTGGAGACTGCAC
>CM034544.1:40577322-40735880 GCA_020002185.1 Paraescarpia echinospica | reverse complement strand
TAAGGTGGTCTTACCCCTAACTTATGTCCTGCATGTTACAAATCTTCAGGAAGGCTAGACTGATATCAAGCTACACACATAACTAGATTATCTATCAAGTGGAAACTATGTTACCCTTTCATCTTCGTCACGTAAGTTACAAGAAATTAGTACGTAAGTTATGGTTGGGAAAACTAATTCCCATTTGATGTTTTATGCTGTCTAATGCAGAAATACATTCAGTATTCACGAGACAAACATGTACCATGTCAAACTGATCGATTTAAATCACGCATATCACCCCAAAACGGTATTTTCAAGGGCACTCTTTCGGCGGACTGATTCTTAAGGTTGTCTTACCCCAAATTTGTGTCCAACTTATTTACAAGTCTTCACGAAGGCTAGACTGATATCAAACTACACACATAACTAGTTTAACCACAAAGGGGATTCCATGTTACCCTTTCGTCTCCGTCACGTAAGTTACAATAAACTATTATGTAAGTTATGGTTGTGAAAACTAATTACCATTTAATGTTTGATGCTGTCTAATGCAGAAGTTTATTTAGTATTTACGAGACAAACATGTCCTATGTCAAAGTGATCGAAAACAAATCACGAACATCACCCCAAAATGGTGTTTTCAAGTGCACTCTTTCCGCGGACTGATTCTTAAGTTGGTCTTACCCCAAACAGATGTTCCGCATGTTATAAATCTTCACGAAGGTTAGACTGATATCATGCTACACACATAACTAGATTAACCACAAAGGGGAATGCGTGTTACCCTTTCATCTCAGTCACGTAAGTTACATGAAAATAGTACGTAAGTTATAGGTGTGAAAACTAAATCCAATTTGATGTTTTATCTTGTCTAATGCAGTAGTACATTCAGTATTCTCGAAACAAACGTGTCCCATCACAAAGTGATCAAAATAAATTCACGCATATCACACCAAAACGGTATTTTTAAGTGCACTCTTTGCGCGGACGGATCTGTAATGTGGTCTTACCCCAAATTGATGTCCTGCATGTTAAAAATCTTCACGAAGGATAGACTGATATCAAGCTGCACATATAACTAGATTAACCTCAAAGGGGAATGAATGTTACCCTTTCATCTCCGTCACGTAAGTTACAAGAAAATAGTACGTAAGTTATTGGTGTGAAAACTCATTCCCATTTGATGTTTTATCTTATCTAATGCAGTAGTATATTCAGTATTCACGAGACAAACATGTTCCATATCAAAATGATGGAAAAAATATCACGCATATCACCCCAAAACGGTATTGTCAAGTGCACTCTTTCGGCGGACGGATTCTTTATGTGGTATTACCCCAAACAGATGTCCTGCATGTTACAAATCTTCACGAAGGCTAGACTGATATCAAGCTACACACATAACTAGATTATCCGTCAAGGGGAATCCTTGTTACCCTACCATCTCCGTCACGTTAGTTAGAAGAAAATAGTACGTAAGTTATGGGTGTGAAAACTCATTCGCATTTGATGTTTTTTGTTCTCTATAGCAGAAGTACATTCAGAATTCACGAGACAAACATGTCCCATATGAAACTGATCGAAACAAATCACGCACATCACCCCAAAATATATTTTCAAGTGCTCTCTTTCGGCGGACTGATTCTTAAGGTGGTCTTACCCCAAAACTGATGTCCTGCATTTTACAAATCTTCACGAAGACTAGACTGATATCAAGCTACACATATAACTAGATTAACCACAAAGGGGATTGCATGGTACCCTTTCATCTTCGTCACTTAAGTTACAAGAAAATAGTTCGTAAGTTACGGTTGTGAAAACTCATTTCCTTCTGATGTTTTATGTTGTCTAATGCAGTACTACATTCAGTATTGATGAGACAAACATGTCCCATGTCAAATTGATCGAAACAAATTCACGCATAACACCCCATAACGGTATTTTCAAGTGCACTGTTTCGGCGGACGGATCCTCAATGTGGTATTACACCAAACAGATGTCCTGCATGTTACAAATCTTCACGAAGGCTAGACTGATATCAAGCTACACACATAACTAGATTATTCACTAAGGGGAATGTGTGTTACCCATTTGTCTCTGTCACATAAGTTACAGTAAAATGCGAGGTTGGTTTCGCGTGTGACAATTAATTCCCATTTGGTGATTTATATTCTAACGCAGTAGTACATTCACTATTTACTGGACCAACATGTTTCGTGTCAAAGTGCAATCTTTCGAAGAGTAATCGCGGAGGGATCCTAAATGTGGTTTTACCCTTAATAGATGTCCAGCATGTTTCAAATCTTTACGAATGCTAGCGGATATCAAGCCAAACACATAACTAGATTTTTCACAAAGGGGAATGTTCGTTACCATTTTATCTCCGCCACGTAAATTACAATAAAATGCCAGGTTGGTTACGTGAGTGAAAATTCTTTCACATTTGATATTAATGTTATCTATCGCAATAGTATATTCGTTATTCACTTGTCAACATGTCCTGTGTCAAAGTATTTGAGAAAAATTCACACTTCACTCCAAAACGGTTTTTTCAAGTGTACTGTTTCGGAGGGTAATCGCGGATGGAACATTAATATGGTTTAATAAAAAATAGATGTCCTGCATGTCACAATTATTCACGAAAGCTAGACTGTTGTCAAGCTACATGCATAACTAGATTAACCACAAAGGGGAATTTGTGTAACTCTTTAATCTCTGTCAAATAAGATACTAAAAAATGGCATGTAGATTACGGGTGTGAAAAATTCATTGATATTTCATGTTTTGTCTTGTGTAGCGCAGTAGTACATTCAGTACTCGCGGGATCAAAATGTCCCATGTCAAAATGCTCGATACAAATTCACACATCACACCAAAACTGTATTTTCAAGTGCACACTTTCGGAGGATAATCGCTGATCGATCCTTAATGTAGTTTTACCCAAAATAGATGTCCTGCGTGTTACAAATATTCACGAAATCTAGACTGACATCAAGTTATCACATGACTAGATTAACCACAAAGGGGAATGTTTGTTACCCTTTGGTCTCCGTCACGTAAGTGTAAACAAAATGCCAGATAGGATACGCGTGTGAAAATTCATTCCCTTTTGATGTTTTATCTTTTTCTAACGCAGTAGTACATGCAGTATTTACGGGACCAACATTTTTCATGTCAAAGTGCTCGTACAAAAATCACACATCACACCTAAACGGTATTTTCAAGTGCAATCTTTCGGAGAGTAATCGCGGATGGATCCTAAATGTGGTTTTACCCTTAATAGATGTCCTGCATATTTCAAATCTTTACGAATGCAAGACTGCTATCAAGCTACACACATTACTATATTAAACACAAAGGGGAATGTTTGTTACCATTATTTCTCTGTCACGTAAGTTACGCGAAAAAGCCTGGTTGGTGTGAACATTTATTTGCATTTGAAATGTTATCTTACCTAACGCAGTAGTACATTCTTTATCCACGGGACCATGTCGAGAAAAATTCACACATCACACTCTTTCTCTTACCCTTTAGTGTCCGTCACGTAAGTTAAAAAAATTCCACGTAAGTTTCGCATGTGAAAAGTCTTGTTGTTTGATCGTGTCTAATGCAGTAATCAATTCTGTACTCATGGGTCTAACAAGTTCCATGTTAAAGTGATCAAAAAAATAACACATCACACCAAAACTGTATTTCAAAAGTCACTCTTTCAGAAGGTAACTGCGGACGGATGCTTAACGTGGTCTTACCCGAAATAGATGTCCTGGATTTTACAAATCATCACGAAATGTAGACTGTTACCAAACTACACAAATAATTGGATTAAAGACAAAGGAGAATTTACGTTACACTTTAATATCCGTAACGTAAGTTACAGTAAAATGCCACGTAAGTTAAGCATGCGAAAATTCGTTCCCGTTTGTTGTTCATGTTGTCTTTCTACATTCTGCAATCACGTGTCCAACAAGTTCCATTTCAAAGTGCTCGAAAAAAATCACACATCAGACCATAACGATATTTCAAGGGTCACTCTTTCACAGAGTAATTGCGGACGGATTTTTAATGTGGTCTCACACCAAAAATATGTCCTGAGTGTTGTAATTCTTCATGAAAGTTAGACTGATATCTAGCTGTATACATAACTGGATCAACCACTCAGAGGAATTAATGTTACCCTTTTTTCTCCGTCATATAAGTTATAATAAAATGCCACGTAAGTTACTCGCAGGAAATCTCGTTCAAATTTGATGTTTTATATTTTCTAATCCAGCAGTGCTTTCAGTATTCACGGGTCCAAAAATGTCCATGTCAAAGTGCTCGAAAACAAATCACGTATCACACCAAAACGGTATTTCAAGAGTCACTTTTTTGAGATGGTAACGGCGGATGGATGCATAACGTCAACTTACCCCAAAGAGATGCTAAATTTGACACTGGCTTGGTGCTTCCATGTATTATTGCAAGAGGTGCGTATGTTGACGACGTGATAAAATGAGAACTGTTTTTAAAAATATCGTCGATATCGTCATGCTTTATCGCTCACGACACGCTGGAATCAGCTACTGACGTCATGCGTTGCTGACCAGTCGTTCCACATCACTGAGTGTATCTGGCTGTTGTTGTTCGCAAAAAGTCGACCGACGAGATTATCAATACGGTGGAGGCGTGCTTCACGTCTGAGTTGGAGAAGTTTAAGCTGTCGCGCACTGCGGCTGCTGACTCAGCGAAGAGCGGGAGCGTAAGCAAGCGAATAAAGGAACAGGAGAAAATAGTGTTTTAAATTATGGAGTTAATTGCTCCGATCCTTATCATGAACGTCTGTGCAGCAATGCATCTTCAAGTTGCGCGACTGAATCAAGAAATACAGTAGCTAAGAGTTGTTTGACTGCCAAAGATGAAAAGATCGGCGATCTACAACAGAAGGTGGCTGCACTGGAGATGGAGGCTGACAAGAGGGAGCAGTACATCAAGCGCCCAAACCTCCGCTTCCATGGCATTCCGGAGGAAGAAGGCGATAACACCAATGCGGCGGTGAACGCAACGATGCAGCAGAAACTGGGATTGACCCAGATCGGAGCCGACCAACTGGAACGGAGCCACAGAATCGGACCAAAGCAGGATGAACAGCGTCGTCCGCGCAAACGCGCCGTCTTTGTTCGGTTTCGCAGCGAAGCTGTGCGTGACGACGTGTTCTGTACACGCACTCACCTAAAGGATTACGACCGACAGCACAAAGATTACCAGATCCACGTGAACGAAGATCTCACGGCCAAGCGGGCGTTTCGTATGAGACAATTGAAGTGACAGAAACAGGTCGCTGACTGTTGGACCTACGCGGTTCGCGTTCTTATCAAAACAAACATTGGCACCGTATAGGAGATTCTTAAGGAGAAGGACCGTGAACTGTAAGAACCGGCAGTTCTTATTCCTTGTCTGTTTGTTCAGATAAAGAAAGAAAAGCTTCCAGATCTCTTTTGGTGCAACTGTTCGGTTGTTTGTTTGTCGATATAAAGAAAGATAAGCTTCCAGATCTCCGTTGGTGCAACTGTTCGGTTGTTTGTTTGTTCAGATAAAGAAATATAAGCTTCCAGATCTCCTTTTGTGCAACTGTTCGGTTGTTTGTTTGTTCAGATAAAGAAATATAAGCTTCCATATCTCCTTTGGTGCAACTGTTCCGTTGTTTGTTTGTTGAGATAAAGAAAGGTAAGCTTCCAGATCTCCTTTGGTGCAACTGTTCGGTTGTTTGTTTGTTCATTTAAAGAAAGAAAAGCTTCCAGATCTCCTTTGGTGCAACTGTTCGGTTGTTTGTTTGTTCAGATAAAGAAAGATAAGCTTCCAGATCTTCTTTGGTGCAACTGTTCGGTTGTTTGTTTGTTCATTTAAAGAAAGAAAAGCTTCCAGATCTCCTTTGGTGCAACTGTTCGGTTGTTTGTTTGTTCAGATAAAGAAAGATAAGCTTCCAGATCTTCTTTGGTGCAACTGTTCGGTTGTTTGTTTGTTCATATATAGAAATATAAGCTTCCAGATATCCTTTGGTGCAACTGTTCGGTTGTTTGTTTGTTCAGATAAAGAAAGATAAGCTTCCACATCTCCGTTGGTGCAACTGTTCGGTTGTTTGTTTGTTCAGATAAAGAAAGATAAGCTTCCAGATCTCCTTTTGTGCAACTGTTCGGTTGTTTGTTTGTTCAGATAAAGAAAGATAAGCTTCCACATCTCCTTTGGTGCAACTGTTCCGTTGTTTGTTTGTTGAGATAAAGAAAGGTAAGCTTCCAGATCTCCTTTGGTGCAACTGTTCGGTTGTTTGTTTGTTCATTTAAAGAAAGAAAAGCTTCCAGATCTCCTTTGGTGCAACTGTTCGGTTGTTTGTTTGTTCAGATAAAGAAAGATAAGATTCCAGATCTTCTTTGGTGCAACTGTTCGGTTGTTTGTTTGTTCAGATAAAGAAAGATAAGCTTCCAGATCTTCTTTGGTGCAACTGTTCGGTTGTTTGTTTGTTCAGATATAGAAAGATAAGTTTCTAGATCTCATTTGGTGCAACTGTTCGGATGTTTGTTTGTTCAGATAAAGAAAGATAAGCTTCCACATCTCCTTTAGTGCAACTGTTCGGTTGTTTGTTTGTTTAGGTAAAGAAAGATAAGCTTCCAGATCTCCTTTGTTGCAACTGTTCGGTTGTTTGTTTGTTCAGATAAAGAAAGAGAAGCTTCCATGTCTCCTTTGGTGCAACTGTTCGGTTGTTTGTTTGTTGAGATAAAGAAAGATAAGCTTCCAGATCTCCTTTGGTACAACTGTTCAGTTGTTTGTTTGATCAGATAAAGAAAGATAAGCTTCCAGATCTCCTTTGTTGCAACTGTTCGGTTGTTTGTTTGTTCAGATAAAGAAACAGAAGCTTCCAGATCTCCTTTGATGCAACTGTTCGGTTGTTTGTTTGTTTGTTCAGATAAAGAAAGATCAGCTTCCACATCTCCTTTGGTGCAACTGTTCAGTTGTTTGTTTATTCAGATAAAGAAATATAAGCTTCCAGATCTCCTTTGGTGGAACTGTTCGGTTGTTAGTTTGCTCAGACAAAGAAAGATAAGCTTCCACATCTCCTTTGGTGCAAGTGTTCGGTTGTTTGTTTGTTCAGATAAAAAAAGATAAGCTTCCAGGTCTCCTTTGGTGCAACTGTTCGGTTGTTTGTTTGTTCAGATAAAGAAATATGAGCTTCCAGATCTCCTTTGGTGCAACTGTTCGGTTGTTTGTTTGTTCAGTTAAAGAAAGATAAGCTTCCAAATCTCCTTTGGTGCAAATGTTCGGTTGTTTGTTTGTTCAGATAAAGAAAGCAAAGCTTCCAGATCTCCTTTGGTGCAATTTTTCGGTTGTTTGTTTGTTGAGATAAAGAAAGATAAGCTTCCACATCTCCTTTGATGCAACTGTTCGGTTGTTTGTTTGTTCAGATAAAGAAAGCAAAGCTTCCAGATCTCCTTTGACGCAACTGTTCGGTTGTTTATTTGTTCAGATAAAGAAACATAAACTTCCTGGTCTCCTTTGGTGCAACTGTTCCGTTGTTTGTTTGTTCAGATAAAGAAAGATAAGCTTCCAGATCTCCTTTGTTGCAACTGTTCGGTTGTTTGTTTGTTCAGATGAAGAAAGAGAAGCTTCCAGATCTCCTTTGTTGAAACTGTTCGGTTGTTTGTTTGATCAGATAAAGAAAGAGAAGCTTCCAGATCTCCTTTGATGCAACTGTTCGTTTGTTTGTTTGTTAAGATAAAGAAAGATCAGCTTCCAGATCTCCTGTGGTGCAACTGTTCAGTTGTTTGTTTATTCAGATAAAGAAAGATAAGTTTCCAGATCTCCTTTGGTGGAACTGTTCGGTTGTTAGTTTGCTCAGACAAAGAAAGATAAGCTTCCACATCTCCTTTGGTGCAAGTGTTCGGTTGTTTGTTTGTTCAGATAAAGAAAGATAAGCTTCCAAATCTCCTTTGGTGCAACTGTTCGGTTGTTTGTTTGTTCAGATAATGAAAGATAAGCTTCCAAATCTCCTTTGGTGCAACTGTTCGGTTGTTTGTTTGTTCAGATAATGAAAGATAAGCTTCCACATCTCCTTTGGCGCAACTGTTCGGTTGTTTGTTTGTTCATTTAAAGAAAGGTAAGCTTCCAGATCTCCTTTGGTGCAACTGTTCGGTTGTTTGTTTGTTCATTTAAAGAAAGAAAAGCTTCCAGATCTCCTTTGGTGCAACTGTTCGGTTGTTTGTTTGTTCAGATAAAGAAAGATAAGCTTCCAGATCTTCTTTGGTGCAACTGTTCGGTTGTTTGTTTGTTCAGATAAAGAAAGATAAGCTTCCAGATCTTCTTTGGTGCAACTGTTCGGTTGTTTGTTTGTTCAGATATAGAAAGATAAGTTTCTAGATCTCATTTGGTGCAACTGTTCGGATGTTTGTTTGTTCAGATAAAGAAAGATAAGCTTCCACATCTCCTTTAGTGCAACTGTTCGGTTGTTTGTTTGTATAGGTAAAGAAAGATAAGCTTCCAGATCTCCTTTGTTGCAACTGTTCGGTTGTTTGTTTGTTCAGATAAAGAAAGAGAAGCTTCCATATCTCCTTTGGTGCAACTGTTCGGTTGTTTGTTTGTTGAGATAAAGAAAGATAAGCTTCCAGATCTCCTTTGGTGCAACTGTTCAGTTGTTTGTTTGATCAGATAAAGAAAGATAAGCTTCCAGATCTCCTTTGTTGCAACTGTTCGGTTGTTTGTTTGTTCAGATAAAGAAACAGAAGCTTCCAGATCTCCTTTGATGCAACTGTTCGGTTGTTTGTTTGTTTGTTCAGATAAAGAAAGATCAGCTTCCACATCTCCTTTGGTGCAACTGTTCAGTTGTTTGTTTATTCAGATAAAGAAATATAAGCTTCCAGATCTCCTTTGGTGGAACTGTTCGGTTGTTAGTTTGCTCAGACAAAGAAAGATAAGCTTCCACATCTCCGTTGGTGCAAGTGTTCGGTTGTTTGTTTGTTCAGATAAAAAAAGATAAGCTTCCAGGTCGCCTTTGGTGCAACTGTTCGGTTGTTTGTTTGTTCAGATAAAGAAATATGAGCTTCCAGATCTCCTTTGGTGCAACTGTTCGGTTGTTTGTTTGTTCAGTTAAAGAAAGATAAGCTTCCAAATCTCCTTTGGTGCAACTGTTCGGTTGTTTGTTTGTTTGTTCAGATAAAGAAAGCAAAGCTTCCAGATCTCCTTTGGTGCAATTTTTCGGTTGTTTGTTTGTTGAGATAAAGAAAGATAAGCATCCACATCTCCTTTGATGCAACTGTTCGGTTGTTTGTTTGTTCAGATAAAGAAAGCAAAGCTTCCAGATCTCCTTTGATGCAACTGTTCGGTTGTTTATTTGTTCAGATAAAGAAACATAAACTTCCTGGTCTCCTTTGGTGCAACTGTTCCGTTGTTTGTTTGTTTGTTCAGATAAAGAAAGATAAGCTTCCAGATCTCCTTTGTTGCAACTGTTCGGTTGTTTGTTTGTTCAGATGAAGAAAGAGAAGCTTCCAGATCTCCTTTGTTGAAACTGTTCGGTTGTTTGTTTGTTCAGATAAAGAAAGAGAAGCTTCCAGATCTCCTTTGATGCAACTGTTCGGTTGTTTGTTTGTTTGTTCAGATAAAGAAAGATCAGCTTCCAGATCTCCTTTGGTGCAACTGTTCAGTTGTTTGTTTATTCAGATAAAGAAAGATAAGTTTCCAGATCTCCTTTGGTGGAACTGTTCGGTTGTTAGTTTGCTCAGACAAAGAAAGATAAGCTTCCACATCTCCTTTGGTGCAAGTGTTCGGTTGTTTGTTTGTTCAGATAAAGAAAGATAAGCTTCCAAATCTCCTTTGGTGCAACTGTTCGGTTGTTTGTTTGTTCAGATAATGAAAGATAAGCTTCCAAATCTCCTTTGGTGCAACTGTTCGGTTGTTTGTTTGTTCAGATAATGAAAGATAAGCTTCCACATCTCCTTTGGCGCAACTGTTCGGTTGTTTCTTTGTTCAGATAAAGAAAGATAATCCTCCAAATCTCTTTTGGTGCAACTGTTCGATTGTTTGTTTGTTTGTTCAGATAAAGAAAGATAAACTTCCAGAACTCCTATGGTGCAACTGTTCGGTTGTTTGTTTGTTCAGATAAAGAAAGATAAGCTTCCAGGTCTCCTTTGGTGCAACTGTTCGGTTGTTTGTTTGTTCAGATAAAGAAATATGAGCTTCCAGATCTCCTTTGGTGCAACTGTTCGGTTGTTTGTTTTGTTCAGATTAAGAAAGATAAGCTTCCACATCTCCATTGGTGCAACTGTTCTGTTTTTTGTTTGTTCACATAAAGAAATATAAGTTTACAGATATCCTTTGGTGCAGCTGTTCGGTTGTTTGTTTGTTCAGTTAAAGAAAGATAAGCTTCCAAATCTCCTTTGGTGCAACTGTTCGGTTATTTGTTTGTTGAGATAAAGAAAGATAAGCTTCCAGATCTCCTTTGGTTCAACTGTTCGGTTGTTTGTTTGTTCAGATAAAGAAAGATAAGCTTCCAGGTCTCCTTTGGTGCAACTGTTCAGTTGTTTGTTTGTTCAGATAAAGAAAGATAAGCTTCCAGATCTCCTTTGGTGTAACTGTTCGGTTGTTTGTTTGTTTAGATAAAGAAAGATAAGCTTCCACATCTCCTTTGGTGCAACTATTCGGTTAATTATTTGTTCAGATAAAGAAAGACAAGTTTCCATATCTCCTTTGGTGCAACTGTTCGGTTGTTTGTTTGTTCAGATAAAGAAAGCAAAGCTTCCAGATCTCCTTTGGTGCAACTGTTCGGTTGTTTGTTTGTTGAGATAAAGAAAGATAAGCTTCCACATCTCCTTTGATGCAACTGTTCGGTTGTTTGTTTGTTCAGATAAAGAAAGCAAAGCTTCCAGGTCTCCTTTGATGCAACTGTTCTGTTGTTTATTTGTTCAGATAAAGAAAGATAAACTTCCTGGTCTCCTTTATTGCAACTGTTCGGTTGTTTGTTTGTTCAGATAAATAAAGATAAGCTTCCAGATCTCCTTTGGTTCAACTGTTCGGTTGTTTGTTTGTTCAGATAAAGAAAGATAAGCTTTCAGATCTCCTTTGGTGCAACTGTTCAGTTGTTTGTTTGATCAGATAAAGAAAGATAAGCTTCCAGATCTCCTTTGTTGCAACTGTTCGGTTGTTTGTTTGTTCAGATAAAGAAACAGAAGCTTCCAGATCTCCTTTGATGCAACTGTTCGGTTGTTTGTTTGTTTGTTCAGATAAAGAAAGATCATCTTCCACATCTCCTTTGGTGCAACTGTTCAGTTGTTTGTTTATTCAGATAAAGAAATATAAGCTTCCAGATCTCCTTTAGTAGAACTGTTCGGTTGTTAGTTTGCTCAGACAAAGAAAGATAAGCTTCCACATCTCCTTTGGTGCAAGTGTTCGGTTGTTTGTTTGTTCAGATAAAAAAAGATAAGCTTCCATGTCTCCTTTGGTGCAACTGTTCGGTTGTTTGTTTGTTCAGATAAAGAAATATGAGCTTCCAGATCTCCTTTGGTGCAACTGTTCGGTTGTTTGTTTGTTCAGTTAAAGAAAGATAAGCTTCCAAATCTCCTTTGGTGCAACTGTTCGGTTGTTTGTTTGTTCAGATAAAGAAAGCAAAGCTTCCAGATCTCCTTTGGTGCAATTTTTCGGTTGTTTGTTTGTTGAGATAAAGAAAGATAAGCTTCCACATCTCCTTTGATGCAACTGTTCGGTTGTTTGTTTGTTCAGATAAAGAAAGCAAAGCTTCCAGATCTCCTTTGATGCAACTGTTCGGTTGTTTATTTGTTCAGATAAAGAAACATAAACTTCCTGGTCTCCTTTGGTGCAACTGTTCCGTTGTTTGTTTGTTCAGATAAAGAAAGATAAGCTTCCAGATCTCCTTTGTTGCAACTGTTCGGTTGTTTGTTTGTTCAGATGAAGAAAGAGAAGCTTCCAGATCTCCTTTGTTGAAACTGTTCGGTTGTTTGTTTGTTCAGATAAAGAAAGAGAAGCTTCCAGATCTCCTTTGATGCAACTGTTCGGTTGTTTGTTTGTTTGTTCAGATAAAGAAAGATCAGCTTCCAGATCTCCTTTGGTGCAACTGTTCAGTTGTTTGTTTATTCAGATAAAGAAAGATAAGTTTCCAGATCTCCTTTGGTGGAACTGTTCGGTTGTTAGTTTGCTCAGACAAAGAAAGATAAGCTTCCACATCTCCTTTGGTGCAAGTGTTCGGTTGTTTGTTTGTTCAGATAAAGAAAGATAAGCTTCCAAATCTCCTTTGGTGCAACTGTTCGGTTGTTTGTTTGTTCAGATAATGAAAGATAAGCTTCCAAATCTCATTTGGTGCAACTGTTCGATTGTTTGTTTGTTCAGATAATGAAAGATAAGCTTCCACATCTCCTTTGGCGCAACTGTTCGGTTGTTTCTTTGTTCAGATAAAGAAAGATAATCCTCCAAATCTCTTTTGGTGCAACTGTTCGATTGTTTGTTTGTTTGTTCAGATAAAGAAAGATAAACTTCCAGAACTCCTATGGTGCAACTGTTCGGTTGTTTGTTTGTTCAGATAAAGAAAGATAAGCTTCCAGGTCTCCTTTGGTGCAACTGTTCGGTTGTTTGTTTGTTCAGATAAAGAAATATGAGCTTCCAGATCTCCTTTGGTGCAACTGTTCGGTTGTTTGTTTTGTTCAGATTAAGAAAGATAAGCTTCCACATCTCCATTGGTGCAACTGTTCTGTTTTTTGTTTGTTCACATAAAGAAATATAAGTTTACAGATATCCTTTGGTGCAGCTGTTCGGTTGTTTGTTTGTTCAGTTAAAGAAAGATAAGCTTCCAAATCTCCTTTGGTGCAACTGTTCGGTTATTTGTTTGTTGAGATAAAGAAAGATAAGCTTCCAGATCTCCTTTGGTTCAACTGTTCGGTTGTTTGTTTGTTCAGATAAAGAAAGATAAGCTTCCAGGTCTCCTTTGGTGCAACTGTTCAGTTGTTTGTTTGTTCAGATAAAGAAAGATAAGCTTCCAGATCTCCTTTGGTGTAACTGTTCGGTTGTTTGTTTGTTTAGATAAAGAAAGATAAGCTTCCACATCTCCTTTGGTGCAACTATTCGGTTAATTATTTGTTCAGATAAAGAAAGACAAGTTTCCATATCTCCTTTGGTGCAACTGTTCGGTTGTTTGTTTGTTCAGATAAAGAAAGCAAAGCTTCCAGATCTCCTTTGGTGCAACTGTTCGGTTGTTTGTTTGTTTAGATAAAGAAAGATAAGCTTCCACATCTCCTTTGATGCAACTGTTCGGTTGTTTGTTTGTTCAGATAAAGAAAGCAAAGCTTCCAGGTCTCCTTTGATGCAACTGTTCTGTTGTTTATTTGTTCAGATAAAGAAAGATAAACTTCCTGGTCGCCTTTGTTGCAACTGTTCGGTTGTTTGTTTGTTCAGATAAAGAAAGATAAGCTTCCAGATCTCCTTTGATGCAACTGTTCGGTTGTTTGTTTGTTCAGATAAAGAAAGATAAGCTTTCAGATCTCCTTTGGTGCAACTGTTCGGTTGTTTGTTTGTTCAGATAAAGAAATATAAGCTTCCAGATCTCCTTTGGTGGAACTGTTCGGTTGTTAGTTTGCTCAGACAAAGAAAGATAAGCTTCCACATCTCCTTTGGTGCAAGTGTTCGGTTGTTTGTTTGTTCAAATAAAAAAAGATAAGCTTCCAGGTCTCCTTTGGTGCAACTGTTCGGTTGTTTGTTTGTTCAGATAAAGAAATATGAGCTTCCAGATCTCCTTTGGTGCAACTGTTCGGTTGTTTGTTTGTTCAGTTAAAGAAAGATAAGCTTCCAAATCTCCTTTGGTGCAACTGTTCGGTTGTTTGTTTGTTCAGATAAAGAAAGCAAAGCTTCCAGATCTCCTTTGGTGCAATTTTTCGGTTGTTTGTTTGTTGAGATAAAGAAAGATAAGCTTCCACATCTCCTTTGATGCAACTGTTCGGTTGTTTGTTTGTTCAGATAAAGAAAGCAAAGCTTCCATATCTCCTTTGATGCAACTGTTCGGTTGTTTATTTGTTCAGATAAAGAAACATAAACTTCCTGGTCTCCTTTGGTGCAACAGATAAAGAAAGATAAGCTTCCAGATCTCCTTTGTTGCAACTGTTCGGTTGTTTGTTTGTTCAGATGAAGAAAGAGAAGCTTCCAGATCTCCTTTGTTGAAACTGTTCGGTTGTTTGTTTGTTCAGATAAAGAAAGAGAAGCTTCCAGATCTCCTTTGATGCAACTGTTCGGTTGTTTGTTTGTTTGTTCAGATAAAGAAAGATCAGCTTCCAGATCTCCTTTGGTGCAACTGTTCAGTTTGCTTCCAGATCTCACCTTTGCTAAAGATAAGCACACAAGTGTTCGGGTTTGTTTGTTCAGAGACCTTTGGAAGAAAGAGAAGCTGTTCGGTTTGTTCAGATCTCCTTTGTTGAAACTGTTCGGTTGTTTGTTTGTTCAGATAAAGAAAGAGAAGCTTCCAGATCTGTTCGGTTGTTTGTTTGTTCAGATAAAGAAAGAGAAGCTTCCATGTCTCCTTTGGTGCAACTGTTCCAGATCTCCTTTGGTGCAACTGTTCAGATAAAGAAAGATTTGTTTATTCAGATAAAGCAACTGTTCAAGATAAGTTTCCAGAGAACTGTTCTTTGGTGGTTGTTCTTCAGATGTTAGTTCAGATGCTTCCAGCAACAAAGAAAGATAATTCTAAAGAAAGCACAAGCTTCCAAGTGTTCCTTTTTGTTTGCAAGATAAAGAAAGATAATCTCCTTTGGTGCAACTGTTCGGTTGTTTGTTTGTTCAGATAAAGAAAGATAAGCTTCCTCCTTTGGTGCAACTGTTCGGTTGTTTGTTTGTTCAGATAAAGAAAGATAAGCTTCCAGATCTTCTTTGGTGCAACTGTTCGGTTGTTTGTTTGTTCAGATATAGAAAGATAAGTTTCTACATCTCATTTGGTGCAACTGTTCGGATGTTTGTTTGTTCAGATAAAGAAAGATAAGCTTCCACATCTCCTTTAGTGCAACTGTTCGGTTGTTTGTTTGTTTAGGTAAAGAAAGATAAGCTTCCAGATCTCCTTTGTTGCAACTGTTCGGTTGTTTGTTTGTTCAGATAAAGAAAGAGAAGCTTCCATGTCTCCTTTGGTGCAACTGTTCGGTTGTTTGTTTGTTGAGATAAAGAAAGATAAGCTTCCAGATCTCCTTTGGTGCAACTGTTCAGTTGTTTGTTTGATCAGATAAAGAAAGATAAGCTTCCAGATCTCCTTTGTTGCAACTGTTCGGTTGTTTGTTTGTTCAGATAAAGAAACAGAAGCTTCCAGATCTCCTTTGATGCAACTGTTCGGTTGTTTGTTTGTTTGTTCAGATAAAGAAAGATCAGCTTCCACATCTCCTTTGGTGCAACTGTTCAGTTGTTTGTTTATTCAGATAAAGAAATATAAGCTTCCAGATCTCCTTTGGTGGAACTGTTCGGTTGTTAGTTTGCTCAGACAAAGAAAGATAAGCTTCCACATCTCCTTTGGTGCAAGTGTTCGGTTGTTTGTTTGTTCAGATAAAAAAAGATAAGCTTCCAGGTCGCCTTTGGTGCAACTGTTCGGTTGTTTGTTTGTTCAGATAAAGAAATATGAGCTTCCAGATCTCCTTTGGTGCAACTGTTCGGTTGTTTGTTTGTTCAGTTAAAGAAAGATAAGCTTCCAAATCTCCTTTGGTGCAACTGGTCGGTTGTTTGTTTGTTCAGATAAAGAAAGCAAAGCTTCCAGATCTCCTTTGGTGCAATTTTTCGGTTGTTTGTTTGTTGAGATAAAGAAAGATAAGCTTCCACATCTCCTTTGATGCAACTGTTCGGTTGTTTGTTTGTTCAGATAAAGAAAGCAAAGCTTCCAGATCTCCTTTGATGCAACTGTTCGGTTGTTTATTTGTTCAGATAAAGAAACATAAACTTCCTGGTCTCCTTTGGTGCAACTGTTCCGTTGTTTGTTTGTTCAGATAAAGAAAGATAAGCTTCCAGATCTCCTTTGTTGCAACTGTTCGGTTGTTTGTTTGTTCAGATGAAGAAAGAGAAGCTTCCAGATCTCCTTTGTTGAAACTGTTCGGTTGTTTGTTTGTTCAGATAAAGAAAGAGAAGCTTCCAGATCTCCTTTGATGCAACTGTTCGGTTGTTTGTTTGTTTGTTCAGATAAAGAAAGATCAGCTTCCAGATCTCCTTTGGTGCAACTGTTCAGTTGTTTGTTTATTCAGATAAAGAAAGATAAGTTTCCAGATCTCCTTTGGTGGAACTGTTCGGTTGTTAGTTTGCTCAGACAAAGAAAGATAAGCTTCCACATCTCCTTTGGTGCAAGTGTTCGGTTGTTTGTTTGTTCAGATAAAGAAAGATAAGCTTCCAAATCTCCTTTGGTGCAACTGTTCGGTTGTTTGTTTGTACAGATAATGAAAGATAAGCTTCCAAATCTCCTTTGGTGCAACTGTTCGGTTGTTTGTTTGTTCAGATAATGAAAGATAAGCTTCCACATCTCCTTTGGCGCAACTGTTCGGTTGTTTCTTTGTTCAGATAAAGAAAGATAATCCTCCAAATCTCTTTTGGTGCAACTGTTCGATTGTTTGTTTGTTTGTTCAGATAAAGAAAGATAAACTTCCAGAACTCCTATGGTGCAACTGTTCGGTTGTTTGTTTGTTCAGATAAAGAAAGATAAGCTTCCAGGTCTCCTTTGGTGCAACTGTTCGGTTGTTTGTTTGTTCAGATAAAGAAATATGAGCTTCCAGATCTCCTTTGGTGCAACTGTTCGGTTGTTTGTTTTGTTCAGATTAAGAAAGATAAGCTTCCACATCTCCATTGGTGCAACTGTTCTGTTTTTTGTTTGTTCACATAAAGAAATATAAGTTTACAGATATCCTTTGGTGCAGCTGTTCGGTTGTTTGTTTGTTCAGTTAAAGAAAGATAAGCTTCCAAATCTCCTTTGGTGCAACTGTTCGGTTATTTGTTTGTTGAGATAAAGAAAGATAAGCTTCCAGATCTCCTTTGGTTCAACTGTTCGGTTGTTTGTTTGTTCAGATAAAGAAAGATAAGCTTCCAGGTCTCCTTTGGTGCAACTGTTCAGTTGTTTGTTTGTTCAGATAAAGAAAGATAAGCTTCCAGATCTCCTTTGGTGTAACTGTTCGGTTGTTTGTTTGTTTAGATAAAGAAAGATAAGCTTCCACATCTCCTTTGGTGCAACTATTCGGTTAATTATTTGTTCAGATAAAGAAAGACAAGTTTCCATATCTCCTTTGGTGCAACTGTTCGGTTGTTTGTTTGTTCAGATAAAGAAAGCAAAGCTTCCAGATCTCCTTTGGTGCAACTGTTCGGTTGTTTGTTTGTTGAGATAAAGAAAGATAAGCTTCCACATCTCCTTTGATGCAACTGTTCGGTTGTTTGTTTGTTCAGATAAAGAAAGCAAAGCTTCCAGGTCTCCTTTGATGCAACTGTTCTGTTGTTTATTTGTTCAGATAAAGAAATATAAACTTCCTGGTCTCCTTTGTTGCAACTGTTCGGTTGTTTGTTTGTTCAGATAAATAAAGATAAGCTTCCAGATCTCCTTTGGTTCAACTGTTCGGTTGTTTGTTTGTTCAGATAAAGAAAGATAAGCTTTCAGATCTCCTTTGGTGCAACTGTTCAGTTGTTTGTTTGATCAGATAAAGAAAGATAAGCTTCCAGATCTCCTTTGTTGCAACTGTTCGGTTGTTTGTTTGTTCAGATAAAGAAACAGAAGCTTCCAGATCTCCTTTGATGCAACTGTTCGGTTGTTTGTTTGTTTGTTCAGATAAAGAAAGATCAGCTTCCACATCTCCTTTGGTGCAACTGTTCAGTTGTTTGTTTATTCAGATAAAGAAATATAAGCTTCCAGATCTCCTTTGGTGGAACTGTTCGGTTGTTAGTTTGCTCAGACAAAGAAAGATAAGCTTCCACATCTCCTTTGGTGCAAGTGTTCGGTTGTTTGTTTGTTCAGATAAAGAAAGATAAAATCTCCTTTGGTGCAACTGTTCGGTTGTTTGTTTGTTCAGTTCAGATGCAACTGTTCGGTTGTTTGTTTGTTTGTGGTGCAACTGTTCCGTTGTTTGTTTGATAAAGAAAGAGCTTCCAGATCTCCTTTGTTGCAACTGTTCGGTTGTTTGTTTGTTCAGATGAAGAAAGAGAAGCTTCCAGATGCAACTGTTCTTCCAAATCTCCTTTGGTGCAAGTGTTCGGTTGTTTGTTTGTTCAGATAAAGAAAGATAAGCTTCCAAATCTCCTTTGGTGCAACTGTTCGGTTGTTTGTTTGTTCAGATAATGAAAGATAAGCTTCCACATCTCCTTTGGCGCAACTGTTCGGTTGTTTCTTTGTTCAGATAAAGAAAGATAATCCTCCAAATCTCTTTTGGTGCAACTGTTCGATTGTTTGTTTGTTTGTTCAGATAAAGAAAGATAAACTTCCAGAACTCCTATGGTGCAACTGTTCGGTTGTTTGTTTGTTCAGATAAAGAAAGATAAGCTTCCAGGTCTCCTTTGGTGCAACTGTTCGGTTGTTTGTTTGTTCAGATAAAGAAATATGAGCTTCCAGATCTCCTTTGGTGCAACTGTTCGGTTGTTTGTTTTGTTCAGATTAAGAAAGATAAGCTTCCACATCTCCATTGGTGCAACTGTTCTGTTTTTTGTTTGTTCACATAAAGAAATATAAGTTTACAGATATCCTTTGGTGCAGCTGTTCGGTTGTTTGTTTGTTCAGTTAAAGAAAGATAAGCTTCCAAATCTCCTTTGATGCAACTGTTCGGTTATTTGTTTGTTGAGATAAAGAAAGATAAGCTTCCAGATCTCCTTTGGTTCAACTGTTCGGTTGTTTGTTTGTTCAGATAAAGAAAGATAAGCTTCCAGGTCTCCTTTGGTGCAACTGTTCAGTTGTTTGTTTGTTCAGATAAAGAAAGATAAGCTTCCAGATCTCCTTTGGTGTAACTGTTCGGTTGTTTGTTTGTTTAGATAAAGAAAGATAAGCTTCCACATCTCCTTTGGTGCAACTATTCGGTTAATTATTTGTTCAGATAAAGAAAGACAAGTTTCCATATCTCCTTTGGTGCAACTGTTCGGTTGTTTGTTTGTTCAGATAAAGAAAGCAAAGCTTCCAGATCTCCTTTGGTGCAACTGTTCGGTTGTTTGTTTGTTGAGATAAAGAAAGATAAGCTTCCACATCTCCTTTGATGCAACTGTTCGGTTGTTTGTTTGTTCAGATAAAGAAAGCAAAGCTTCCAGGTCTCCTTTGATGCAACTGTTCTGTTGTTTATTTGTTCAGATAAAGAAAGATAAACTTCCTGGTCTCCTTTATTGCAACTGTTCGGTTGTTTGTTTGTTCAGATAAATAAAGATAAGCTTCCAGATCTCCTTTGGTTCAACTGTTCGGTTGTTTGTTTGTTCAGATAAAGAAAGATAAGCTTTCAGATCTCCTTTGGTGCAACTGTTCAGTTGTTTGTTTGATCAGATAAAGAAAGATAAGCTTCCAGATCTCCTTTGTTGCAACTGTTCGGTTGTTTGTTTGTTCAGATAAAGAAACAGAAGCTTCCAGATCTCCTTTGATGCAACTGTTCGGTTGTTTGTTTGTTTGTTCAGATAAAGAAAGATCAGCTTCCACATCTCCTTTGGTGCAACTGTTCAGTTGTTTGTTTATTCAGATAAAGAAATATAAGCTTCCAGATCTCCTTTGGTGGAACTGTTCGGTTGTTAGTTTGCTCAGACAAAGAAAGATAAGCTTCCACATCTCCTTTGGTGCAAGTGTTCGGTTGTTTGTTTGTTCAAATAAAAAAAGATAAGCTTCCAGGTCTCCTTTGGTGCAACTGTTCGGTTGTTTGTTTGTTCAGATAAAGAAATATGAGCTTCCAGATCTCCTTTGGTGCAACTGTTCGGTTGTTTGTTTGTTCAGTTAAAGAAAGATAAGCTTCCAAATCTCCTTTGGTGCAACTGTTCGGTTGTTTGTTTGTTCAGATAAAGAAAGCAAAGCTTCCAGATCTCCTTTGGTGCAATTTTTCGGTTGTTTGTTTGTTGAGATAAAGAAAGATAAGCTTCCACATCTCCTTTGATGCAACTGTTCGGTTGTTTGTTTGTTCAGATAAAGAAAGCAAAGCTTCCAGATCTCCTTTGATGCAACTGTTCGGTTGTTTATTTGTTCAGATAAAGAAACATAAACTTCCTGGTCTCCTTTGGTGCAACTGTTCCGTTGTTTGTTTGTTCAGATAAAGAAAGATAAGCTTCCAGATCTCCTTTGTTGCAACTGTTCGGTTGTTTGTTTGTTCAGATGAAGAAAGAGAAGCTTCCAGATCTCCTTTGTTGAAACTGTTCGGTTGTTTGTTTGTTCAGATAAAGAAAGAGAAGCTTCCAGATCTCCTTTGATGCAACTGTTCGGTTGTTTGTTTGTTTGTTCAGATAAAGAAAGATCAGCTTCCAGATCTCCTTTGGTGCAACTGTTCAGTTGTTTGTTTATTCAGATAAAGAAAGATAAGTTTCCAGATCTCCTTTGGTGGAACTGTTCGGTTGTTAGTTTGCTCAGACAAAGAAAGATAAGCTTCCACATCTCCTTTGGTGCAAGTGTTCGGTTGTTTGTTTGTTCAGATAAAGAAAGATAAGCTTCCAAATCTCCTTTGGTGCAACTGTTCGGTTGTTTGTTTGTTCAGATAATGAAAGATAAGCTTCCAAATCTCCTTTGGTGCAACTGTTCGATTGTTTGTTTGTTCAGATAATGAAAGATAAGCTTCCACATCTCCTTTGGCGCAACTGTTCGGTTGTTTCTTTGTTCAGATAAAGAAAGATAATCCTCCAAATCTCTTTTGGTGCAACTGTTCGATTGTTTGTTTGTTTGTTCAGATAAAGAAAGATAAACTTCCAGAACTCCTATGGTGCAACTGTTCGGTTGTTTGTTTGTTCAGATAAAGAAAGATAAGCTTCCAGGTCTCCTTTGGTGCAACTGTTCGGTTGTTTGTTTGTTCAGATAAAGAAATATGAGCTTCCAGATCTCCTTTGGTGCAACTGTTCGGTTGTTTGTTTTGTTCAGATTAAGAAAGATAAGCTTCCACATCTCCATTGGTGCAACTGTTCTGTTTTTTGTTTGTTCACATAAAGAAATATAAGTTTACAGATATCCTTTGGTGCAGCTGTTCGGTTGTTTGTTTGTTCAGTTAAAGAAAGATAAGCTTCCAAATCTCCTTTGGTGCAACTGTTCGGTTATTTGTTTGTTGAGATAAAGAAAGATAAGCTTCCAGATCTCCTTTGGTTCAACTGTTCGGTTGTTTGTTTGTTCAGATAAAGAAAGATAAGCTTCCAGGTCTCCTTTGGTGCAACTGTTCAGTTGTTTGTTTGTTCAGATAAAGAAAGATAAGCTTCCAGATCTCCTTTGGTGTAACTGTTCGGTTGTTTGTTTGTTTAGATAAAGAAAGATAAGCTTCCACATCTCCTTTGGTGCAACTATTCGGTTAATTATTTGTTCAGATAAAGAAAGACAAGTTTCCATATCTCCTTTGGTGCAACTGTTCGGTTGTTTGTTTGTTCAGATAAAGAAAGCAAAGCTTCCAGATCTCCTTTGGTGCAACTGTTCGGTTGTTTGTTTGTTGAGATAAAGAAAGATAAGCTTCCACATCTCCTTTGATGCAACTGTTCGGTTGTTTGTTTGTTCAGATAAAGAAAGCAAAGCTTCCAGGTCTCCTTTGATGCAACTGTTCTGTTGTTTATTTGTTCAGATAAAGAAAGATAAACTTCCTGGTCTCCTTTGTTGCAACTGTTCGGTTGTTTGTTTGTTCAGATAAAGAAAGATAAGCTTCCAGATCTCCTTTGGTTCAACTGTTCGGTTGTTTGTTTGTTCAGATAAAGAAAGATAAGCTTTCAGATCTCCTTTGGTGCAACTGTTCGGTTGTTTGTTTGTTCAGATAAAGAAAGATAAGCTTCCACATCTCCTTTGGTGCAACTGTTCGGTTGTTTGTTTGTCATATAAAGAAAGATAATCCGCCAGATCTCCTTTGGTGCAACTGTTCGGTTGTTTGTTTTTTTCAGATAAAGAAAGATAAGCTTCCAGATCTTCTTTGATGCAACTGTTCGGTTGTTTGTTTGTTCAGATAAAGAAAGATAAGCCTCCACATCTCCTTTGGTGCAACTGTTCGGTTGTTTGTTTGTTCAGATAAAGAATGTTAAGCCTCCAGATCTCCTTTGGTGCAACTATTCGGTTGTTTGTTTGTTTGAACTCCTGATTGCGTCATACATAACCGATGTTGTCTTTATAATGTAGTATGCAATACATCATAGATTTGTATTATCTAAACTTATTATTCCTATTAATTAATTTGTTTCTATATGACAGTAAATAATAAGTGTTGTTTGCTTGTCCTAAGAAAGTTATTACTATTTTTTATTATTTTTTTCTTTTCTTCATAAATAACTTTCTTAGAACATAGATAGACGGAATATGCATTCAGATTTATGAACCGTTCAAATACATTTTCTTTGGTAAAAAATATGTTCAACATAATACAGAATAAAGCTATTTATCCTAGATACTGTTAAAATACACGAGGTGTTCTATTTGGGGATTTTTTTTTCTTCAAATTCATTACTACAAACATGATAAACTGCTTTGCGTTGTTGACTGATGCTTTAGAAAAGACTGATAGAACGAATGTTGTAACTGACATGAAGTTTTATGTATATTTATATCTTTGATTTCTTTCTTGAACATAACAAAAACTGTGTAATGTAATTTATTGATGTAAACAACGCTCGATGATGTTATTTTTTCTTTGTTTTTGCGTTGAATAAAAATTAGTATGCGCCCCTGACACATACATCCTCCTATGCAAAGCAACAATGCAAGACAAGTGTAGATTGAAATAGGCCAATTTAAAGACATTTAGCTTTATTCTTAACATAACTCATAAACTACAACATAAATACATCAATAAATGTTCGCAGCAATCATGCCGGCCCCAATGGTATTGCTAACCATTACTTACAAGTCGTAGACGTATTACCAACCACCAGTACTAACTATCTCACGGCACTATATTTACCATTGACACCGTATCGGTGGGGGTCACTCCGCCACCAGGTCACCTAAAATCAAATGTGACCGACCCCCACCAACTAAATTATATATGCATATCCAAAAAAGTTATTATTACTAGTAGCTTTTAATTTTCATTTCTAACTCTATGTCTCTTTATTATATATTGCAGATGACACAATTGTATACCAATCATATTGATACTTTCATTGACAGCATAAACCAAGAATTAATACATTTGTATGATTGGCTTTGAGCCAATAAATTGTCATTAAATATAAAAGAGACAAACGTTTGCATATTTAGTCCATCGAATAGCAAATACCAGGTAAATAACTGTATTAAAATAAACAGTGCAATTATTAATAATGTTGGAAAGGTTGACAAAGAAGAATCGGTGAAGTTCTTAGGAATACGTATTGATAAACATTTAACATGGAAAAAACATTTCAACATAATCAGTTCTAAAATATATAGAGCAATTTTTGCAATTAATAGAATAAAACATTTGTTGTCACACAATGTTTAAAAAAACCTCTATTATACCTTAATTCAAGGTCTCTTAACTTACGGTGTACAAGCATGGAAACGAAATACCATAAGAAAGATATAAATTTTACAAAAACGCGCTATACGAATAATTAACTAAAAAGATATAGAAGTCACACCGATCCTATCTTCAAATCTGAAAATATACGTAAAATCACTGATATTCACAGGTTGCACGTCTCTCTATTTATGTATGACTATCACCATAATACACTGCCTAAATCCTTCAAACATTATATACCAAAAATAATCTAGCCACTAACATCAGAATTACTAAACAACATAACCTCTTATACATAGAGAAGCCTAGAACACATTTTTCATCTAAATTACCTAAACACCATTTTATAAAATTATGGAACAATCTCGATTATACAATATAAAACGTCAAATCCAGACAAAAATTCAAATTGTTATTATCCAATAAATATCTAGACAACTATCTCAGCCACGTACATTGCCTAAATCCCAGATGTGCGGAGGGCAACTAAATAACTGGCTACTTTTTATATCTATGTTTGGATCCGCACAAATTTCTTATCATTGTTTTCTAACAGTAATTTCCGACACTAATTCGTTTCCTTCTCCATCGCATCCCCAGTCCGTTGTCACACAGAAGATATCATACACTCGTGATAATCATTGTATACGTATGTGTAAATATAATTCGAACTATATGGTTACGGGGGTCACAGGAAAACGGCATATAACATGCCATGTGACCACTATGCAACACAACTTAATTTTTTTAAACGGCTGTTTTGTCTACTTATACTGTTATGCTGTTGTTGTTGCAAAATAAATTTATTTGATTTTTATTTTAGCCTTAAAAGTTCAGTCGTCACTCTACTAGGGGGCAGCTAGCCAGCCACTTATATCTTCTACGCAGGATATGATACAACAAGATTATTATTAAAATATATGCATGTATAAACACACACACACGCACGCACGCACGCACGTACAGATGCGTATGCATGCACATGCGCGCACATGCAACCGTAAACGCACGCGCGCACGCACTAATGCACGCACATGCACCCATATGCACGCACACACTGTTGCGGATTCATTAATCCTGTTAAACTAAACGACGATACATCATATACTCACAACCAGGCCGACCTGCACGTGAATGGAAATGTTTGGAAGTGTGGAAGTGTTTGTGCACAACTATGTATAGTGGTTACACTACTTGAGGAACTAGCAATCCAGGATTCTCCACATGAGTTTTTTTTTCCGGCGGAACAAGCCACCAGCGTCGATGTCGATGCTAAATTGGAAGAAATATAAAACCAAAACTGCTGTGTAATCGTGACTATTGGAAACTATGAAGTCGCCCTCTTGTTGATAATAAATTATATACAATATATATATATACATATATTAATTCGCTAACATTGGGAATAGTCTAATCAAATATCCTCACAGATGTCGAGGTTGACCTAAGCATATCCTTGGTTTTGGAAATGTGCATGTTGCTCGATGACGTGCCTCTCTAAAAAAAGTTTCAATAGTATCCATCTCCAAATGGTAAGGCAAGCAGAAGGAATAACAAATATTCCGTCATTTCAATGCTGACATTTGGGGAATATACAATAAACTACAATCGTAAATCAATAGTAAAGGCCAAAATAGTGGCGTTACCCAACGGACAGAGGAAGTCGGACAGAGTGTTGGTAAATTAACACCCACAAAATAAAACACTTGGTGATATGACAAATAACTAGTACCAATAAAGCTTCTTCTGGTAATCTTACTTCGTATGTCATAAATATATAATACGCCGTATATTAATATTGTCGACGGATCGACAAGTTGCACTGATAATTGTGATCAAGAACGAGGCTCCAACAATAATCCATGCGCTAACTTCACCAAATGTTTATTATTATTACGACATTTAACAGTACAAAATAATCGTTCGTAATTAAATTAGTTTCATCTTGTGACTAATTCTTGTCATCATTTGGACACCATTGCTGATGTAAAACAATATTACTACTTGGACCGCGGTTGTATTTGATACAAGATGATCCACGATACAATTTGCTTGTATTTCAGAAAAAGAACATTTTGATAGTCGTACACTTACGTATATGTTTAGGACACTGTAGTGTATGTAACACGTATGAATCGGGAAGTGTTGATCTTTCGGGGGTTAATCTCACCAATAACTCAAACTGCACCCATGAGGATCAACCAATATATATAACTGCACCCCTGAGAACTAAAAAATATATCCAACTGCACCCACATTAGCCTAAAAAATACCTCGTCAACTAGAACTGTACTCGCATTCACACTCACCAAAACATAAACTTGCACTCCTTCCCATAACATTGGGGGTTATTCCTATATCCCATCCCCCACACTATACATATTGATGCCCCTCAAGATCCTCCGGGTTTGACATCTATATATCATATACAATCAAAGTAATCCAATACAACAATAAATCAGAGGTTGAAATTCAGTACGATGTGTTATGTAAAGAAGAGGGGATTGGCTATGTTGACGTGTCTCTTCTGTCGATTGACTTTCTTCTCTTGGGTACATATTTGCACAGCAAAGGCGCGTCAAGAATAGCATGTTCGTATGTTAGTAATTTCTTACTTACGTCGAATGCCTACAAGTGCCATGCATAATCGCACTACCTCAAACTGTATGCAAACAGTAGCTGACAGAGGGCTCCATTTAACATCTACGTTCAATCGTCCGCAGCACAAGACAAGGCCGAATTATATGTCTACTGTTCAGTGTATTTTAGCTACTAAATAATGGAAGAAATCAACAGGGCTTGGAATGTTAATTATACATCCACGACACACAATGTCATGGCCCGTAGTGCAGGCATGATCAATTAAACTAACGTGTCCGATTGGTTCATTTACTATAGAACTGGGAGTTATTGTCCTGATACGGGCATCTTGTCCTAAAAGGATCGTGTGATGACGTCGGATACTATGACTGTCAGTCCAGTTGTACCCAACTTGTATTAATACCAATGGAACATTCGTTGTGGTCGCCGGCTCCTCATTGATTTGAACGTACTTTGCAAGTGTTGCAGAATACAGAGCGTTGTAGCTGTACAATATTTTTATTGTAGATTTCAGTGTTGCATCATTAATTACATGTGTAGCTAAGTGTGTATGTATGTATGCACTTATAAAAATAATATGCTACAATCACCGTCCGGGGTAGGATAGCTACGCCCACAAATCGCTAACACAATGTGTACCTTTGCTCGATTTCGTCCGCTGTAGAACTGTACATTCACAAGGTGCACACAGTTGACGAATTTCGGGTTAAACACATAGCTATTCGTATGCATCGGTGACTGGAACTTCAATACGACATATTCAATGGCTGTTTTGATTAAACACATATTTACAAAATAAAGTGACGTGTCTACGAATAGTGTGTGACATACTGTTTGTGTTGTTCGTTTATATTACGTATTTCTGTCAAACGCCACATATCAAACGTAAAATGCGGAAAGTGGATATTGATCTATTTTGTAAAGTCAATCCTATATATGCTTTGTCTAAACGGAGAGCTACTGAAAAGGACGCTCGAATTGCTGAAGCATGTGTTTATGTTATATCTCGATAAAGTTAGCACCTACACATTTTGCGAACGAACGTTTTGATGCCGAGTCGAGTGCTACTTCATAGTAGTTATATAACTGTATTGCTGTCTATTGTAAACGTTCCTAGTCAGCAACATTATTCAGCGTAAAAATTGACAACATATATGTATATATGTGTGTGTGTGTGTGTGTACCTGCCTACCATGTTTACATTGAATCGTTAGTCATACCCACCACGTACATTTGATAAACGACAACACTCTGAGACATTGTGGCTGACAAAGTTTCTAATAATTAGTCAATCACGAAGACACGTCCTCACCTCTGTGGATTGCTCTTTGTTATTGTACATCTTTGTTAAAATGTATTTATTTTGAATACGTTAACAAGTTCACATATCATTTGTTATCCGGACCACCATTCACGAATCGGATGCTGTTTAATTACTGGTATTGTCTTTAAACACCATGTAGCATATGTCAAGGCAGCTGTCTTCAATGGGTTCAATTTTGTATCGACACCACGACTGGGTGAATAGCACGGAGACACATGCTTCCATCAGCCTGTCGAACTCGTCAAAACAGTGCTGTATACACTCTGGTAGACTCTTTGTTGCCATTGGTTTCATGTTGACTCGGACAGGCGCTGTTTTCGTTATTGACTGTGGTGTTGTGGCAAATGTAACTACTAACAGCACGGTCAATAACGACATCTGAAAAGAGCGTTACAATCACATATTGAGCATGATTAGACAGGTTGCCAACAACATAAGTTGGTAGAAAGTCGCTGTCAAAATTTGAACTCCACGTAGTGCGTCTTCAACAAAGTGGACCAGTCTGCATCTACCTAAATTTCTTCGCACATAAGCATTGCATGTGACAGACCATGTTAATTCAAACTGATAGTAGATATGGCATACGAATCTAATAATTAATGCGCGACTGTCTCTTTATGTTAGTGAGTGAGTGGGTGAGTGAGTGAGTGAGTGAGTGAGGAATGAGTGAAAGAGGTAGTGAGTGATTTATTGAGTGCATATATGAATCAGTGATCTAGAACATTACGCTCCATCTTTCACCGAAAGGGTGAACATTGCTATGTGTCCTCGGGCGGTTGCATTATGTATTTTTTTATGATTGTGAAATGCATAATTATAAATTATTATCTTTGTCAGCATACAGGTGAACTCATTGTCGAAGTGAAGACGAAATCATCCATGTATTTAAAAAAATACTTTATTTATGTTCGTTCTCTTATGGGATACCAGTAGGCGTATGTTTAGAACAAAACGCAATACCGTCCAAAGCACATTGCTACATGTTTGTCAAAAAGGTATATAATCAAGAAATACAACATGCCTGTTGAACATGATGGCAACTGAAACATGTTTGACAATGCCGCTACTTGTCAAATGTCACATATATATATATATATGTGTGTATGTGTGTGTATAAAGTAACATAACACGTACATGGATGTACACAATAATTACTCCGTCGTTTATTGAAGAGACAAAAAATAGGAAACACTGACCATGTGTACCGATGTTCGGTGTGATATATTCGTAAAAAAGGGTTTTGCGTTTACAAATATGTGCTACGATCTACAAATAAATGTTCAACTAACAGAATACACTATTATGATCATATCAATGTACTATTAAACATACAAGAAAACGTAAGTACGCATAAATCTACATAACTGATCGTAGTAAATATTGTACACGTCGTATCAATCAAATTGTACAGACAAATTACTTGCAACACAAGTCAGAAAGTTACCTTCACAATAAAGGCCTCCATGTTGTTGTGTATGATTCTGCTGAGAAGACCGTATTGTTGGACTGGCGAACTCTAGGCAACTGACCACGCATAAGCAAACATAAGGATTGTGAGCTGGTTTTGAAGGAGATCCACTCGAAGCAGCAGCAAAGGAAGTAAACATGAATAAGTAACGGGGCATTTTGTACAGGGGTTAACATCGGCGCATACCTGTGTTATGCCGTGTTATGGTACGTCTTAATAATATCACGCGCATGCATGGATAAACAGAGAGAGAGAGAGAGAGAGAGAGAGAGAGAGAGAGAGAGAGAGAGAGAGAGAGAGAGAGAGAGAGAGAGAGAGAGAGAGAGAGAGAGAAGAGAGAGAGATGGGTAGAGATATAGATATATATAGAGAAATAAGGAGGCGAGATTCAGCACACGCGATGATACATCAACAGACTGATCCCAACATGACCATATCAATAGACGCATGTTACACAATATATTCCCCGTTAATTTACACACAAAACGGGATATTATTATATGTTTGCTGCCGTACACGACTTGTATACTATAACAATACAATTGTATCGTCCTATTCCGGAACGGTCGAGTTGCCTATGTTCTGCTCCAAGATATAAAAACATATGTCGGCGCAATGCTTCGGAATGTCTGCTGAATTGTTCGCAGGACACCACAGCGGTTTGTGTTTCGCCTTGTCGCAGTAGGCCGTCAGTGAGGAGAACTCGGTGAGACAGCGCGTCACGCAATCTTCGACCTAGGAGGCCTCGTGAGAGTTCATGTGACTCAGGAAAGACGACGGCACGATCGCTGCATCTGAGCCACTCTCCGGAGCTGAGACGAGCAGGACCCAAATTAGTACGATCTACAATGGAGACGCATGAAATATCGCCAGGCGTCGTCTCAAAACTATGCATGACGAAACGTCACTATATTCATCAAGAATATGCAATAAAACGGTATCATTAACGACCCATGTACGTGTACTAAATACAGTAATGTATTATGTATATCGGTTTATTACAGCAGGCTACGATAAATAAGTAAATCATATCAGATGAACACGTTTACATACATGAAAACATAGTGTTCAGGAAAAGTCAGCAAAGCTTAGGCAATGACATATTTAGGTGTATGATTGTTTCACTGATGGTGATATATCAAAATAGTTAACACAAATTCTTTTGACAGGATTTAATACCTTCAGACAGGTAGCACTGCAATCCACGACAAAGTATTCTGATGTTTCTCCGTATTTGTTTATAGTTTGGATCAGGTCGTTAGTTTTAAATATATGATATTTACCAAAATTAGTTTCGAATGGCGCGCAGAGTTTAATTATGCGAAATGTTTACCATCTGGTTGGTAGATGACAAGGTCATGGTGATAAACACCGCAGGATGGATATTTGTTGAGTCGATATGGTGTCTCATCGGTAGAGTGATTTTGGGAGACACCCATACCAACTCAACATTAATTTACGAGCCCAAGATAAAAAAACAAGAACATGACAAAATAGCATCGTTTCCCATAACACAACAGAGCCTATTTTAACAAATGAAGTATAATTTTACAAGTTATGCATAATATGTTGAAATCATGTAATGAATATGTACTATAAGCAGAAAGAGGGTTTTTATTTTTTTATTTTTTGACATGCATCAGAGTAATCCAAGGTATTTAAGTGCGTCTTTCTGGTCTGACAACATCATTTATATGATACTTCGTTCACTATTGAAAGGAGATCAAATTGCGAGAATGAATTCAGCATTTAATAAGATATTTATACATAAATAGTCACCACTGTATAGACTGTTTCCGTATATTGCACTCACCGATCTTGCAAACACACCCATGGTACCAGATAGGTCGACACTCACTTTACCCGTTCATCGAGAGAGATGATTATATTTAATATAAAGGGGTCAAGTGTTCCATGTTGTGAGAAGAACTCTTTGGGTAAAGACTTTAAATGTATTTGTTTTGATCTCAGTGAGGCCAAACAACATGACAATAAACTGTATCCTTAATGTTGAATCATAGGGTTAGTTATATAACTAATTTAAAATTAATGTTAGTACTTTTAATTTTGTAAGAAAATTGAGGTACGTCTTGAGTGTCAGAGTTCAGGACAGAAACATTATGATGTGACATTCAAACTATAACATTGAATGACAATAGGTGTACACGTTACATAAAGTATTCAGCTTTCTGTAGGGGCGTGGCAGTCGATTAGCTTTCTTTCAATGGTGGTAAGTGATTAGTTTTTGTAGGAAAAGAGATAGTAAAGGCTAACACACACACACACACACACACACACATACATATATATATACATACATACACAATCACATACACACACAGACGTCTTTATTGGCATAGCAGTGTCATCAACATTTAAAAAAAATTGCCACTCAATGAATACACCCTTGATGGCAATTGGTCAAGACATTTTTCGGCTTCTTAGGAGAGAATCAAATATGTTTTAATACATTTATATATCAACCTGGTATTATAATCGTCCTATTTGTTTCCATGATGCTAGCACCCGTACGTCTAGCAAATTATTGTTTCCTTTAAATAACTTAACTCTATGAGGCCGGTTTCATGAAGAGTTATAATTTCGCAATAACTTAGCGTTACTCGTTTGTGATAAGGCCCATGTTCAGTAACTTAAAAAAAAACGTAATTTCCTAAGATAACTATATTAGCATTAATTAAGAACGTTCTTAGCCGCATCATGAAACCGGCCTCTTGTCACATAAATAAAATAAACGTGCTGAAAGAATATCCGACAGTAGCGCCAGTTAAAACAAACGTTCAATCGTACAATACCGACATAATTATATTTATTGCGTGAATTAAACTTTGGTAACAAAATATTGCCAAATAAATGTATAGCTTCTGAATATATAAAAACATGCCCTTCACACTATAGTGTCACAATTCAACTCAGTTTAATTCAATTCATTTTTTATTTCCATTGATCAAAGAACAAAGCATATGTATAGAACCTATGTACATATACGATAAATTTAAGAAGAACGAAACGAGAGTTGAAGTGAATTGCTTATGAGCACTTTCCCCCAACATCAATATAACATGTGAATAATAGCAATTGTAAACATACATCCGTAGTACAATTTTAGTAACTAACGGATGAATTGCAAAATTTAAACCCACTCCACTTTCCGTAACAATTTAATTCCATAATTCGAACTCTTAAAAAAATGTTTTACATCGTTTTATGAAATTTATGATAGTAAATTATTGTTTTTTTACGATGATGATTTCAACAACCTCACAAGATCCTCTTTCGAGGAATGTGCTTGTTTAAGTCAACTTGGTAGGCGCGTCGACGACACTGAGTATGGTAGAATTCGTCGTCAGTGTGGTTTTAAAATTATCTCTTATACAATAAAGACACTGATTTCCAGTGGCAGCTGAACTTTTTTTAATTGACAGATGACGTCAGTTACAATATACGTGAATTCTAACACGTTCAGCCTACTTATCCGAATATATTTTCCGATGTTTATCTTTGAGTGTTGTCATTTTATTGTACATGTTTTATTACATAACTACACATATTTTTATTCGCATTGCATATATATATGTATATATATATATATATATATAAATTATTCTCTCTCTCATTCCCTTTATCCACTCCCGTTTTCCCTGCCGCGTATGTAACTTTCTTCAGGATAATGTTTTTGTTTGTTTTAGTTTCTAGCTCACTAGATGATGAAGTACTCAAACTTCATTCCGCAGGTCTGAGTTCATGTCCGGCGTATGTCGATCGTTTTAATTCTGCACCAGTTGCGCGCATGGTTTTGACCAACACAGTACTCGACGAGGCGATCGTTCTCCGAGTAACATCGTACAATGCACTGAATCATGTCCTTGCTTTTTGATTGTCTGGCTTCACTCCGGAATGACGTTGTTGTTGGCGTATCCGATGACGTCATCGCCGCCATACTGAAGGTAAACCCTGTTGCCAATATTATCTAAAACGTATTATATTGTTTGTATTTATTTCAGCGTTTCACGTGAGTTATATACGAATAAACGAATAATTTATCACGCAACTATATTACTGCAACTCACTAGCCTAGATCATATCTTTATTGCACTAGCCTGGTCACAGACACATTCACAATATTGCCATCTGGATAATCATTCATTTCCGAGTTTCGTATCAACAATAAATAAATAACTCGAAGTCGCGACATTAACACAGATGCATCGCCAACTCGTAGACCAGAGGACAATGGCACAAAGGAGCGAATTAACATAGTCAGGATATGGAAAGACACTGCTCCAGTGTTCGTGTAAAAAACATACTGCAAAGCAGTCATGTGTGTGATGCATTTAAACTAAAATGAAAACTAGTTTATTTAATATATGGTGAATTGTGCAGACGAGGGAGAGATAAAGATGGAGGATATGGTGGTTGGTGAGGTAGAGTGAGAAAGAGAGAGGGCGATTAAGAAGACAAAGGAAGGTGGACGACAAGCATTGATGAAATGCGAGTGGATATGCAGGTGGTGGCTGAACTAGTTGGAATATGGTCGACAAAATATTGCTGAAGACCTACATGAGTGAGGGGAAGATCCCAGAAGAGTGGAGAACGGGGCTGATTTTCCCAATATGGAAAATAATGAGAGTTGTGCATGACTATGAAACATACAGAGGCATCACTTGGCTAAGCCACATGTGAAATATGCTGGAAAGAATCCTGTATGGCAGAATAAGAGCAGTAGTGGAAGGGGAAATCGGTGAATAACAGGTGGGTTTAAAAAAAAAAAGACAAACAACAGATGGGATGTTTGCACGAAGAAAGGGAAAATTAAAAAAATTAATTTGAGAAAAGAAATCGATGCCAGACCTAGACTTCGAAGGAAAGACTGTGTAAAGAGAGACCAGAAAGGATTGGGAGAGGGGTTGAGAGCGAAAGCGAAATATAGAGGGAATGAAGACAGTTGGTGGAGAGAGCAGTGCAACATCAGTGACGAAAAAGAAAAAAAATCAAGGAACGAAATCAATGTAGCCTCATACCTGATGAGAAGAAAATACGAGGAGAACAACATGAATATACATGACGCATTTGCGAATCAAATGAAGCGAAGCAAACATCATAACATGTACACAATTTGACCGGACGTAACAGAAAATAAGTCCTAGCAACGCGTCTTGACGCGACAGTTTGGATACCTTCATAAACACTTTTATTTAGTGACGTACCTGGATCTGGATCATTCTGGAAATAATGTTGCAAATGTTTTGCAATTAGTTATATTATTTACTAATTAATTGATACACATCAGTCAAATTTCATTGTTAAAACTCTCGCCATATGCTTAGCACACTGTATCAAAACAGAATGCTTGAAAATTATTCAAAAAACAATGTTGACAATTTCAGAGATACTCGTAACGAGACGTTACCAATGCCAGGAATATGCTATTTTAATTACATTACATCAGAAATGTACAGGCATTTGATTATAAATAAAACCGTAGACGTGATATGATATCTACGTTCGCTTGCTCCCTATAGTATATTTATGACATTGCCAACGCAAACATGCATACTCACAAGTAAAAACATGGCGAACATTTTGTTGAAAACTAATGTGAATGTGAAGAGGAAATGTCAACAAGTCTGTCTGTCCACAAGTATTGTTACCGAAGTACATACGGCCTCCACCGTCCAAGTAGCTACTACTATGTATGCACCTCTTGAATGACAACGAAGTGCTGTTGACATCCAGTGTGACAGTGGAGGTTTACATAACATAGTCGTTACATCATAATGACATTATATGTGTGTATGTATAGATATAATTATATTATGATGTAATGAATGTGTTATATAAACCTCCAGATGTATATATATATATAATATATATGATATATATATATATATAATTACATGCGTAGTTCCACGCACTCACTCATCACACATTCACGCCTACACGCGCCTACACACACACGCATTCACACACACCACACACACACCACACGTACGCACACCACACACACACCACACACACCACACACACCACACACACCACACACGCCACACACACGTACGCACACACCTTCAGAAACGAAATATGGGTAACAAACTGCAAATCTTGTAAATCACACGTTTGTTCATAGCAATAGCAAACAAATAATTTATAATACATACCTAACTATAATCGACCTAGCGAATGCATATTAATGTGTCCCTATTAGATGTTTTGAAACTCGAGCGCCAAACTCTCAGGGACTGTATTATTATGGGGGATTTTAACCAGGGGCATATACAATGGAAATCTCTACAGAGTAAGGGGAGTGAAGACCACAAGTTTTTAGTTTTAGTTCAAGATACTTTCCTTTCTCAACATGTGCTAGAACCAACCAGGGGTGAGAATGTTTTAGACATAGTTTTGTCCTCACAGAATGAATTAGTTGACAATGTCAAGATACGTGAGCCACTGGGGAGTAGTGATCACAACCAGATACATTTTACCATCAAAGTAAAATCAGAAATGAATAGTAAAAAGCAGTATAGGAGAAATTTCCACAAAGGAAGTTATAACGACATGAGGAAATATTTAGCAAAGATAGATTGGAATAACACACTGAAAAATAAGACAGCAACAGAATGCTGGAATATATTAAAGAGTGAAATTAAGTGCATAGTTGATAATTTTGTACCCTTCAAAAACAAGGGAAACGGTCCAAAAAGAAACACTTATCGAAAGAAACCATTAGAAAAATTAAGTATAAACAAATGATGTGGAAGTCATATAGATGTACTGGAAATGATGAAGACTACAACAGTTATAAAGAAGCACTTAACCAAGCTACAGTTGAAATTATAAATTCAAAGAGAAGCTATGAATAACAATTAGCTAGTAATATAAAACATGACAGCAAGAGTTTTTATGCGTATGTTCGAAGCAAACAGAAAGTTCAGGATAAGGTCGATCCTCTAGTAGATAGTGCTGGAAATATAATATCAGAGGGATTCTTAATGGCAGAAGACCTGAATGAATACTTTAGTTCAGTGTTTACCAGGGAAGATATTAGTTCACTGTCAGTACCAGAGGCTAAGTTCAAGGGGCAGATTCAGACTATTTAGGACAATTAATTGTAACTCCGGAAATGGTAGCTAAGAAAATAAGAGCTATGAAGGATAATAAATCTCCTGGAGTGGATGGGATTCCGCCCAAACTACTATTGGAAATTGTAGAAAAAATTAGCGTACCGCTTGCAACAGTTTTCAATTTGTCATTAGAAGAGGGAGTGGTTCCTTTAAAATGGAAAGAGGCAAACATTATACCGTTATTTAAAAAAGTTTCGGGAAACAAGTCAGAGAATTATAGACCAGTGAGTTTAACATCAGTGATTTGCAAATTATTAGAAATATTAATTAAAGATCACATGGTGGATTTTCTTGTTAAACATAACTTAATAAACCCATCTCAACATGGTTTTTTAAAAGCGAGGTCATGCTTAACAAATATGTTATGTTTTTTGGAAGATATCACTAAGTGTGTAGATGAGGGATAACCAGTAGATACCGTCTACTTAGATTTTCAAAAAGCTTTCGACAAAGTACCACATCAAAGATTACTGCTTAAACTAAAGGCCCATGGCATATGAAATGGTATAAAAAAAACTGGATAACAAAAATGGGTGATTCACAGACGACAACGTGTAGTAGTTGATGGGGAGGCTTCAAACTGGAAATCGGTATTGAGTGGGGAACCACGGGGATCAGTACTAGGACCTATATTATATTTAATATATATCAACGATTTGGATGATGAAATAACAAGGTTTTGAAATTTGCGGATGATACAAAAGTGTTTAGACGGATTAAAAGTGATGGATATAGACAACATTTACAAGATGATCTTGACAAGTGGATCAAATGGTCTGAAAAGTGGCAAATGGTGTACAATTTTGGGAAATGTAAATGCCTCCACGCAGGACATGGGAACGAAGAGGTAGAATATACAATGGGGGGTACTGTACTAAGTACTACTATAAAAGAAAAGGACTTAGGGTTAACCATTAGTGCTGATATGAAGGTTTCAGAGCAGTGCGGAATTGCAGCTTCAAAGGAAATTAAATCCTTGGATTAATTAGGCGAAACATAACGTATAAGGAAAAATAGCTAATAATACCGCTGTACAAAACAATAGTTAGGCCTAATTTAGAATATTGTATTCAAGCGTGGAGGCCATATCGCAGGAATGGACATAGATATGCTAGAAAGAATACAGAGGAGAGCAACTAAAATGATACCAAAACTGAGGGATCTTAGTTACGAAATACGCCTAAAAAATGCGGCTTAACAACACTAAAGACCAGGAGATTGAGAGGAGATCAGACAGAAGTGTTTAATATAATGAATAGTTATGGAAATATTTATAGGAATTTTTCTCAGTTAAGAAAGATAGAAGGACTAGAGGATATGAAGTTGCATTAGCAAAGGAGCAGTGTAGATTAGATATAAGAAAGTTATCATTTTGACAAAGGATGTAAATGAATGGAACAGATTATCTGCTGATTGTGTGGGTGCAGGTAGCGTGAATATGTTTAAAAATAAAATCGACACATACCTCAGAATGGCGGGATGCACATAGAAAAAAGGGTCGGACTCTCGATAAGCCAAAGGGCTTCCTTGTCCACCTGCCACCTAGAGTTAATTCTCTGGGTGGCATTCTTGTTAAATCTTGTTAAGATACCCAATGTGTGCCAAGATACGTATACAGGATATATCATTAATTCCTTAACGGTTCTGAACTTAAAATGTAATGTGCGCATAATATGTAATACGTGACGTAAAAATCGCAGGGATCACGCGCGCGCCAAACATGCATAGAAAACGGCTCCTGCGTCATAGACTTGGCATCACGGACACAAAATAATGTTTAACCACAAGTCAGTAGCATAGCAATACGAATATTATTTCACAATTCTACACTATGTCGACCAGGCCTATCGATTGACGTGAACTTAACATTCTCTCCGACCTTCTTCATTTTGAAAAAGCAACGAATACCTTCGAACGTGTTATGGTTTTTATGTGATGATGCTCTGTTTTCTAATTTTGCTAAATATTACTTTCACGACTGTCATTGGGCATTTTTGCTAGTAAATATGAATACACTAACTTCAGTTTATTGTAAGTGCGAAGTCCACTCGTCATTTCTATATTATTTCGTTTTCTTTAACCATTGGCCATTTGGCGATGTATTTGACAACAAATATGAAGCAGTTATTTAGTGCTATTTACGTTTTAGAACGCCAATGTATTTTGCAATAAATCCCCATGTGGCGCCACTGTGTAGTAGCACATAGCGCCGCAATCGGCTAAGACGGAAATTAAAAGGACATGGGGACGAGTACAAGTTCATGGTACTGTTCAACTGAATAAATATACGTTATTGGGATGGATTTATTATAGTCTTGTGTTACTTAGCATTAGTAAACTTAAATCGTTGCTATGGTGATCGATCTGACCTGTTTCCTTTGTTCTCGACAAATGTAAACAAAGATGTCGCCTAGATAGGCTTGCATTAGTTAGCATCAGTGAGCGGAGTTTTTATTAAGTTTTCCTAGCTTTGTTGGTGGACACAAGGTGACGACGGACACGTATTTTGCGTATCGTTCTCGATTGGCTAGGACGTACCGTGGTATTGCCATCGAGGAGGTTGTAACAGGGGGAATGCTTTTATATATATATATATTTTTTTTAGTTATCTCTTTCCGCTGGTGATGCTGTTTAAAAGCAACTCTTAAATTTGTGACTTTAACGAGCTGTAGTTTATTACTAGTATTGTTACTTACATTTATATAGCGCCATATCTCCGGGACCAGCCCGTTCATAGGCGCGTACATACATTATCAAACGTACATGGAATGAAGTATAAAGTTGTCGGTAAATATAATATTAAGGTTTACAAGATTGTATATAGAATGTAGCTAAAATACATGACATGTTTGCACAAATATTAAGATAATTACGTAAAAGAATATATATTACAAGGAATGGTTCTATGGGGACAGGATAAGATCAAGGACCGGTGGAAAGGATATTTCGATAATCTACTAAACGTAGAGAACCCGAGGGCAGTCTTTGGCGATGGAGTGCCAAATGAAGGCTTAACGCCAGTAATTATCAGGGAGGAAATAGAGGTGGCACTGAAAAGAATGAAAACTGGGAAGGCGATGGGACCAGACGGAATTCCAGTGGAGGTCTGGAAGAGTTTGGGAGAAGAAGGGGTCGATATGCTGTGGGATCTGATGCAGAAGATATACGTACAAGAGAAAATGCCAGAGGAATGGAGAGACAGTGACATCGTGCCTATCTTCAAGGAGAAGGGAGACATCCAGGACTGTGGCAATTACAGAGGCATCTAGTTGATGTCGCACACCATGAAGGTTTGGGAAAAGGTAATTGACAGAAGGCTGAGGGAGGAGACAAGCATAGGTGAAGAGAGTTCGGTTTTATGCCGGGCAGATGAACAACGGATGCCATATTTGCAGCAAGGCAGCTGATGGAGAAACACAGGGAGATGCAGAAGGAACTGCACATGGTCGTCATTGATTTAGAGAAGGCATATGATAGAGTGCCACGACAGGAGGTTTGGAGGTGTATGCGGGAGCAGGGTGTGCCTGAAAAGTATGTACGTCTTGTAAAAGACACATATGAACACGCAAGGACGCAAGTCAAGAGCAGTGTAGGAATGACAGGCAAGACCACCGTTAGAGTGGGGCTGCACCAGGGGTCCTCACTGAGTCCTTACCTGTTTGACTTGATTATGGATGTGTTGGGCCGGGGCATCAAAGAACAGCCCCCCTGGTGTTTGCTGTTTGCAGACGACATCGTGCTGTGCAGTACCAGAAGAGAGGATGTGCAATGGAAGAGCGAGGACTAAAGATTAGTAGGAAGACGACGGAATACCTGAGGTGCAACGAAAACAATGACCTAGAGATCCGGTTACAGGGCGAGACAGTGACGAGAGTGAAGACATTCAAATATCTAGGATCGACATTGGCGGATGATGGAGAATTGGATGCGGAAGTCACTCATAGAGTGCCGAGCGGGTGGAAGAATTGGAAGAGAGTATATGGAGTGCTGTGTGACAGAAGAATGAACGTGAAGATCAAGGGAAAAGTGTACAGGACAGTGGTAAGGCCAGCACTGATGTACGGGGTGGAGACATGGGCGGCAAAGAAGACACAGGAAAAGAAGTTGGATGTCGCAGAAATGCGAATTCTACGATGGATGTGCTTGACAAGATAAGAAACGAAAGAATCAGAGGGACAACGAAAGTGGGGGAAATCTCGAAGAAAGTCCAAGAAAGGAGGTTGAGATGGTATGTGCATGTAATGAGAAGAGAGGAGGATTATGTAGGAAGGAGGGCGATGGGAATGGAAGTGCAAGGGAAGAGGAGAGAGGAAGGCCGAAGAGGAGGTGGTTAGACAGTGTGAGGGCAGATCTCAGGGAGAAGGGATTGTCGGGGGAGGCAGTGTACGACCGAGCGGCATGGAGGCGAAAGTCATCATACATCGACCCCACATAAAAGTGGGACAAAGATGAAGAAGAGTATTGAAAGATAAATAATAATAAATAAATTAAAATATATTATATAATAAAAAAATAATTAGTTGATCAAATACATGTTCATAAAAAAGTGTCCTACAGCACAGTTGATCAGTCGAAGTACGCCTGCTTAAATAGATAGGTAAGATTTAATGCAAGTCTTAAATTTATTTAAAGTGTCTATTTGACGAACGTCTATTGGCAGAGTTTTCGAGAACGTAGGTCCGGACACGGAGAAAGCTCTGCCGTAGCCCTCTAAGTTGTATCGCGGGACTACAAGCAGATGTAGATCAGCAGATCGGAGTTTGGGGGTGGTAGTATACGATGTTTTAAGATATTGGATATTGAAAACAAGGACCAGCAGTTTGTACTGCATACGCCAGCGAACTGGAATCCAGTGCAGTTCGACCAGCAGGTGTGTTATGTGCTGGTGCTTTCGGTGTCTTGAGATAAGTCTTGCCGCCGAGTTCTGTATCATCTGCATCTCATTCATAAGTGGCTCGGTGATGCCTTACATAACTGCGGTACTGTAGTCCAGCCGCGATGTCCTACGGCTTGGACTAGTGTCTTACACGCATCAGTAATAAGACAATGTCTTATGTTTGAAATTGCATAGAGATGGTAGTAAGCTGACTTGCACATCCGTGACACGTATGACGACATTGTTAGTCCACATTTGATTGTAATCCTGATGTTGCGGATAGTTGGTGACGGAACAATGTTACATCCGCATACACTAACCCACGAAATGTTTACGATTTTGGTGCCGTGCTGATAATAGCATCGGTCTTGTTTTCGTTCAACAGTAAATTGTGGTATGACGTCCATTGCCTCGCTTCTTCGATGCATCGCTGGGTGCGGGCAAACGCACTAGTTGCTTCTCCATCCCACGTTCCACTCATGTCAACATACAGTTGGGCGTTATCTGCATAACGATGGTATTATATATTGTGCTTTCTGTAGATGGTACCCAATGGCAGAGTGTAGATGGTGAAGAGGATTGGACCCAGCACAAACCCTTGTGGTATGCCAGACTCGATCAATGTTCTATGTCAGTGGTGGCCACTAATACATACTGACTGAGTCCGGTTCGACAGGTATGACTGCAGCCATTTCAGTGCAATGCCTTCAATGCATATGCTGCGCATGCTGCAGGTTGATTAACATCGAGTGGTCAAAAGTATCAAACGCCGCACTCATATCGAGCAGCATTGCCAACAAAAGTTTCCTTTTTTTAAGGGAATGGATCAGATTATTCTGAAAGCGCACCTATGCTGCCTCAGTGATGTGATGTTGTTTGTACGCACTTTGGAAAAGTCCATCAAATTGTTGTTGTATAGATGCTAGCGAAGTAGTACTGCTACGTGGCGCTCCAGTAACTTTGAAACAAATGACAATTTCGATATAGGCCGGTAGTTGTTCATCGAGTCTGAATCAACGATTGGTTTCTTTACGATGTAAGTTGTCGGCGTTGACAGTTTACAGGCATCTACTCGCTAACTGGCTGCGAATGTCTCACACTTTGCGTGTGAAGTACAGGAGAAAGTAATCTGCAAGTTGTGTAATACCAGACACAGGACTGGGCAATTTTGGAGCAGGTTTTCTTTTCATCAGGTCACCCATGATCCTGAACAATGCTTTGTTGTTATATGCACATTGATCGATATTTGTTGTGTAGAATTTGGCTTTCACAGACTGTAGTTTCATGTTGTCCAGTGTAGATGTCTCTGTGAATCTCCAGCTTTGCCAGTCTCCATTTCCGCTTTGCTTCTCTGAGCTTTCGCTTAGCAAACGTCCATTGTGTGCCAAGGCGTTTTGGGGCGCACATTAATTGACCGAGTGATCATTGGAGCGTGGCTGTCTAACAGATCTTGCAAGGAAGTGTCATACTGTTGCGACAGGTCTGCAATGTTGTTACACTGGCTTGTTGCCAGGTGTGAAAGTTCGAAATCTGATCTGAAATTCGTGGGATTAATTGCAGCATATTTTCGATAAGAAACCTGCTTCTTCGTTCGGTCCGGCTTTGGTGCTTGGAGCAGGCAGTGTACAGCGTGGTGATCAGTGAGCAGGGTCCCAACGGCACTGATGTCACAACACTTCCTGACGATGGTGAAATTACGAGGTCCAGAATATTGACGATGATGTGTGTCGGATCACGAACATGCTGCTGCAAGATGGTGACGTGCAGGAGATTAGAGAAATAATGTTGAGTCTTTATTTGCGGCCTTTCCATAGTGGATATTAAAATCGCTCACAATAATTATTCCACTCAACTGTGCTGTGAAAAATTCTTGAAGATTGGTGAACACGGCCTTAAACATTTTGAAAGAAACTCCGCCTCGGCGTGTGGATGGAGGTGTGTAAACGAGTAATAACCTGATAACACCTGATGGTGTGGCAAACACCACCTCGAGGCACTGGAAGGACAATACTGGCCACTGTCGCGGTAAGATCATGTTGATACACGACTTGTATAAAACACCGATTCCCCATCCCGTCGGTAGGGCCGAGGTTGGTGGACGAAATTGTATCCATCATTGGTCAACTTGCTGATATCCTTGGGGTCATCTATCAGCCACGTGTCTATAAGCCCGATGATGTCAAGATCATGTTCGTGGATATAATCGGTAATAATATCAGTTTTGTTCCTGACGGATCTTGCATTTTGCAGGGCAAGGTTTGTGCAGTTCACAGCATTGCATGGTAATATCAGAGTAAACAAGTTGTCACGTATTTGTGAGGGTGTGTGCAGTTCATTTGTTGCATGCCTGGTGATTGTTCGATGTCCGATCTTACTTAAGTACTGCTCCCGTAACCCGCCTGGGCCATAGGGGCGCTACATTGCTGTTTGTTTCACCAGTCGACGCCATTCTTGTTGTTGATTGTGTGCTAAAGTCTGAGTTTCTGCGAAGGTTTTCCCTGTCCATTCTGAACATCTCTTCCTCTGTCTTCCACGAAGATTGAATATTTGTTCCGTGGTGCATCTTCCACTGCGAAAGCCCGCCTGTTCTTCGGCGATGATCTCTTGTACATGTGGTTTCAATCTCTTCAAGATGACTCTCAGCATCACTTTGCTCGCATGGCAAATGAGGCTGATGGTTCAGTAGTTTTGACATTGTCATAGGTTGCCTTTCTTGGGGACATTAATTATCAGTGATTGAGTCCATGTTGTTGGCCACTCTGCAGTCTGCCAGATCGTTTTGCAGTTGTTGGTGAGGATGTCTATCACCGTTTCTCATCCGTTCATTATCAGTTCTGCTGGGATGTTGTCAAATCCAGCAGCTTTTCCATTCTTTAATGATCTTACAGCTATCTCCAATTCTTCACGTAAAATTGGAAATTCGTCCTCATTTGATGATTCTTGGCTCACTAGAACACTTGGATCTCATTTGGTCTGGAAGTTGTATAACTCCGAACATTATTATGTCCATCTGTTTATAAAGTTTTTTCTTCGGTGAGGCATATCTCTTCTTTGTCTTGACTTGTGTTGAATTTCTCCTGCCTTAGCTTTGCCCGTTCTCTCACGACTTGGTACGCTCTTTTGGTGTTGTTGTTGGTGAGGCAGTCTTCAGTTTCCATGCACCGTTCTTCAATCCATTTTTGTTTGTTTTTTTCATTCATTTTTCTGATCTTCTTGTTGATTTCACTGTACTTTTCTGCTCCTTCTTACATATACTTATCTTTCCTCAAATCTTTAACAGTGTCACAAATTTCCAGAATGTCTTCTGTTACCCAGAGTTTGGTCTTTCGGCGGTGTTTCTTGGGATGTAATTAGCTTTTTCTGTCATCACTGCATTAAAATTGGACAGTCTATATCTTCTTCAAGCGTGAGCAGTGGTGCAAACTTCCCTCCAATAGTTGCTTGGAGTGACGCCAAGATCGCAAGATCTTTCAGTTTGTTCAAGTTGAACTTGAGCCTGATATTCTTAGGTTTGTTGAACTTTTCAGCCGTACTTTGAAGTTCGTCAATAGGAGATCATGATTACTTCCTACGTATGCTCCTGAGAAAGTCCTTGATTTGGCATTGTTGATTCGAGATCTGAACTGATTTTGCACCAGAGGATGTAGTCAATCTGACTGTCTCTTCCGTTAGGTGTATGCCATGTCCATCTTCGGGATGCTGTATGTCTTCCAAGTGTGTTTGCAAGCCCCATGTTGTTGTAGTTGGCAAACTCCAGGAGGCGCAGCCACCTCGCGTTAGTTGTAGCATAACAGGAAGGAACCCAGGAATCTTTCCATTCTGCGCTTGCATCGACAACACTTTGGCATTCCAGTCACCGTGGACAATCAGAATGTCCTTGTTGTCTACCCCGTCGACGATGTCCTGGAGTTGATTGTAGACTTTTTCCACTTGCTCATCATCATACTGTAAACTGGTATTGGGCCATAGACAAGTATCACCGTGATGTTGAAAGGTGTTGCTCTAAGGCGGATGGTTATGAGCATGTTGGATGTTGGGTGGCACCATAATACCGAGTTTGTTATGCTTTTTTGGACAAGTAATCCTACTCCCTTTACATGTTTGTCATTTTCTCCACTGTAGTATAATATGTTTCCTTCATATGTTTTATTTCACCACAGCTCTTCCACGTGGTCTCACATAGTCAAAGGAGGTGTCATATATATATTTCCATCTCACGTGCAAGTTCTTTATTTTTTCCTGTTTGTCTAAGTGTTCTTACATTCCAAGAGGCAATAGTGACGTAGTCCCTCCCACGAATCTTTTGGGTGAGGGTCCATCGGAAGCATATTTGTTACGTCCATCCTGATGGGAAACCGATGGCGCGGTCATTGGAAACCCGGACTGCGATCCGGTATCGACTTTTGCTTTTGTGCTTTGTTCATCATGTAGCGTGTCTGGGGCAGATTTTCTAACCAGGTGGAGCCCATCTCTCTCCAGGCGGCTATTTTACCCATAGCTGGAACATGATTTGTGGGGGTCGGGACATGTCTACACACTCGTGGGCCCTGCACCCCGCACATATTGGGCTCATGCTACTCCGCTAAGTTTTTTCGTAGCTGGACCACTATGGCCTGGGGCCGCAAGGTGTCTAGTTACCATATGGTGTCGCAAATAGGCACTGTATGAGTCTTGATTGAGGAGAGGCTACATATCAGAAGGAAAGACTTACCCACTCGGCTTTGTTTTCACCTGAGATGAGGCTATCTGGCGGTTGAAGCTGAAAGCGGGACACCAGAAGCAAGCTGCTAACCACTACACTACGTTACAGCACTAGGCGCACCGCCTAACCCCTGTGACAGAATCACATACCACACCAATGTCCAATCACAGTCGATATACGGTGCTGTTTACGTCCACCTCAGCAGCCGCACTTGGTAGGAAGTATCGCTGCAATGCCGATTTCACGCAACATTGCCCACGTACTTGCGTGATTTTTTAGAATGTCTGCCTTGGACCAGTTGACAAATAGTGTAGGTGTAGACGGCGTGGTCATGATCTGTCATGTTGAGCCACTTGACAGTGTCACTGAAGCGTGACGGCTGATCTGCCGGCTCGGTGGGTGCGTCACTGTTTCTGGTTATCGTCAAGCTTGACTGATCATCAGTTCAGCAATGCAATGTCACAACACTATTATAACTCACATTTGTGCCGTGGTTGTGCAAAATTGTCCGTTAAATTGTAATTCCTGTGTATTCACAAACACGTATAGTGAACAATATACATATATGATAACAACAACTTATTTAAAACACAATAATATCATCTAGCTCTTGTTAGGTGCAGCCACACAGGCGCAACCACGTGACGTTAGTTTATTGGAATGTATGTGTAAACACTTCCTTTGTTTCCAGTTTTCTTCATTAACTCAGTAGTAAATTATTGTATGTCTAAATAGTCTCGTATATCAATAGTATATTAATGTATTGGATGGATTTTTTCCAGTTTTGTCTAAATACTCTCCTACATATATAGTATATTAATGTAGTGGATTAACTTTTTACAGTTTTGGAAACAACTATTCGTCGAAGTGGGCTGGGCATGTGTAGTGAATGGAAGGAGAACGGCTGGCAAATAAATCAGATGCCTGGAGAGTGGAGCGGAAATGAAGGCGAGGAAGATCTAGACTGCAATGGGAGGGCTGTGTAAAGGGAGACATAGAAGGATTTGCACAACAGTGTAGAACGAGAGCGAAGATAGAGGGGAATGAAGACAGTTGGTGGAGAGAGCAGTGCAAGATAAGTGAGAGAAAAGAAGAAGAAAACGTATAACTGAAATCATGAAACGGAATCGAGGCCAGCATCAGCCCTGACAACACGGGAACAAGAGGAGAACAACCATAACTATTGAACATACTATTGTGATTGTTTTTGGGTCCTTACGCCAACAGTTTGCAATTTTAACAATCAAATCAATTAATAAGACGGACAACTATATATGTCTTAAATATGTTATAGTATGCAAATAATAGAGACGTTTGCCTTATAATCACGGTTTGAGAGACAAAATAAATTATATGTATTAGTTGTACCCGTTTTTTAGATCGGCCCCTAAGTGGCAGTACACTCGCATACACGAGAATATTAAAAACACATATACATATTTTGTTTATTACGCATTGCATGCGGACCACAGGAAATGCGAAACGTTCACGACTAGTGACGCAATTACTGATATTTAATATCCATCACTTTGTGTATGTGATGGAACGCCCAGTATGACTATTCAACTGACGCCCTAAGTAATGTGGCTGTGTCTGGTAGAGTTTAGTAACCAATTGTTACATCTACATCAAAATATTCGCGATCAACACACACACTATTTGTGAAATAACACACATACACACACACGTGTGTGGGTGTGAGAGTGAGTGTGTGTGTGTGTGTGTGTGTGTATGTGTATGTATGTGTGTGAGGTCAGTTTTGCCGTATTTAATAGGTCTTCAGAAGCAATTTGAATAAACAAATATATTCCGCGGTATATTGGTAATTGCTAGTAGTAACGCAACGCTCATAACTGTTTTGTAGCATCATGTACGGAAGTGAATTAAGGTACATAATACAGGTAATACAAACTGAATAATATTAATTGACTATTGTGAGATTTACTTGAAGGTTGGACCACATAAACACCTCTGATGAAAAGATGAAATAAAAGACTTATGCACTCTGAAATGTCGCCATACGACACACCCGTTGCCTTTGTTGGGACCTAAACCACGTAGCTTGATCAGGAGCCTCTGTTACCCGATGTCACCTGATAGTAAGAATGCTTGCGAGCATGCGTGCACACTGCATGCGTGCATATGTCATGCTACCATCGGATATTTAAAGATATAACACTCTATGCTTGGTGCTAGAGTTACGTATGAAACACATACGTTGGTTGCGTCTCGTGTTAGGCAGATTTAACTTGTTTTTAATTATATGACACTAGCCGAAACTAGATGGGAAACCCATAGATGCCGCAGGGATGTATTCATGCAAATTACGCAAATCATGAGAACTCGCTCGGATTGCTCAATCTGCAAATATGTGCTCGATATGCAGATAAGTGCGAATTCTGGGTTTTTATGTAAGAATGCATGTATGTATGTATGTATGTATGTATGTATGCGTGTAAGCGAGCATGTGCGTATACGTGGGTTTGTATGCGTATATCCTTGTATGCGTCTATTCGTGTATGCATAAATGAACGCATGCAGTTATGTGGGTATGCATGTTATGTTGTGTATGTTTTGTAGTCATTGCGTGTCGCAGTTTTTCTTTCGGAAACTTCCAAAGCCATACACATTCTATGCTAGGTCACACCCGAAGCTAGGCTTCTTGTACTGATTTCCTTTTTTTGTTCCTTGAATCAAACCAATTTCGGAACTAGCACTATCTGGGTTATAACGCCGCCGCCGTGGAATGTGCTCCTTCTTGGTGATATATCAGTCGAAAATGTTATTAAATTTCGCCGTGGTATAAACACATATCTTTATGATATTGAATATCTAAGCACCCTGCCATTTTCTAAATAATCGTTGACAATTTTAACAAATCAAAGGACGTATTTGGAGAGAAGAAGCTTATTATCAATTTTCAACTGTAGCATAATTTTTATTAAATAAAACATGTTAACAACAAAGTTGCGTGTTCGCTTTGTCACTTATTTGGAGAAATATGGTAACTACTTACTGGTTAGCGACACGTTGTTTGTTTCATATATCGCTGTGACCATGTATTATACATGATAATATGTTTGTCCATTGGAATTTCATCCATCACTAAGTATTGATTATAGATCATCATGTTGTTTACTTGAAAACGGCATAGCATACACCTTACCGGCATACATGCTAGTCAATCAAAATTTGCTTTCGTACACCACGACTTGAGCCCATTAGAAGAAAGGAATGGTGGATCTCTAGATATGGCTACGACTAATATCAGTAACAGCATTAAAGGTAAACAAAAGGCAACGTTTTGGTGTTAAGCATCTAAAAGAGTTAATACAAACTAACACTTTCTAACTACAAACAACTTTTTAACGTCAGCGGTTTACCATGAAAACATTTTTGAACACACAACTACCGAATTTCTATGGACTACGCCATTGTTAGAAGAAAGTGACGTCACACTGTCGTAACTTTTCTGCGTACTATTTGTTCCCAACTCCATTAGGTGGCGCTATGGTAAGTTTACCAATTAAACTATGTGCGCATGCGCAGTGACTGTGTAAATAAGATGGCTTTCCAATTCTTCGGAAGACAACGAAAACCAAATCGATTTCGAAGCAGCTGGTTACCGGTTTGAACCACAAAAACAAGGGCCTGTGTTGGAAGATAGGGCAGAGGCGGGTGCCGGTGGGCACGAACAGGAAGGCCCACGGGCAGTGGAAATGTCGAGGCGCATACCATGCCGAGATGAAATTGACTGGCGTCGGTGTGGAAAATGCTGCAGCGATCTCCTTGTTCAGGAACAAGAACTGAATATGTCTGCTGCCAGGAGGCGGTTGCTACTTGATAGCAACGCTGTTGGTGAAGGTAGTTATTAATCTGTTTAGTTTATTGTTTAAATAACCGATGAGCCTAAGTTCCGGGCTGCGTATGAACAGCGAGAGATGATCGCTCGGGCCGGGACACGTCACTTGTCTTACATTTGGGATTGGTTGACGTTTAACTTAGTTAGATCTCACTCTCAGTGCCACTGTTTGAACTTTGACATGTCCATTTTCGAATACCACCCATGGCTGTACATTCACTTTTAAAAAGAAATGTAGTTGAATGGTTCCATGATTCATGTGAACCAAAATTGTACAGAGCAGAGCTATGATAGAGTATGAACAATATGTGGCAGTACTACTTTTAAACACATGGCAGGTAGATAGATTATTTTTAACTTTATGCATACTGCAATTGTTCTGCCCAAAGTTTCAGCCAGAGCCCCCACTTGTTTTGGTGACTAAGAAAATGACCACCGTTCTGTGCAAATATTGACACATTTCAAAACGGCCTTCCTTAATCTGCATGATATTTCTGTGGACCCAGGTATAATACTGGGATGAATACAGTTGGATGATCGTGATGCATTCTTTGTGAAATTTGTTCAGAATAATAATCCATGTTTGCTTAACATTCGTGTAAAACTATTATTTAAAAGCTTAATTCTTTGTTACAGATGGACTGCTGTGCATTACAAACAGCAGGAGATTTAAAATTCTTTGTTAGGAGTAGATGATGCTGCAGAATGGGAATTACGCCGTCCAACAAACAAGTACGTATATATGTGCATGCATTGTTACAAGACCAGTGAAATGTGTTGTTAAATATTTATTGGAATGTATTCATAATGAACACAATACAACATCATAGTAGCACTAGCAATACAAATGTATATAGATAATTTTATCAGCAATCTCATGCCTGATGACCAAATTATTAACAATCTTCCAGGGAAATTACTTTGTGGACTTATCATACGTCATCTACCATCCACATGCTAAGCAAATTCACATCATTGAACTGATTACCATTTGAACCTAACATCAAGAAAGATCATGTATTCAAAACTAACAAGTATGTCACACCAATCCATGATGTAAACAATAACAGAATAAAATCAGAATTAACATGCATTGAAATAGGTTGCAGAGGCTATGTATCTGAACCCAACAAATCTAAGACTGACAACCTCCTTAAAATCTCTTGGAATAAAACCATGAACAAAACAACTAATTCAATCGTATGCTTGTCTAAACTAGCCCTGCTAACGCCATTCACCCGTTCTAAATGTAAAGACGAACCACACTGGTTTGACCCAAGACTAATTTAAATATGATGACCATCACCCTAATATGACAATAATTACAAAATAAAATTCCCCTCAACAGCAAGTAATCCTACATAAATGTGTTCATTTTCAATATGACTTACTTTAACCGTTAGTTATTATTTACCTTAGCCTGCTACAATATACTACTATACATAGTTATTTACTGTATTCACACATGTACTTGGGTTATCGTTTCACACTTTATTGTATTCTACTGTATGAATAAAGTGATACTCTCTCACTACAGAACACATTATAATGGTTCCACTTAAGTTTTCATAACGTATGGATACAATGTTTGTTGCACCGTCATAATTTGTTCTGTAGTGCAAAATTATCAATATTTGCCTTATTCCAGATGAACACATGTTTAATGGTAAACAACTTATATAAAGGAATGGCGTCGTTATAGAACCAATTTTTATATGTCATTTATTTACAATGTCAGATGTTTATTTGAGCCTAATTTATTTCAGGTCTCTCAGGTGGGCTGCATACAGACAGTTTACCTGGTGGATCCATGGCAAGCTGGGACGAAGGGTACAGAGAGTTCTACCAGCATGCGCCAGCCATGGAATAAGATCAAGGTTCCCTGCCCCCGATGGGGGACAACACGAGGTATACCACGCTGGACTTGAAAACTAAACTAGACAATGTACATGTGACCTATGAAGGTGTAGGTTGGTGGTGGCAGTATTTACTGTTTCTTTACAAATTGACTGACTCTTGCTGCCAGCAGATCCTCCTTCTCTGGTTTTGGGACATCTGCCCCAGTGACTGTGATCGCATGCAGTGTGATATTTCTTTATAAACACATATGTCACTCGATCCGTGAGCATTTGTAGGTGGGTACGTGGGTTCACCTGCTGTGGTCTTTTATGCAGCACCTGTTGCTTGCGTCTTTTGGACCACATGACACCAGTTTCAACAGGTGTATCTGGGCTGGGACGTGGTCGGTAGTTCCACGCCAGAGCAGACAGCATCAATCTAGCTTTCATTCCTACAGTGAACAATAGTGCATGCAGTATTCTAATAAAAACAACTGGTGTAACACACCAGTCTATGCGTTGTTAGTAAACTGCTGTTATTTACCTTATGACTGTAGCATTCAGTGAACTTTAAAGTGTTTTTCCTGTGTAAAGTGTTGGTTGTTTTTAGTAACAATACAATGGCCAATCATGGTAATCATACTTGTACATTAGTAAACCGATACTGATCCTTACAAATAAGGCATTCCATCATCACATTCCTTTACATAATTTATTATAACTTGTTTTTTCTTCTTAATTTCTGTATCTACTGTATATACAGTCACTGTATTTTGATATCATGTTTTGATTTTATATTTCTTTAATAAAATTGGTGATAATGACACGAGTGCTCTTATTTATTTCATTACCGACAATTGCATTCTGGAATGTAATTATTACACGGAGATGTAATTTATTACATTCAAGTAACTGTACTCATAAATGTACACAGCAACTGATTACAAGGAATAGGTAGGGTGATACAGAATGGGCACTATCCATCTGTGGAGTATTCGCCCCCTCACATCTGAGTAACTAAACTATTGAAAAGTTGGTCATCAGGAACTTTGACTATGTAACATTTTTGGTCCCATTCATAAGTCGGTGGTCCACATATTAACACATAACATGTAAACAGCATTTACATTATCAGTTTTGGAAGTCTGAATAAATACATTTACTGATAAGATAGTAGTCATGCTGGCTGGTACTTTTGAGTAGCCATCCTGAAAAAACGAGTTGGATGCCTATGAAATGCAGTAATTTCGAAAACTTATTATAATGTTAGTTATGCATAGAAGCTAATTTAGTGTATTTGGGATTCAAGTCGGTGACTGGAATTCACTTTACACTACTTGGGTCGTGGTCCCTACTCATCATCTACTGATTGCAAATATAAAGGTTACTTTGGACATGCCTCATTTATAAAATGAATACATATCAAGTTTGGTACTTACTCCAGCAACTGTGCGTCACCGTTGCATGTTGCACAACACCACCACAGATGGTTTGATACATTCTGTATCCAATGAAGGAGGTCCTCGCATCCCTTGCCTTGGACCTTCGCAGTAAACTTGCGGTTGATGCCTTTCCCCATGTGCCACATCATGTTGGTGATCGGGCTGAAATGCAAATTACAATTATATATATTTTTGATCCAAATTCAAGATATTTTCACAACAGCTGTTACCTGTTTTTTTTGTTAGTGTGCAAAAAAACAAGTTAGTGAAGATGTGTGCACATGGTATATTGTTAAAGATATTTCAACAATATATGATTATTGAGTGATGCCAGTATTTTTATAATACAAACATGGTGTATCTGGTGAGCTCATTGATAACTATATTTGGATCACATAATTACTCCCAGAGATATCCTTCCAAATGCAGAATTTAAATGTTTGTTTTAGAAAATGGCCATCAAATGTGGCATAATGGATACAAATTACTTGATATCGACACCCTTATTCCATGGATAAGAGTGGTTTAAAGGTATGTAATTGTTATAAAATGACACCTATTCACAGTAAACATAATAAGCTTTCATAATCTGGCATAAAAAAACATGTTAGTATTTTTTTCTAAAAAAAAACACTTTCACCTGGGTTGTATCCCCTTAACTAAAATTGAGTAACATTATGTAATTTTACTAAATACAAATGAAGCCATTTTAAACGTTTTACAATAGAGTATATAGTGATATTCTTCGTCACATAAACAGTAGTCACACATAATTATATACGAAGTCCAATTATATAACATCATGACATAAATAATAGGCCAAACATTTCGATATATGACAATGTCTAATGCAGAACGTATTTTGTTCATTTAACACAAAATACAATAAGTTTTGCAATGTTATTATAAACGACAATCATTCCAGCCCATATTAATCCGTTACTGTAATATCGCTCACGTGACTTTATTGCCATTAACTTTTGCTATTCTGCTATCTTCTAAAGACTAAACTCTTTGTGGTGTAATATAGTACATTACGGTATTGTTCTGGCTTGGCTCCAGCATATCTTGCATCTCAAATGTCAACAGATTTTAATTGGATACCAAGTAACTCGATACTAACCTTCTTGCGATCGATTTCGCGGCGGCGCCGCATTTAACCGAAAATTTGCGTCGGTTCGACGGCTGAGGTCAGTGACTAAATATCGTAGGCACTGCACCTGGCTTCAAACATCGACGTCGGCGACGTTTTGTCGGAGCTTTCGATGTAGCATGTATAGAAGGTTTGAAGAATATGAGTACTGATACTGGCTGACCTGAACTTGCGTATGAAATACAGCTTCTGCTGGTACTTTCTATTAATTACAGCAGTATTTTGATCAAATGTAAGCTTGGCATAAACGATACTGCCGAGGTATTTGTATTCCTCTACTCTCCTCACACACTCTCCGATCATGAATAATCCCTTGTGAGGAGTAGGATTCTTCTTGAAATATATTATGAGTTCTTCAGTTTTAGGAACGTTCAGGTCTAGGACATGATTGCCACACCACACTGTGAAATCAGCTAGAGCACACGCACACACTTGGTCAGAGCCGGACAGGGCGACGATACACTACATATATACATACATACACATACATACACACATGCATGCATGCATACATGCATACATGCATACATGCATACATGCATACATGCATACATGCATACATGCATACATGCATACATGCATACATGCATACATGCATACATGCATACATGCATACATGCATAAATGCATAAATGCATAAATGCATACATGCATACATGCATACAGGCATACATGCATACATGCATACATGTATACAGGTATACAGGCATACAGGCATACAGGCATACAGGCATACATGCATACAGGCATACAGGCATACATGCATACATGCATACGTGCATACGTGCGTACGTACGTACGTACGTACATACATACATACATACATGCCTACACACATACACACATACATAAGTACATTTTTAAAACTGCATTTTTGTAATTATATAATGAACAAATTAAAACAAATACATTTACTAAAAAAGTGTTAGGAAGAAACAATTGTATAGTTAATCCGTTAAAATCTAATCAACTTTCTTAATCCAGTCGAAATGATTCTTCTGAAACGGTAGTGAAATTAAATTAATAATGATCTGTCCAATACGTTGGCTGGGCACCAGTCGTAGAGATAAATTAGGCGCCCAGTTGTTTTGCGTTTGTAGATTCGCAGAGCAGCCCACCTTCACAAGGTTGGTCGTTTTGTTGCCAATACAACCAACATATATGTATAGAAGGCAGTCGTCACTATCCTTGTGTTTGGGGCAGGGGCTTGGGTCCATTACAGAAAGCAAGTACAACTGCTTGAACGGTTCCATCAGCGATGTTTACATCCCATCATGGACATAAATTAACTCGACTCTGTCTCCAACAATGAGTTCCTGGAAAAGGCAAACCCTCAGAACACCGAAGCCATGTTGTTGTCGCTGGCCAGACCACGTCTGCCGCATGGATGACACAAGAATGTTAACAAGTTGTATTTTATAGTGAGCAACACAAAGATGCCCCTCATGCTCTACAAAGACCAGCTGAAGCGGCAATTCACAAAGCAAATATTGACCATAATAATAATAATAATAATATAACTTTTATTGCGCCAAAATCCTTGGAAACCAAGCTCAAATGTGTATCAAAACAAAAGGATTGGTCAATCTCAAAATCCATAAACAGTATACCAGTTGTCAACAGATGGGTCAATGCGCTAGGGAGCTACGGCGGATAAGCAAAGTTGTAAAGATAAGTTTGTAAATGACGACGGAATTTTTTTATATTTTCAATTGATCTAACACTAAGAGGGAGCATATTTCAAAGAGATGGTGCAGCAACCTAGTTCCAATGTTAAAGTTGACTCCAGGAACAAAAAGTAGATCAGAACTAGATGATCGAATCTCGATAGGTTTTCTTACAGGAGTAAGCAATGAATACAAATAAGATGGTTGCTTATTGGACAGTGCCTGGTATTTAATGGTACATATTTTAAATATTATACGATATCGTACAGGAAGCCCATGCAAATACTTCAAAAGTGGTACAGAGCGAGAAAAATAAGGAGATCTTGTATTTACTCTAGCTAGACAATTGTTGACACGCTGGAGTGTTGTGATATCCCTGCTGGCGGTATTATAAAGGAAGGAATTGCATCAGTCAAATCTGCTGCTAACAAGCGCTGTTGCAGTAGTGTTAGCAACAGAAAATGACATATACCGGCGAATACGGCGAAGATCACGAATATGATCAAAACAGAAGCGACATGTTTTATATATGTGTTGTCGGAAATTGAATTTACTATCAAAGATCACTCCTAGATTCCGCAACGAAACAGCTGGCCACTGACAGAAACAGTGGATGAGTGAGTACCAGAAGTGAAGCCAGGGACTTTGAGCGTAGGCGAAGTATCTTCAGGCTATGGCTACATTTGACTAACCTGCTCCAGAGCCTGTACATCCGGGATATGCATATACAGGCACCAGCCGGCATGTCGCCGTCAGCAGGGAATTATATCTTCATACTGATATTCGCGGAGAATCTGCCAGCACTAATGTTGTGGATGCATGCAAACAAATACACTTTTTGCTGTAACTGCAGTGTAATTGAATAACTCCAACACAAGTGAACAAACCAGCAAAGAAGGAAAGAGTAAAGTGTCTTGAGCAGTGATAATGAGGGGATATTGTTTTGTTAAATTAATTACTTGCTGCGTATGTCATTTGTTATGCACATTTAAAATTAATAATGGAAGTCAGTTTATTTGCTATTTGTATGATTGTCATATTATTCATATATCGCTTGTCATTACTGTTTTATGTGCTACATTAAGTGTTCTAATGTATTTTGTTACAATAATGAGATATTACAGACTATACACCGCCGCAATCACAATAGGCAATTGTGCACAATGGGTTTGTGTTGAATGTGTTTATGTTAAACATTATGCTATTGTGTTCCTGTTGTTTTCGGGTTTTTCCTACCTTCCAATATTATAACATTATTTGAAGTGAGACATGCCATCGATAATATATCGTCAGGATAATGCCATTATGTTTAACTACGTAAGTCGATGTAATATTTTTGTAATACCGACTTTTCGGGCAGATTATTATAGACTCGAAGGAAAGTTTAATGCGTATGCTCATCATTCATGACTTATACGTACAGTCCTAATAGGATGTCATTTGTTATGTATTTTTTTAACCTTCATTTATTACATTTTTGCCTGAGCAAGGGTTTATTTCCAACCTTTATATTGGGCTGGGGCTAGCATATGGTTCATTATTATCGTATATATATATATATATATATATATATATAGGTGCTACTCCTAATGGAGAAACCCTAAATATTTATATATATATATATACATATATATATACATAAATATATATAGGTACTACTCCTAATGGAGAAACCCTAAATATATATATATATATATATATACATAATATATTCAATATATATATATTTATGCAAGCAACAACACGGAGACAAATATAGATATGAAAAAGGCCAAATGGATGACGTTTGTTTATTATGGGTAACCAGTGTATAAGCCTTTTTGGCACACTGTAATATTTAAATAAAAGAAATGTGGACTCTACAACCCAATGCCAGGCCTGTGACTGAGCCCATACTAGTCTCCTGAACATCAGGCTGTTAGAGCCCACATTTCAACATATAAAGCAGCAGCGGTATTCCTAGAACAATTGAAAGGAATGACATGTAATCACAGCAAAGCTTGTTATGTGTAGAGTTAATTGTAAAGCCAACATGATTAACTAAGCCAACATGATTAACTAAAAAGTGCCTTTCTGAATACCACGCTATCTGCTGCCAAAAGCACTAAATCTAAAATTATACTAATACCAAATGTGGGGGTATTTCGCCACAGGTCACCGAACATGTGACCCCCCCACATAAACAAACCAGGCCTAACCGAAACCATTTTATCCTTTTAAGCTATTCTGATGTACTTCCTGCCGCTCTTATCTGCGCGTCAGATTCACCCCGCAATGCTGCCGCGGTAACTGCCCCAATGCGGAAGCTGTGGCCCTTAAAGCCACTAGTCTGATATCCACAGAAACCCAGCAATCGCTTTAAAGACACATCAAATTCACTGCGTAGCATTGGAGAGCCATCCGCATAGGCAATTAAAGATGATTGTATCTGACCTCTACCTGACTGAAACTCTCTCATAAAGGAAGCAAGGTATATGGGTGAACCAGGGATGCACTCACCTCTCACCTGGAGGGACTGCGGACCCTGCCGCGTGCTATGTTTGAAACGACGGAAGGAAATTGATATTAGATCTCCTGACATTAACACGTCACCCAACTGCGATTGGATATAATTCTAAAACAGCGGCATTGAGTGAACGCCACGCCTCTGGCCACAGGCCCCAAAACCATTATACTCCACACAAAGCCCCATAACCTACTCCTCCCGCAGCATCAGTGTACAGCTGAAGATAGTCACCTGTTATGAAGTCATCATCCAAGAGGAAAGATTTGCCATTGAAATGTTGCAAAAATTCTAGCCACACTTGTAGATCAAGTTTTGCCTGCCTCGTCAAGCGGATATGATAATGTGGCTTACATACGCCGATTGTCAAATCGATTAAACGGCGTAAAAATGGTCTTCCAGGTTTGATTACAGAACATGTGAATCCCCAAAACCCGAGTAGCTGTTGTAACTCCTTCAGTGTCACGTTCTGTCTGTAAAGAAAAAGTCACTAGTAATGCCCTGGCTTTATCCAACTTATCCTCTGGAAGCCTAGCCTCTTGGTTGACAGTATCTAGAATAATTCCTAGAAAAGGGATCGAGGTGGACGGGCCAACTGTTTCATCAGGTGCTAGCAGTACCCCAATTTCCTTGCAAAGGTTAACAAATGCCATCAGATCCTGATTACACTTATCTGCTGAATCAGACACAATTATGAAATCATCGATCACGTGAATCATTGCTGTCACACCCAGTTTGACCTTTGCCACCCACTCTAGAGCCGTACTGAAACAATCAAGAAATGGCACATGAACTAGAGCAGCCCATAGGCAAAAGAGCATCCATAAAATACTGTCCCCTCCACTTAAAACCCAACATTGTCCTATCTGCTGGCGAGACTGGTATGATACGGAAAGCCGATTCGACATCTACTTTAGCCACGTACACAGGTTTTGGCGAATCCGTAATAGCATCAATGGCATCCTGAATTGTGGCATAAGTGACAGATGATATATCCTGTGGAATGTAAACATTAACAGATGAACCTTCTGGGTGTGACAAATGGTGAATCATTGTAAATTCACCTGGGTTCTTATGGACAACACCTAGTGGGGAGATTCTGTAGTTATGACAGGATGGAGGAACGTCATAAGGCCCCAGCACCCTGCCTAATGACAGCTCTTTCGCTATCTCCTTATCTATAACTTGTGAATATTCATCAGCAGATTTTAAACTGCATACATTGACATCAAACTGGGTTGGCAAGTCAAAACAACCTATTTTAAAACCATGTGAAAACCCATGTACAAGATACTTGCGTAGGTCGCTGTCATAACCAGTCAACCTTTCATGCAAAACTGCAGGAGAAACCGGGGAGGGCAACTTACCTCCTGACCCAGGGGGTGAACCACTGGCAGCTGGTTGTCTACCTGGGAAAAGTGTGTTACTTGAGGGCCCTGGTCTACCTGGGGGGCCTGGTCTAACTGAGGGGTTTGGTCGAGCTGGTGGGCTTGTAACCGGTGGGCTACTGGACTGTGGGCGTTTCCCCATGGTTTGAAAGCACCGCACAGCGGGATGGCCACTGCCGCCACACGACTGGCACTTGTGTGCAAAGTAGCAAGAGGCTTTGTCACACCACTCCCCCCGATTGTAGACAAAGCAGGGACCGACATATGTGGACTGGGCCCTACCCTTGCTTGGAAAGGGAAAACTTGCCTGGCGTCTAACTGTCTGGGACGCTTTCAACCATAACTCCCAATTGATGGAGTCCCAGGATCACCCCCTGAGAAAACGCAGGGACCTAAATGCTTCATCATATGTCTGCCAGTCACCCCCTTCCTCAGCAACAACTCGATTAACTCTGTACCTGGTACGGTGTTAGTGTTTGGCCATGGTGTCGCCCTTGCGTTGCCCTGGCAAGCCGACAGGGGTGGCACAGTTTCGTTCGCGGCCAAGGGACGTGTCACTTCTGGGATAGGACCGTGGCCGGAAGCGGCTGCCAGCTGGGCGGCGCTGCCAAAGGCGGCTGACTCAGACGTCAATGCCGGATCTGGGCGCAGCACTGTTGGGGCCGGACGCAAAGCCTGCACCATCGAGTGTATCTCATGAAGCATATTTTCCGATGCCGCCATCCGCCGCTCCATGTCCCGCTCCCACGCAGATTGTGGTCCGACTGGCCCGAGTGTGCCATTTACCACTGCCTGCAGATCGGCAGCGTCCTCGAAGTTCTCATGGACCGAACACTGCAATGGAGGCGTGCCCAACGCGACGAGTGGTGGCGGGTAGGCGAGCAAGACGGGCGGTGGCGGCATGCCCCCCCCCCGAAACAGGCGGTGGCGGGTGGCCAACGGGACAGCTGTGGCAGCCGTTCGCGAACGTGTCTGCCGAGTCAGCGATGCCCGACGCGCCGGTCGACCACGTCCACGTGTAGCTCGAGGCATTCTACAAATCAAATAACACCGCAGACAATCTCACAGTAGATAGAACAAGAAACGTTAGATATAGTGAATCTGATTAATGTAGACAAACACTGTCCGCAACAACGCTATCCACCCCAAACCGGAGCATTTTCAATATACCACAAAGTTACTTGTGCCACCAACCAATGTAAATTGTCAGACAAACTGCCAGTATACATACACTGCATAAGTAGATGGGTATACTTGTTGAAAACATTATGACACAATGGTTCATACACAATATAATAATCGCCTGTGGCCCTCCCACATGTATAAACATGACAACTGTCTAGCATAAAATTTACCAGCATAACTGACAAAACCTCGTCCATGTCTTGTCTGTAAGAGTCTACATAGAAGTTAGAATAGTTGCCTGTGGCCTTCCCACAAAAACGTGCATAAACACGACAACTGTATAGCATAAAGTCTACTGGCATAACCAACAAAACTGTCATGTCTCATCCGTAAAAGTCTAAACACAATGTAGAATAGTTGCTCGTGGCCGTCATAACTAACAAAAATCCATCCACTCTTGGTATGTAAGTCTACACACAATTTAGAATAGTTGCCGGTGGCCCTCCCACCAAAACGTATATAAATACGACAACTGTATAGCATAAAGTTTACCGGCCTAACAAACAGATATCCTTCCAGGATATGTCAGTCAGAGTCTACACACAATTTAGAATAGTTGCCTGTGGCCCTTCCACAAAAACGTGCCTAAACACGACAACTGTATAGCATAAAGTTGACCGGCTAACAAAATCCCTGCCATGTCATGCCTGTAAGAGTCAACACACAAATTTAGAATAGTTGCCTGTGGCCCTCCCTCCGTAAAAGTCTAAACACAATGTAGAATAGTTGCTCGTGGCCGTCATAACTAACAAAAATCCATCCACTCTTGGTATGTAAGTCTACACACAATTTAGAATAGTTGCCGGTGGCCCTCCCACCAAAACGTATATAAATACGACAACTGTATAGCATAAAGTTTACCGGCCTAACAAACAGATATCCTTCCAGGATATGTCAGTCAGAGTCTACACACAATTTAGAATAGTTGCCTGTGGCCCTTCCACAAAAACGTGTATAAACACGACAACTGTATAGCATAAAGTTGAACAGCTAACAAAAGTCCTGCCATGTAATGCCTGTAAGCATTCAATGTTGACCTATTATCGCTCAAAAACAACAGAATATATCCCCGCGGTTATACCAGATCTACAAGTACTCATTGCGTAAAAACTCAACCGAAAATGTGCATCCGAATGCCATGACAATGCACCACGCCATCCTCGATGTTGGACATTAACATTTTTACTCGATGACGCGCCCCGTGAAATTAACCAAATATTGCTCCCACTGCGTGAATAATGGCACCCCGCATACTACGGTAAAACCTATAATTCCCAATGTCTGAGAAATGGACTCCGTCCCTGCGGAAAACAGGCGGAATACTGTTCCACAGGCGTTTATGCCGCCAGAAAGAAATTCCGTCAGTGTTGGAACAAAACGCATCAAGGTACTGATTGATCTGGACAACCCGCTCCGCTCCTACCGCGTAACTCGAGTTCCGCCATCTTTGCCGACGACAAACCTGACACACAACAACGCGGCGTACGCCCGTACCGAGCAATCTCACAGCGAGACGTTGGATGTCAATCGCAACCATGATTGGGTTCGGGTAAGATCTCCCATCGAGATCATTACCACCCAAGTGGATCACGATGACATCCGTCCGACACGAAACTATCCGCGCCATCATGGCCGGCGCCAGGAACGTCTCCAGGGTCGCCCCACGATGACCTAGAAACTGGACATCGCACGGGCGGCCCTGAACTTCGAATCCGGCAAACAGATCTGCCGATTCTACGAACGTATGCAGCCATGAAACATGACTATGACCGATACACAGAACAGAAATCGGGGAACACGCCGACGACATGATAGGGCCGACGACGAATTCAAACTACGAGATGACAAAATGGCGGAACCCGAATCGTAATAATTAAACGCAAATCAAATATAACGAAAATACTCAGCTCAATCCAGCTGAGAGACGTCCAAATCACCCCGATGCAGCGACGAATCGTAGCTGAACGAACGGACGAGAAGAAACAGATGATCGTGCAAAATATAAGAACCAATACAAACTCGTATCAAATTAGACAAACGTCTGCCCCTTTATGCTTTCGCAAACGGAGTGCGGGATCAGCTTAGGATTCTCCCGAGGGACGCGCGCCAGTGCGCGCTGATTGGTTGATTTGATTCTCCCCACGGGAGTAATTAACACGTCCTTGCATAAATTAGCCTCCTCTAATGGGAGGCCTCCGTGTGCTGTTGTCTTGCACAAAGTCCAGTATGCAAATCGGCTGTGCCAGATGTGCACACCATCATATATATTGAAATTGGCCAAAGGATGACATTTTTATTGGAAAGTGGATTGCTTCTAATTCAGCCACTTTATTGGGCAAAACAATAGTCGGATATATACGATAATAATGATATATATATATATCGATTCCAATAAAAATGTCATCCTTTGGCCAATTTCAATATACATATATATATATATATTGAATATATTATGTATATATATTTATATATATATATTTATATATATATATTTAGGGTTTCTCCATTAGGAGTAGTACCTATATATATTTATGTATATATATATGTATATATATATATAAATATTTAGGGTTTCTCCATTAGGAGTAGCACCTATATATATATATATATATATATATATATATATATATACGATAATAATGAACCATATGCTAGCCCCAGCCCAATATAAAGGTTGGAAATAAAACTTTTGCTCGGGCAAAAATGTAATAAATGAAGGTTAACAAAATACATAACAAATGACATCCTATTAGGACTGTACGTATAAGTCATGGATGATGAGCATACGCATTAAACTTTCCATCGAGTCTATAATAATCTGCCCGAAAAGTCGGTATTACAAAAACATTACATCGACTTACGTAGTTAAACATAATGACATTATCCTGACGATATATATATATATAGGTACCTCTTTATATAGGTACTACTGCTAATGGAGAAACCCAAAATTATGCATATAAAGAGGTACATCATATGGGCCCAGAATTATGTCTCACTTCAATTCTTTTGCTATTTTCTGATCTATGAACTCATCAGCAGATTTAAGATTTCTGACATATTGACTTATTTACATTGGTAAACCATAGCATCCAATTCTAAAACAAGGCAAGTAATAAAATGTTCATAATAACCAGTGAGAACTCGAGCAAGCGCAATGGGGGAGACTGGTGTGGGCATCTTACTTCCTGTACCAGGCGACACGCCTGGTACACACCGGTTGTCGGAGATCGAGAAACAGTAGACTCTGCTGACTGTCCGGCTGACTGCGGTTTGTTGCATCTGATTGCCGAGTGGGACCTGAACAACGCTGACACGAGTGCCTCTAGCGACAGGTCTCATAATTGCATACCTCACCACGGTTGAATGCGAAGCAGGGCCCGGTTTGCCGCCTAGACCCACCGATGTTTCTCTTTCGAAAGGAATAGCCAGTTTGGGTGAATCCATCCAGAGCGGCCAACAAACCGAGTCCCAAACTCAGTCATTTCTCTGTTGCATCGATCTAAATACTTCGTCGTACGATCGTCAGTCCCCACCTTTCTGGTACAGATATCGTACTGTTTGAATATACATTAATATGGTATGCGCGTCAGTCAGATGTTGTGGCTGACGAATCAGGACATACATGTATACCTCGAACCCTTGAACCCATTCCTCAAATGAAAGCAGGTCACTCTTTACCTATGGTGCAACATGAAACATTGAGATGATGTTGGCTTCACCTGGCTGAAGTGAGACTGAATATGTATGGGGGCTGAAACATGCAACAGAGTAGCGATGTTAACATATTCCCCGGACCATTTGTGCTTTTAGCAGGTCAGAAACCCGCGAATGGCGTGGCAAGGCTTATGATGAAAATGAAGCCACCAATTCCTTTGTTGCCATAGAGAGCTCATGGACATTATTTTCATAATTACCTGTTAACAGAGCTCCAGCTAATGTCCATGGAGCCAACGATCATCCAGAAATGAAGCCTGGTGGAGTAGCAACTGCGGCCGGAGCATCTGTAGTGGTCGGAGCACCTCTAGTGGCCGGAGCAGGAAGCGGGAAGTGTACGGCATTGTTGGCAGGCTGCAAGCCACGCACCATGTCATGGACCTTCCGCAGAAGCTTATCTGAAGCCTCCATGCGACGTTCCATACCCTGTGCCCCCTCCCCCAGGCCAGCACACTCCTGGACATCCAGGCGGTGTTCTGATGTATCATCAACCTGTTGTTGGATAAGATGTACAGACAACAAAGGCACAAAGGAAGCTCTGCTGCCGAACGAGTAGGCGTAACTGCTGGACTGGAACGACGTCCACGACCTGATCCCGGGACGGTTGGCAATATGCAATAAAAAATACTGGCAAGCAAAAAGTTTATTAAATGTTCTGCTTATTAAATTATTCATTATTACTAAAATTTATTACTAATTAATTGTATTTATTTTTAGCTATTATAATTATTAATTATTACCAATAATAACCATCCGTAACAATTATTATTCTTGATGATCTGGTTGGTCGCTATGTGGCTTAAGGTGGTACTTGTTTATTTTGTCACTGCGTGATTCAAAATCATTTTTGCAATTTAACGTTTAATTTTGTCTGTGACACTAGTGTATAATTAGTGTCAACGTATTGCACTGTTTGCTTAAACAAACATTTTATAAATTGTCACCACCAACGCTGTTAAATCTTGTACTTAAATTAGTTCGGCGATAATACAGGTCGATTTTATTTTCGCGCTAGCAGGCTTACGTACACAACATACTAAGGTAGGGGCAGTCCCCTTATAAACTATATACTAACAGGCCTTTTCAACATGACGTTCTTTTTAAACGTCTTGTTACTTTGCACAGGCCTGCTGAGCGCGAACAATCATACGACCTGTAATATTGCCATTGATTATCGCCAACCCACTCTTTAATAACCTAGAAATGTACATTATTTTTAGTACAATTATACAGTTTTAGAATATTTTATTATTTTCAATTATTTATTATTTTTATGAGACATTATCATTTTATTCTTCACCATTTTGAGGAAAGACAATGTCACCAGCATTTTTATTGTGTGTTTTATTTTTATCCTTTTCTGCTGCTTCGAGAGGTCACGATTTTACGCTATGCAAACCACTCAGTCCCCAACGGTCGGCTGTCATTTTAACAGTTTCTCAGTACATGAGAACACAACATTCCTTGTCACATCTTCACAGTTTGCCATGTCTTAATCTTTGCTTTAATAGAAAGTTACTGCCAATCCTCCGCTCTAAGCCAACGTTTAAATTGGCAATTATTTTACTACTAGCAGGAGATGTAAGTCTTAATCCTGGACCTGCTATCAGGCGCATTATTCGAGTAGCCACCACTAACGTTCGATCTATTCGAGACAAAACAGCCTCGCTTACCGATTTATTAACTTCCAAGACAATAGACATCCTTGCAGTCACTGAGACCTGGCTCAGACCACATGACACAACTGCATGCATTGCTGACATTTCTCCTTCCAGTTTCACCTTCCATCATCGCCCACGTTCAGTTGGACGAGGTGGTGGTGTTGGATTTCTCGTCTCAAAACAGTTCAAAGTTAATTTGCATTCAAACACTGATTACTCCAGCTTTGAGGCCAGCTGTGCCGAAATTTCCGATTCATCTTTCTCTGCTTATTTTTTGTGCATTTATCGCCCTCCAGGACACCCTGCCCATTTCTTTGAAGAATTCCAGGATCTACTTGAAAATCTGGCAACTATTTATTCAGAATTTTATATACTCGGTGATTTTAATCTTCATCTGGACACACCTTCATCAACAACACGTACATTTAATGACATTCTGGCATCCTATGACATGAAACACCATGCTACCTTCTCAACACACATACATGGCCGCTGGCTCGATCTCTTAATCACCCGCTCAGATTGTAACAATATTCAGACACCTACTGCTTCAGATGGTTTATCAGACCACCACACTGTCGTTGCTGATCTCAAAGTTCCTATAATTCCCGTAGAGTCCAAAAACAAAGTGTTTTACCGACCGATCCATAAGATTGACATTGCCGCATTAATGACTGACATCCTTAAATCCGACCTCATCAGTAAACCCAAAGAACATCTGTCAGATCTGTGTCGACAGTACTGTCAAGTACTCAAAGATTTACTTAATAAACATGCACCCCTGAGATATAAATATGTGTCCCAAAAGCCACATGCTCCATGGATGACTCCTGAAATTCTACAATCTAAAAAGCGCCGGCGCTATCTTGAACGTGTATGGCGCAAATCACGCTCGCCTTTGGACAGATCGCGATATTCTAAACAGTGTCACTACTGCAACAGACAAATGGCCAAAGCTAAATCAAATTATTACACAAACATGGTCTCGAGTAACTCTGATAACCCACGTCAGCTATGGAACTGCATAAATCATATTTTACATAGACGGCCGTCTCCATCTCTACCTAGTCATGTGTCAGTCAAATCTCTGAGTGACTCGTTTTCTAGTCATTTCAAAGATAAAATAAGTCTTATACGTTCTGCTTTTCCATGTCACACTTTAAGTACTGTAAATGTGGACTCCCCACAAGTAAATTCTCCACTTGTATTGTTTGAGCCAGCCACAGTTGATGAAGTGAGAAAAATAATAATGTCCTCCCCAAATAAGCCATGCGATCTCGACTCACTACCAACCATACTACTAAAAGCATGTCTTGACTCTTTACTTGGTACAATAACGAATATCATAAATTTATCACTAAGTTCGGGTAAATTCCCAGATGATTTTAAACACGCACATGTAAATCCTGTTCTCATGAAGACTTCTCTGCCAAAAGATGATTTCAAAAATTATAGGCCAATTTCTAATCTTAGCTTTATTTCTAAGATACTTGAGAAAGTCGTAGCAAGCCGTCTAAGGCGTCATATTAGCTCAACTTGTTTATCCAGTGTGCTCCAATCAGCATACAAACAATTTCATTCTACTGAGACTGCTCTCCTAAAAGTACACAATGATGTTATATTAAACATTGATAAAGGCAAAGTAACTGCACTTACCTTGCTTGGTCTGTCTGCCGCCTTTGATACCATTGATCACAACACTCTTGTCAAACGTTTATCGTTGTGGTATGGCATATCTGGCACAGCTCTGACCTGGTGTTCTTCATATCTAACCAATAGACATCAATGTATAAAGATAGATCATTACTTTTCAACCTCACTTCCCACTTCATGTGGCATTCCCCAGGGTTCCGTTCATGGGCCTTTGCTTTTCACTCTCTACACTACGCCACTCAGCTCTGTAATCCAAAGTCATAACTTGGATCATCACCTTTATGCAGATGACACACAGATCTACATTTCCTTGGCCACGCCCGATACAAGTCATTCCCTAAACCGACTCAACGATTGTCTCCAAGATGTTTTTTCATGGATGACCGATAGTAAATTAAAGTTAAATGCAGACAAAACGGAATTCCTCATCATTGGTACTCCAATGCAGCGAGGTAAACTTAATTACTTTTTCCAACATGCATCCTGAGTCAAATTATCACACCAGCAGCATCAGTACGGAATCTAGGAGTGACCTTTGATTGCGACTTCAATTTCAGACAACACATATCCCAAACGTGCCATTGCTGTTTTTATCATATCCGTGATCTTCGCCGCATTCGCCGACATATGTCGCTTTCTGTCGCTAAGACTATCGCAACAGCTCTTGTTAGCAGCAGATTAGATTATTGCAATTCCCTCCTTCATAATATTGCTATCAAGGATATTGCAAAACTACAACGCGTCCAAATTTTTTTAGCAAGGGTAGTCACACAACCTCCTCGATTCTTCTGCTCAGTGCCACTTCTAAAATCACTGCATTGGCTCCCCGTGCGATATCGCATTATGTTTAAGATCTGCACAATCACCTACCAAGCCCTTTCATCCAAACAACCTAGTTATTTACACTCAATGCTCACACCAGCCAGACAAGCCAGACAACTTCGGTCGTCTAGTTCGAAGTTGCTATATGTTCCTAGAGTTAAGACAAAGGCTGGAACTCGAGCTTTTTCAGTTGCCGCGCCAACTATATGGAATTCGCTTCCCGTTAATGTTAAATTAGCAGAAAATATTGTTACGTTTCGTCGTCACCTCAAAACCTATCTTTTCAATATCGCCTATCCTCCCTGGCTTCCTAGCACATCCATCCATTTGTTGACGAATTTCGCCTAGCAAACGAGTACGAGAATGCTTAATCCTTTGGTTTTGGTGCGCCACTGAGCTCGGATTGTCTGAGGATATTGGCGCTTAAAAAGTTATTTATTATTATTATTATTATTGATAATAATTATTATTATCATAAATTATTGTTATTATTTATTAATGGCGCACGGCCAAAATACGTTAATTTGGCAAGACGGGCATAATATGTTATTTGTGGCGAACGGCCGTGAACAGTCAGCACGGCCAAGATGCATTAATTTGGCAAGTAACCATGACATGTATTAATTAATTATTTGTTGTTATTTACTTTTTTCCTTTTTTACTTACTAATTTTAATTAAACTGTTATTAAAATTTGTTTTAATTCCTAAACATTGATATGGTGTTAATGGCGAACGGCGTAGAGGTTAATTTTGGCGCAAGTTCATGATAAGTAATATTTAAAACCAACAGGCGAGTAATTAACAAATGGTAAACGTCCATAACCTTTACTGGTATTAATAGTCATCAACAATAACAGGTGACAAACTGTCAACGGGCACCTTAAAATAGCCACCTGTCGACACTAGCCAATTTAATTATGTCAAGCAAACACCAGTTTTGCCAGTCACCCTTCATAAATCAAACAGGTCAAAGCCGTATAAACTTTGTGAAGTTGGCAAACGGTCTTTGAAATTTCCAATTGCAAAGACCATCTTGGCCCCAACAATATACCCGTCATGCTATGTCCGGGAACAACGAAAAACAGTTACCGTCAACTATCCGGCTTATTGCTATAGAAATGGCCCCACGGATTCTACGATATTAGCGAAGATTCAAGATGTCAGCAAAGTGAACACCGTCAGATCGAAACATATTCGCTTGGATGTTCAAGATATACTTATGTCGCCAGTAAATTAGGCCCCGGCTCCTGTTACATTCCGTTCCGAGCAGATAATTTACCACTGCCACTCGGGTGGACCCATTTTCGATATCAAAATGACGCCATCTTCGCGGGCGTTCAATTTGGTATATGAATAATTGCTTAACTCCTCTTGCCATCAATTCGTCGGCAAAGACACAAAGCCGTGATCCAACGGACAGCGAAATAGGACAACATTCTGTGTCTAAATCATTGCCACCCAGCAAAACAATTACAATTTCGGATTACATCGCCGAAATCTGCGCCATTACATTTGTTTGCCAAAACGTAGCTACAGTCGGCCGCGGTGACATATAAATGAACTGTTGCTTCTACGGCCCTTCTTTTCCAAATTAGCAAATGACAAATACTCGTCTAACCAATATGCATGAGAATGCCCGATAATAATTATTTCTAGATCAGAACCCGCAGCCGACATGATTACGGCCGACGCCGTAACAACATTTGAAACAAAATGCATTGTTCACGTATCCAGTAAAAAACGCATCTGACATCATGGTCTCACGAACAATGTCTGAGTATGTTGCTGGCTGGGTCCGCTTGGTGAAATTAGATATTAACTTATCACATCATTAATGACGCAGATGTTGAAATTTAAAGTCCGTTTATATATTTAAGTAAAGTTACGCCCAGACTGCGTATCCAGCTGTCATAATATGACTAATTACCACAGTCTATGTGTGGAATATAACAAATTATATAAATTATATTTTAACAAACAGTTCAACGGTTATACAAAGAGTAAAGATAGTTTATTATTTAAAACATTTTTAGTTACTTAAATCAAGACCTCATCATGTCGTTTCAAGATTTGCGCTGTCCTCTGTCAGATGGTGCCTTTCCAGTACTTGTCTAGTTCGTTTCTCCACCGTCTCATCTCTCTTCGTATAGATCGCTTCCCATCGTTAGGTCACCGGGTAGCTATTTTTCTCAAACAAGCTAGATATGGAAATGTTTCTGCGGCGCTCATTGGCTATTGGCCTGACCCATGACACAGATGTTAACGTGATTGGTAGAACGTGTAGACATCGACGCATCGAGTACACAGTATGCGTCGAAATCTGTTGATAATAATCGGGCGATGCAGTAATTATTGTAACCTTGCTTTTATGGGGTATTGCGCGGAGTGGCTTCATGGAGGTTTTTCAAGGTAAACAATTGTAGTGTGGAGTTTCTGCGGCAATAGTGCTCAATATCTTCCATATGAATCTTGACTCGTGTACTCGACGAAACATGGTAACTGTATTAAATTTTATCGTTGACATTGATGTTGAGTCATAAGTTAATGTTCGGTAGTGCATCTTGAATGCACTCATTACGACTAAATGAGTGCATTTATTTAGGCAAACGTCTAGAAATACTGTAGCTTCAATTAAAGCTTTTGCAAGTTCCTTACCTTCAGAGCTACTTGTAAGGTAAGAACAAATAAACAAAAAAAACTTGTTTTTTGTTATATAGCTATATAAAATTTAAGTAATACAATTATTATAACAAAATGCACTTAAGTATATTCCATAATTACAACAACAAAATTCCATGATTATAATTGTTTTTGTGGGTAATGTTTATTTAATAGGCAATGCATAATTATGATTATAGTTATAATTTAAAAAAGTTAAACCACTCTTATCATTTTGTTGCTATTTGTGTGTGTATCTGTGTATTATATATGAAAACAGGCAAACATAAGGGGTGGGGCTTTGGGTGTTTACCCCTATTGACATTTTACAGACACAACTGCCATGTAAGTGTTTTCTTAGTTTATTCTGCCACAATTTTTATCTATTGTATGTCAACCATTGGTTGACTAGACATGGAAAACGCCATATGCTTACTTGCTGAGTTTGCGGTATCTCCTAACAGTCAAGGTCACTTGTGCTGGGCAACTGATCACTTGGCTGACACATGTCGTGGCAATGTGTTATGTTGAAAGCGATGGTATGCTTGTTAAAAAACAGAGCCTTTCCAATTTATACAGAATAAGAATCATATGAAATTGACTGTGGGATAATTTGTGTCATCTTCACCAAATAAATTGACAAACACTGATGTAGTAGTAATGTGGTATATTTCTTGAAAGTTCACAATAATATTTGCTAAACTGCCATTTCATAAAAAGAAAATAATGATTCTAATTAAGTGGTTATTTACACATTTTAAAAGACCCTCCTCCCTGAATTAGTCCTTTAAAATGTAGATATTGTTAGATTATACGTCATATGTATAATGTAATAAAATGTAAATTATTATAATGTAGGCGAGTAACAGTGTTATGACATGCCATTTTCTATACAATTGTTGACAATGTTTAACTATGCTCATCGCCTTCGATATTGACCGACGCTTTTCTCTTGTTAGGCCTTTTTCGTACGATTTAGGCGTAGACTATTTTCATGATTTTACTGCCATTAAGAGTTGGTTTACACTGATCTGTTTAAGATCATGTGGACACACCCTTTAACACAGTGTTACGTATACGATATATGTGATTATGTCGCGTAAAACGTTCAGAAACGCTTTTACAGTATTGTTGGTATAGGCTGAAATCAAAGGAAGTATTTGGAAAGAAGAAGCTTATTCTCCTACATGTTCAACAATAGCAGAATTGTAATTATTTAAATCCTGTTAGTTATTAAAGATATTACATTGAACAGGCATGCATACGCTGGAAAGTCAACAGGGAATTATTACTATATCGACTGATGACGCGCTAGATAGTATTTAATATCCAATGATTTGAGTAAATGAAGTAGCACACAATCTGTGAATCCACATGAATAAGCCAGAATCATGACTCATCAACTTGTACTTGATCACGCGTCGTTGTTGTTTCTCTCATGCATCCAGTTTCAAGGCAGTGTTCAGCAGTATAAAATACATGTAATAATATTTGGAACACAATAAACAGAAATCACCCAAGTTAGAACGTAAACCCAATCGACACGTAGGTAAATACTGGAAGCACGATAATGTTGTTGCGGACAACATAATTTTAAACAATTGCTAAACAAGTACGTAATATGCTAACAAGTGCCTTATGAGCAAATAAACCAAACTTATATCAGTAAGCGCGGCTGTTGATTTATATATATATATGTAGGCATAGGTAGTTAAGAGAAAATGGGGGCGTTGTAGCATAGTGTGTAGAAGAAATGACTCTCAATCAAAACCACACTTGTTCGTTTAATCTTCTTGCCGTTTCGAAGTATAAAAAAATTCATTCATTGAAACATGATCCATTTTCTCAAGTATACCAAAATCAATATTTACTCAAATTTTCGGGCAACGATTACAGCGTGTTGTACATCCAAGATAAATGAAGAAAGTATACATAAGAACATGTATGCGAGGAGTTAATTATAAATCATTTTGAGAAGTTTTGTTTTGGTGGACACTAACAAAGAAATTACCTGTTTTGTTTTGGTTTGTAGTATAACATATGTTTTTAGTTATCACGGATTTCTACTTAATTTTGTTTTTTATTGTCCGATTTTATTCATTCGAAGTGCATTGCCGTTGTCTTTGACAAACTATTATACACAAGCAATCGTAGCAATTCGACATGTTTGCCTTTATTGCGTATTGGTAACAATGCATTATTAATTTAGACATAGTTTTTTTTTTTTCGAGATGATGTGAACCAGCCACAGCATAGGGAAGTATTTCCTTATGCTGTTTTCATCACGTTGATGTGTGTACATAAATAACTTTCATGGATCAGTCTATGTAAATCTTAAATGAAGAGGACATCCTAATTCAACTGGAATTATTCAGCATCGCATGTAAGGGCAGACAATAATGTGATCAACATCAATTCGTGTGTATGCCAACGAGCCTCTACAGCAGTTTTTGGAGTATATGTATGTGTGTGTGTGCGCACGCGCGCGCGTGTGCGCGTGTGATTATGTGTGCGATCTTGGGAAAATATATGTGTGTGCGTACGTGGGTGCCAGCAGACACCAAACCTGTCACCTTTTGTGTTTTTAGGGCGTGTGGGCACATCCCCTTTCCTTGTTGTGGACCCGCCCATACGTTTAATAGACTGTGCTATAGCGATACTGTCAGTTGATACATCTGGTGCGTAAACACACCGGTTCAACTGACGCAGCCAGCGTCCGTGAGGTGCATACGACGACGGTAAGTTCGACTAACCAGTTTTTACCAGTTTTAATTATGTATTTGTGTGTGCATGACTGAACAGTATTCATGTAATTGTGAATACAACGTATACGTATCATATTATATTCCTATATGTGCCTATAAGCACAGGAAAACATGAAAATTACCGTTTGTTTCAAATTCGCATTTGGGAGTGTGCATGTATAATTATATGAATATGCGTATGTGTGATAGCGTGTGTGCGTGCATACTAACATGTGAGTATGTTTGTATGCGTGTATTCGTGTATGCTTGCCCGAGTGCATGGTTTTATGAACGCATTGCTTGACGGCTTTTTTTCTTTCTTTTCTATGAGTGCAACTTTCTCCAGAACATCCAGCCATGTATGCTTGTAAAACATAAATACATTAAGGGCCTATATGTTGCAAATTAAAACACTACGTATTATTTTATATATTAGTAGTTCACGGGAATATTTCATATTTGCCTGTTTATAGCGTTTATCGCGGAATTTGCTCTATTCCAGTGCAAAGTGATATCATGTTTGCTATTATCTGAACACAGAAATGGCGACAGCGAACCTCGCCATGTGTATTTGGCTGTTGACGTCTGTCGGGTTCTTGGAAACCGTATCAGGATTACGCCGATGGCCAACATCTCTCCGGCGGCGCACTGAGGTTGAAAGATGCATCGAATCCCGCGTCTATCCCTGTCCCTTACCAAAGGGAAGATTTCCCTGGTCGCCCGAGGTTTTTCTCAACTTCACTACCTATGTCCAGTTTAGCAATGATTTCGACGAAGCGGATAGGTTTCGTGCGTCTTTTAATTTTTTCAAGAGTGTGAAGGTGCCTTTAGGAGCCTTTCTACATATTGACTGATGTAAACCTTCCTTGTTGCAATGAATCAATATATTACCATATAAATATCAAATTTGTGTGTTGACAAATCGGTGTTATACCGGGTTGATTTTGGTTATTTGTTTCTGATTGACCATGAAATAATTTAAAACAAAACTGTTTATTAATCAACAATATTCTGGTTATTGACATTTGCTACTGGAATATAAGCTAATATAAACATTTATGCAACTACATATTCGCCAGTGAACGCGTCTATTACGCCAAGATCGCATAAGTGCATATCCTATGTTGGTAATCATCGAACATGTTCGCCATCGGTTTGGAAAATAATGTATATCTCGTTTGGCGAATGTTAACGTAACATGGAGAGTACTCAAAAGTGTAGTTATATATGCTGGTGTACAACAGTAATATCAATGTATATACCTATACCATTATAAATCATTATTATATATAGGTCACGTGTCATATGTGTTTGTTACCAGTGACCATCCTCTTGTGGGAATTTAGCAATGAAACCAAACCGTCAGTGAATATGGCCCAAGACGACTATAATATAGTGTAACGGAACACTTGTAAGGTGTATTGGAAAAATAGCGGGGCATCCGTAGTTGTAACACAACATTCTGCAAGAGTAACGCCTGTCTTGCCTTATGCGTATTTTATAACGTAACCAAACAACACTATTACTATTTTTTATAAAGGCATTGGTCATAAAATGTCTCGGACATGACGCTCACGATGCTATCATTATACGTCAGTAGTGGTTGAGATCACGCCATCCCCGGAAGTGACCTAAGATCAAAGGCTTTTGAGTTTTTTATAAGTAGAATTCCTACGTTTTTTAGCACTAATGTTTTAGTAAACGTCAAAGTGATTGATGGGGGTCATGAGAAAGAGGGTGTCGCCCTCTACTAACTAAGGAGGCACTAATAGGGTGAATGTCGACCTCTAGTGACTAATCAGGTACTAATTAGGGTAATTAATTAATTAAGTACTAATTAGTAACAAATGAGTAGCGCAATTATTGGAGGAGAACGTTAGCAATGACTAAAAATAGTAAATAGCGACTAATTGGTATTAATTAGGTGCACGGGGGAGGTGGGAAAGATTTTAGAGTGAAGTGACCTCCCTGGGGATCAGCGAGGTTAATATCATGACGCGCGGGAAGGTTCTAGAAGGTTCTAGAACCTTCTAGAAGCTTCTAGACCGGTGCGGTGGTGGAGGTGGGGACGAGCGGTTTAGATTACGCCTGGCGCGCTGGAGATCAGGAGGGCAATTGAGTGGCCTGGTTTTCACGACTCACTGGCAAATGGTGGTGTCGAATGTCAGGCTGTAGGATTTTTATGTGCATTGTTTGACGGGAGGCCGGATAAATGTTTTTCGTGTCGCATAGGCGCCCGATGTGGCTATTGCCTGTCAGTACTGGCCGCGGTACGGTTGATTGTTTTTGGTAACAGCCGATGCACGTGCAATAGCGGTGCAAAATCGTTATAGCGGCTGGCGCCTGGCGCTGTCAGGATGCGCGTGCATTGGAGTTAGCGTTATAGCAGCTGGGGGCCAAATGTGTAGGTGGAAATATGGGCATTATTCGTGTGGAGGCCGGAGCTGTCAGGAGACGCGTGCATTGGAGTTATCGTTATAGCAGCTGGGGACCAAATGTGTAGGTGGAAATATAGGCATTATTCGTGTGGAGGCCGGAGCTGCCAGGAGACGCGTGCATTGGAGTTATCGTTATAGCAGCTGGGGACCAAATGTGTAGGTGGAAATTAATCGTGTGTGAGTTGGAATACTGGTGGCGTGCGAAAGGAAACACAGAAACAACAATAAACGGTGAGAAATAAATTTTATTGGTATACAGAATTTGTTATGAAGACGGAAAGGGGTCATGGGGGTACCCCAAAGCCGTTGCGACCGGGGGGCTGTGGAGGAAAGCCTAAATGAACGGAAAGATGTGCTGGGATGGGTGGCCCAAATGACGGGAGGAGAATTTGAGGGCGTGGAAAGATATCAGCAAAGGAGAACGGCTGTGTGAAAGTCTCTTCTGGTAGGAGGTTGTCTGCATTTAGAAATTGTAAATCGGGGGTACCACTGTAGCCGTCGTCGAAATTTTCTTCTGGTTCTTCGTCACTGTCGTATTGTTGTTCTTGTTGTTGTTCTTGTTGTTGTCGTTGCGGCTCGACGGCTAAGATGGGCTGGTGGTGGCATCGTGACGAGGTGAAGCTGATTGTGTGAAGGGCAGGTCCGACGAAGTGCACTATAGTCCCCCGTCCGATATCGCAGCGTCGATGCGTTAGGCTAGGGTCGATCACGTAGATGTGTCTGCTGGGGGAAGGAGGAAAAGTTCAATTAGCGTCGGGGTAGCGACTACTGGCGCGTGGGGGTCGCTCTGCCGGGTGGCCATTCCGAGGAGTGTGGTTGTGCCCTCCCATAAGGAGCCGATTGACAAGTTCGGGCGCCACGATCAATAGGCGATATCTGTGGAGAAGGAAAAAGTGTTAAGGGGTGTGAGGAGGTCGGCGACGTCCAAGGTACAATGTGCCCCCAGGCCTATCGGCGCGCGGCCTTCTATCGATCATAATTAGATCGCCTGGGCTCAAATTTATTCTAGATCTATTAATGAAGCCGTTTCGATGCGAGGGCCTCGCAAGGGTTTGCCCGCGCCCTATATGTAGTGTATCGAAGCCGGCGATGTTTCGTCTGCAAGTATGAAAAAAGTATTAAAGTAGCGGCGCGTCTCTTTTTAGGTGGGGGCCCCTGTAAAAAAGCATTAAGTCTGTAGCGGGGCGTTTGTAAATAGTGGGGCGCCCGGAAAAGCAGCTATTGGCTTTATCGAAAGTAGGCGTTCGCAAATAAAGGTAAATAAAAAAAAGCGCTATTTAGTTAGTATCGTTAAACGTGCCTTTCGCATCGCAAATAAAGGTAAATAAAAAAAGCGCTATTTAGTTAGTATCGTTAAACGTACCTTTCGCCGGGGCGTGGTAGACGCATAGAGGGGGGCGGCGGAACAGCACTATTCCCGGGGGCTTGGGGAGGCGTATTCACGGCGACTTGGGGAATCCCAATTCCGGCGTTTTGGGGAGGCAGCTCGCTGTAAAAAAATAGTTATTTAGTTAGTGAACGTTATAAAAGAAAGCAGTAATGTGAGTGAGGAAAGTCAGTGTTAGTTGAGTTAGCAAAACGTACCTGGTTTGTGCTTGTTGAGAATTGGCCGCATAATTGCCAACTTGATCGGTCGGCTCCATAGTGAGAAATGAATTGCGCAGTTGTTGCGCCGCTGTTTTGCGCGCGGTAACGTGTGGCGGCCTAGACACGTACGCCATAGCCTTACATAAGGGGCTGACGTCACTGTTTATATAAAGCGCTTATGTAACTGTTTGTAAGTCTTTAAAACGGCCGTTAAATGTGAAATGTGAGCAAACTATGCGGTCTATAATAGTCAGTGGGGGCTAGAGAATCTTATGGTAACTTTATATTAGGAAATAAAAGTGGCTTTCTGTTAGTGCACTAGTCTGACCGAGAGATTTTTTTCAGTTTTAGTAACCTTGTAAGAGTCGGCTGAATCTCGGCTCGCGTGCTATCGCTCACGGGAGCCGTGTGCGGGCCGCGTGCAAAGCGCTTATATAGAACGGGGCGGAGAACGTCTAAGTATCGTCACTGTCGTGTTGCTACCGTTGCAGTAACTTTGTGTGTTGCAGAGCGTTGTTGTTGTTGATCATGTCGCCGCCTGTCGCGCACGGAGAGATGCCGCCAAAGAGGGGGAGCAAGCTGAGGGATGTGCCAACGGTGGCGGCTGGTGGCAAAACGAAGCCGGCGTCGGAGGCCAGCGCGAAGGGCCTTCCGACGGCCGACGTGGCGCCTACTTTCGAGGCCGTGGTGAGTGCGTCCGAGGTATCGTTGAAAGAGTTCGTGCTGGCGTGCGATGGCACGTATAAGATTGTTACGCCCGTAACAATCATTAGCGTGGCTTGGAAAAGCAAATGCACGTACATCGGCTGTGGCGTTTGCAAGCGCAAAGTGAGAGGCCTAGAAAGCGGTGGCCGGGTGTGCGCTGTACACGGTTTACAGGCAAATGCGAAGACGTATTTTGCGGTGCGCGTTTTGGTGGAAGACGAAAAGGACGCCGTCACTGAGGCCGGTATTTGGGTCACCCTGTTCGACGAAGCTATTTCGGCGATAGGCGATTACAATGCCGATCATGTGTCCGGCCTGTTGCCCGACCAGTTGCGCAGTAGCTTTGTGGCGAGCCTGGTTGGCACAGTCTTGGAGCTGACCGTGCACAAGGTCGTATGGGGTGGCATACTGGACACGTATACGGTCCGTGAGGCGCGGGTCGTGTCGAAGAAGGGGAGCGAGGCCGGCGTGTACGCTTGAATGACTAACGTTTGGCTAGTGTTCTGTAGACCGTTGTAATTGCTGCTTTGGTTATCTTCTGTAGGACGCTGTAATTGCTGCTGCGTTGCGCCGACTTATCGACGCTGCTGACGAGTGCGCACCCCCTGCCGAGAAGTGCGCTAAGAAGGAAACGGCGACGCCACGCCTCACCGCCCCTCCACCGCTGGCGAGAGAAGAAGAAGGGATATCGTACTGGCCTGAGGCGGAAGACGCGCAGCCCATGCCACCGCACGACCTGGTGAGCGACGCCGGGACGCCCACGTAAGTTGCATTAACCCCGGTGGTGGTGGTGGTGGCGCCAGACGAAGCAGCAGCTGTGCCATTAACCCCAGCGGCGACAGCGGACGCCGCAGCAGCCGTGTCATCGTCGCCACTGCCTCTGGCCGTGCTGTCAGTTTCGTCGGAAGACTTCATACCGTGGGCCCGCAACAAACGCCCTGTGATCGTGGGCACGCTTCAGGCCGATTCGGAGTGGAGCGTTCTGCACTCGTACGCCGGTCGTCAGCGATGCATGATGGCCACGTTTGCCGAACTAATCGGCGAGCGTGTGATGGACACTGCGCGCCAAGAATGTGGTGAGTGCCCCCCTGAAGAGGGGTGCCCGTTCGTGCACATGTGCGGCTACAGGGGAAGGAAGCCGAGCCGGCGGTATAATATTCTGTATGAAAACGTGGCGGCTCTGAATGTGTGCTTTTTTTAAGCATCGCTCGACAGCTTTCTAGAGCAGTCGTTGTTGCTCCCCGCTATTCGTATACTCTCGGTACTGGAGGACCGTTGCGTGCGCGGCGATCGCGCCTCGGAGGGCGCTCTCATGCCCAAGGTGGCCGACTGGCTCATGGGGACGGATTGGACGGCGCCGTTCGACCGTGCTCTGTTGGAGGTCGCCGTGCAGTATTACCTGTTGAAAAGGGGATGTCTCGACGTCTGACGTATTCTCCGCCGAACGCTTAACTTTTTTTGCCTATGAACATTCGCTATGGCATAAAGCCTTATTATTAGTAGATACGCCGATGAACATTAGAAGGAAATTGAATAGTAAAGCCGATGAACTTAATCGGACGACCTATGGTCCGCTGTTGCGCCCCTAAAGCGTTATTATTTACTCCGCTGTGGCATAAGCGCCCGCCGAACACTTAGTAGCGATGAACATTTTGCTATAGGCCGTTTTTGGAGGCGCATTATTTACTCTGCTGTGGCATAAAGCCTCTTTACTGTTTACTGTGGCATAAAGCCTTACTGTGGTGGTGATGTAGTAGTAGTACGAGTCTGCTTAATAAAACGTATGAAAATCAATTCCCGCCTCCTGTTGTTGCCGTCCAAAAAAAAAAAAAACACGCACGTCGCTGACATTCAATGCCTGCCCAACTGCTGCGCACAAAAAAAAAACACTCCGGGGGCCGCTGACAGCCGAAATTTCTACTACAAAACGTAAACAAAATCTTTGCCGCCGGGTGCCACTGACAGGCGAACCGGGAGTTGACAGCTGAAATTTCTACTACAAAACGTAAACAAAAAAAACTTTGCCGCCGTAGCTGGGCGCCCCTGACAGGCGAATCGGGAGCCGCTGACAGCCGAAACAAAACGTAAACAAAAACTGTGCCGCTAACAGGCGAACTGCCAAACGTAGTCCTCCACGCTGCCGCCACCTGTCGGCCACGTTCCTCCCATGTCGCCCCCTCGGCGGTCCACGGACGAACAGTGCCGCCACCTGACGGATAACAATTACTGTACCAGGAGAAAACCCCCTACCGGGCGTTAGGGCGGCCATATAAGTGGCGTCGACGCGCCTCGACGTAGTTAATAGCGCGCCGCCTAGACCGACGATGCACGTGTGTCCGAAATGCGATCGATCGTTCGTCCGTCTTTTTCATTTGTCGAAGCATCTAAAAACATGCGGCAGCAATGAATACGTATGCCCGAAATGCGATCGATCGTTCGCGCTGCGCGTCCAAATGTTGCGGCATCTGCGAATTTGCGTCGTCGCCGCTGAGGTGTGTCCAAAATGCAATCGACCGTTCGACGGTCACGCCGATAGCCATTTATGTTGCGATGACGACAACGACCTACAGAGCGTCGTGCGCGACTACTGGACGAGCATCCGTACGTCTGTGGCGCACGGACCCGTTCAATCTAGGTATAATTTCCATTTGTCCGGCCACGGGGATACGGCCGCGCACGAAGCCCAACTACGACTGATGTTCGAGGCGCAGACTCGGGCCTTTAAAATAAACTTATCGCACGGGTTTATTCTGCGGCACAGGGAGACGGGCCGAATACGTTACTACCATTCTTCGTGTAACTGATGCGGCCGCTATCTCGAGTCGCCCGTCCTCGTTTCCGACGCCGCGTCATTCGAACGCTTCCTCGACGCCACCCGACAGCCCGACGTTCTGCAGTACGTGATCGCGCAGCGCCCCGACTCGGGGTGGATCGCCGAGTTGGTAACGAACGTTACGTACTTCCTCAACGCCATCATCCACCATCCTATCGGATGCGCCCGTCAGCAGTCCCTCCCCGCCTATCTGCGCCACAACGCGGGGCTCGTCAGCCTAGTGAACGATCGCCGCGGGCATCCGTACGCCGACAACCTGTGCCTCTTCCGCTGTCTGGCGCTGCATCGGGGCGCCGACTTTCGCGCTGACGATTTGACGGCCGCCGCCTTAAGGCACTACGCCGACTACGGCGACCAACCCTACTGCGCGTTCGCCGGCGTCCCGCTGAACGAACTCGACCGGGTGGAGGCGACCTTCGAAACGAATGTGACCGTGTATCGGCTGTCGGCGGAGGACGCCACCGCCGAAGTGGTCCGCCGCTCCCTCCATCGCTACCCGGCCACCATGAGCGTCAATCTGTTCGAAACGCACTATTCCTTCATAGCCGACGCGTCGCTGTTCTGTCGTTCGTATCGATGCGGCAAGTGCGGCGATGCGCTGTGGCGCTTCGCCTGTCGGCTGCGGCGTCACGAGGCGACGTGCGAGGGCGGCGTTCGCCATGTCTTTCCCGGCGGCGTCTACCATCCGACGCCGTCCGTGTTTCAGCAGCTGGAGGACGAGGGCGTCTACGTGGACGAAAGCCTGCGCTACTATCCGTACAGGGCGACGTACGATTTTGAGTGCTACTTCGACGATCACGATCTGCCGGCGGACAGCGCCAAATGCCGGTGGATCGCGCGACACGAGCTACTCAGCGTGAGCGTCGCCTCGAACGTCCCCGGGCACGAGACGGCGCGCTGCTTCGTGACGTCCGGCGATTCGGGCGACCTCGCGAAGCGCCTGATCGACGCCCTGGAGGCCATGAGCGAGGCGGTGTACGCGGCTCTGCGTCCGTCGTTCGACGCGACCTTCGAGGCGATTAACGCGCTCGACGCCGAATGGCGGGCGCACGCGACGGTGGCGGAGGCTGCGCGCCATAAGAGCCCGTACACGGTGCTCGGCGACCGTCTGTGGCAGCACCTGCGCCGCCTCCCCGTCCTCGGCTTCAATTCGGGGAAGTACGACTTGAACGTCGTTAAGAAATATCTGACGCCCCTGTTCATGACCGACGAGGCGCAGAGCATCTCGTCGGCGTTCACGATCAAGCGTCAGAACAACTTCATGTGCCTGGCGACGGCGACGCTCAAGTTCCTGGACATCACCAACTCTCTGGCCCCCGGCTTCAGCTACGCCCGGTTTCTGAAGGCCTACGGCTGCGAGGCGACGAAGGGGCACTTCCCCTACGAGTACCTCGACGACCCGCGTAAACTGGCCGAGACCCGGCTGCCGCCGCGCGAGGCCTTCTACAGCCGCCTGAAGCGCGAAGGCATCTCGGCCGCCGAATATGAGGGTTGCGCGCGGGTATGGCGCGACGAGGGGATGACGACGCTGCGGGACTACCTCGTGTGGTATAACAATAGGGACGTGGCGCCGTTCCTGGAGGCCGTCGACAAGCAGTTCGCCTTCTATCGGCAGCGCCGCATCGACATGTTCAAGGACGCCATCAGCGTGCCGGGCCTGACGCTGCTGTATCTATTCAACGATCTGCCGTCGTCGCTCCACTTCACGCTCTTCAACGAGTGGAACAAGGACCTGCACCGGCTCCTACAGTCGCAGATCGTCGGCGGCCCTTCGATCATTTTCGCGCGCTATCACGAGGCCGGCGTGACCGCCCTTCGGCGCGAGGAGTACGGCGAGTCGGCGCGCCCCTGCCGCTCTATTGTCGGCTTCGACGCAAACGGCCTCTACCTATGGGCGATCACGCAGGAGATGCCGACGGGGTGGTACACGCGCCGGCGAGCGGACAACGCCTTTCGGCCGGAGCGCGTACACCGCTACGGCCGCCTGGCCGTCGAGTGGCTGACGTGGGAGGCGGCGCGGACGGGGGCCCACATACGTCACCAGCTCAACGGGCGCGAGAAGCGCGTCGGCAAGTACCGGGTCGACGGCTGGTGCGGCGCGACGCGGACGGCGTACCAGTTCCAAGGGTGCTTCTTCCACGGCTGTCCGTGCACGGGGAGGGAGACGAACGCGGTGAACGGTAAGCCGATGCGCCAACTGTACGCCGAGACGGCCGCCGTCACGGCCTACCTTCGCCGCTTCGTCGCCGTCGTCGAGATGTGGGAGTGCCAGTGGCGCGCGGCGAGACCGCCGCCGCCGCCGCCGCCGCGGAGCTGGACCGGCGACGGTGGCGCCGTGACGCGGCCGACGATCCTGAAGGCCGTGCTCGACGGCACGCTGTTCGGCCTCGTCGAGTGCGACATCGCCGTTCCGGCGGCGCTGCGCGACGCCTTCGCCGAGATGCAGCCGATCTTCAAGAACGCCTACATCGAGCGCGACGATCTCAGCCCGTTCATGCGTCGCTACGCCGAAACGCACGACCTCCTCGTCCGGCCTCAGCGCACGCTCGTGGGGAGCTTCTTCGGCGTCAAGATTCTGCTCGCGACGCCGCTACTGCGGTGGTATCTGCGGCACGGCCTCGTCGTCGAGCGCGTCTACCAGATCGTCGAGTACGAGCCGGTCGCGTGCTTTCGCCGCTTCGGCGACACGGTCTCCGCCGCGCGACGCGCGGGCGACGACGACCCCGACAAGGCCATCATCGCCGACACGTTTAAACTGCTCGGCAACAGTTCCTACGGGAAAACGATCACGCGCGTCGACCTGCACCGCAACATCAAGTTCTGCACGGCCGCCGGCGCCTCGACGCTGATCAATAATCGTCGCTTCCGTCAGCTCGACGTCGTCGTCCCCGACGGCCTCTACGAGGTGGCGCTGAAAAAGCGAACCGTCCGGTACGCGCTGCCCATCCAGATCGGCTACTTCGTCTATCAGTACGCCAAACTGCGCATGCTGGAGTTTTATTACGACTTCATCGCCGCCTACATTCCGCGCCCCCTGTTCCAGTACTGCGCGATGGACACGGACTCGGCGTATTTGAGCCTCGCGGGGCGCCGACTCGACGAGCTCGTGGCGGCGGCCAAGCGCGAACACTACTTTCGGCACCGCGGCGAGTGGTTCCCGTCGGAACACTGCGACGCGCACGCGGAGGCGTACTTGCGGTGCCGGCTCGCCGGCCGAGCGTGGGACGCGCCCGACGAGTGTTGCGCGCGTCGGCGCCGGTACGACAAACGAACGCCGGGCCTCTTCAAAGAGGAATGGTCCGGCCGCGGAATCGTCGCGCTCTGCAGCAAGACGTACTACTGTTTCGGCGGCGACGACGGCGGCGACAAGTACAGTACGAAGGGGCTGAGCAAGCGTCAGAACGACGTCGACAAGGACGCCTTCCTCGACGTGCTGCGCCGCCAACGGAGCGGCGGCGGACGGAACCGCGGATTCCAAGTGAAGGAGTCGTCCGTGCTGACGTACGTTCAGGAGCGCGCGGCGTTGAGCTACTTCTACGCCAAACGGCGCGTGCTCGACGACGGCGTCACCACGGCGCCGATACTCGTATAACGAGGGACCTCCCTCCCTACCCCTAGGGGTAGGGACCTACCTAGGGGTAGGGACCCTACCTAGGGGACAATGTATGTATGTATGTATGCGTGCGAATAAAAATGCGAACACTCGGTACAGTTTTCATCGTTTTATTCAGTAATAGCAAGCGATAGCGCAATAATACAACCTCACTACTTCGGTCTTGCCTGCCTAGCGCGGCGAGGAGCCCGCGACCGGCGGGTCCGACAAAGTCGGTTCGGATTCTCGGTCGTCTAATAATAACAACAAGCGATAATAGGCAGCGTTTAATGAGGCTTTAGCCAGTCGAATACGAGACAGTCGTTGGCCACCCTATCGGGGCCGAACAGGCACTGGAAGCCTCTTAGCGGCATTCCGCGGCACCGTAAGAGCAGGTAGGTGACGCAATATTGTCCGCACACGTTAGATACGCCGCTCTGCAGTCGCTTGTCGTTGTGCGTCCACGAGTCGCATTTGCGGTTCAGGAAGTCGCGGAAGTCGGCGTGCAGCGGCGGACGGCCGTACGAATCGAAGTACTCGCCTCGCCGGTCGGCGCCCACGTAGACGGCCACCCAGTGCTCTCCCGGTTCGTCGCCGTCGTCGGTGTTGCACACGAACGCCGTCGGGTAGCCGGTGAGCCGCCGCCCCGGCAGCTCGTCTTTGGGCACGACGCCGACGACGATGTTTTTAGTGTACGCGTCGATCGCCAGGCGACTCATCAGCTGAAACGTGTCCATCTCAGAAGTCGTACACGACGTTCCGGTTCTTGTCGATTTCGAGCACCGTCTCGAACTCCCCGTACACGACGACGTTCACCGTCCGGGCGAGCGCGAGCGCGAAGTGGATCTCGGCGCGCAGGTTCCCCGTACGCACGACGTTGAAGTGTTCGCCGTCGCAGCAGTCGGACGACAGGTCGAAGCCGAATATGGTGTAGCAGCTGCCGAACTCGCCGCGCGTCACATCGAACCCCTCGTCCTCGTACGCCTTCCCCGTCGCGGCGAACAGGTTCATATAGCTTCGGATGTAGCGCCGATGCGCGAAGTCCGGCTGCAGCGGCTTGCTCGGCACGTGGCGTCCGTCGACGTAGAGGGCGAAGAAGTTTATGTCGTTGTGCTTCGCGTTGAACGGGTTTTTATCGTAGGCCCCGTTGTAGGCGTCGTTGTCGATCAGGCACATGAACACGCGTCTCGGGAGCGTGCCCAGATAGACGTTCTCGTGCGTGTGCGACATCGTACCCTGCGGTATCGAGAACACCTTGCAGTCGACGCGGCGCATCGGATACTTGGCCGTCCCGTGCGTCAGCGCCTTGATGTGGCCGAGCTGGACGGCCGGGTTCAACTTGACCTTGCGCGCCTGCAGGTAGGCCTCCAGCAGAACGATCTTGAACCCCGGATCGACGACGTCGCCCATGAGCGCGAAGGCGTCCTTGCTTCGCACCAGTCGCATCTTCAGGTCGACGCCGTTCACAAGGCACCGGTTTTGCATGAGCACGTCGACGTGCAGGCGTCCTATCATGTCGAACTCGCGGCTACCGTGTACGAAATCGTGCCGATGCGAGAAGCCGCCGTTGTTGTTGTTGGTCGCCTCCATGCGCCCGGCGGTGTCCTTGCACCACAGGTCGGCCTCGAGCTGCGACTTTTTGGCGTCGGGCCCGTAACTGAGCAGGGTCTCGAGGTAGGCCCGAAACGGGTACGTATTCGACGATGGCGTCACGAGCGTGCCGTTCAGCGTCACGTCGACCTGACTGAACATCGAATGCAGGAAATTGTTGACGGGCGCCACGACGCTGTCGTTCGCGAGCGCGGCACCGTCCCCCTTCACCACCTTGGCGCGCACGTACAGTCTAACGGACGACAGGTCCAGATAGTCGATAGGGCCGCCAGCGTCGAGGGCCGTCAGCGGCTGGTGATCGATCCACTGTCCGCTCTCGATGCTCGTCTGCGTCGTCGGCACGCTGAACAGGTCCAGTTCGGACTTTACGCCCTCGCACGACTGCCGATGCACGAACGCCATCCTACTACGTCTGCTTCGTTCGACGGCGCCTCCACTTACTGTCAGGCGCCGCCTAGCCGGTCGGCCTTATGTACCCCGCCGAGGTAAAGCTCTTTACGACTACCACCGATGCACTACTACTACGCGGGAAATACGTCGTCGCTCGGCCTCTTTCGACGGCGCCTCTTCTTGCTGGCCGTCGCCGGCTTGCCGGGCGGCTTTATGCGTCGTCGTCGCTTTTTCGGCGGCGGGGGCCTATTCAGCAGGCCGTCGAGAATGTCGGCGCCCGCCTCCCACGCGCGCCTCTTTACCGCCTGTTTCAGATTGCCGCCGGCGACGACGTCCTGCGCCACGCGCACGCCCGTCTTGAGCGCGCGCTTGCCCAGCGCCATGGCCCCTCTCTTGATAAGCGGCATGGCGCTTCGAAACAGGCTGCCGAAGAGATTACCCAGTCCGTGACCCCGCTGCGCTCGGGCGCCTACGAACACCGGCAGGCCACCGCCGACCTGCCGCGTGTAGTAGTCCTCGTACACGTTTCGCGTCATCGTCAGAACAGTTTCGACTTGCGGCGTCGGACGTGAAGCGTCGTCACGACTTTTCCGTTCTCGAATGGTATCGACTGACCGAGGTCGTCTCTTATATCTATCTCGATCGAATCGAATTGGCGCCGCAGGAGCGGCGCGTATTGGACGCGGTCGAAGATGTTCGATACGATGCTGCCGTTCAAACCGTGGACGGGGACGGCTCGGATGAGGGGGGCGAATACGTCGCCGACGATGCGCGTCTCCACGATGTCCGTGTACACGAACAGGGTGTCGACGCCGCCGCTCAGGTCCACCGGGTGGGGCGCCTCGCACTCGAACATGTACCCCGGGGGCAGGGCGCCGCCGTCCGCGGGCGTCCCGTAATTCGCGATATAGTCCGACTCGAAGCCTAGTATCTGGCTCAGGCGCCCGTCCCGCGGCATGTTAATTTCGACGCCCGGCGATAGAAGCAACGTCATCCGATTAGTGATGGCGCTGTACACTATTCGCTCCTTGACCGTGTCGGTGCTCAGTTTCGCCAACGCCTCGTTGATTTTGCGCATCAGCTTTTTGGCGTTGCTGTAAAAGCCGTGCGGAATGTTGGCCTGACGGGCAATTTTTCCCCCGTCCTCGGTGGTGAAAAAGCCCACCTCCCCCCTCTCGCACGCCACGAAGAAGTAGGCGTCCACCGGCCTCACATTGTACCAGCTATGCGTGAACTGTAGCGACACCAGGCCGCATTCCCACTCCCCCGACAGGTCGACGCGCTGCGGCAGATTCGTCGTGTAGTGCGTCAACGTGTTTTCGGGGTGCGCCTTCATAGACGCGTTGCACGCCATCGCGCCTCCTCATAGACGGACTCGGCAGTAGGGAGCCGAGGCAACTACACAGCAGCGCCGTCCACAGGTTGGAGTCGGCCGTGCCGCGCGTTAGATTGTATATACTGACGACGATCACCGTGTACAGGACGACGATCTGGCACAGGAAGACGATCTCGGCCTTAGGGCATTCGTTGCCGCAGAGACGCCAAGGAACGCTCGTGACGGAGGAGGCGTCGACGGCATCGGGCGCACCCACAGAGACGCATGAGGCGTCGACGGGTGTAGCGACAAATGCGCCTGAGTCGACGGCGGTGGGCGGCTTCTGCATTGGCTGCTACTGCTGCTGCTGCTGTCGTCTCGTCCGCACACATCGCCCTACTGCCGTCCGACGCTACGGCGCCGTTCCTTTATCCGCGCAGGCACACCATAGAGCGAGTTCGTCGACGGGCGTGGAGGCGACGGCGGTGTTGGTGGCGCGGCTCTCTTCTCCTCGGCAGTCTACTAATACAGCACGGTCCCCTTACAAAAAAAAAACGAAAAGCCGTTGCACAGCCCCGCCTCGTGCAGTCGCCAGCACCCCGCGTGGCGCATCCAACGCGTCGTCGTCATCCCTTATAGATCACGCAGATAAATCATAGAGCGAGTTCGCCGACGTTGCGGGCGACGTCGATAGCATCGGTCGCAGCGACAACGGTAGCGGCGCCGGACGTCGGAAGAAAGTCTCCAGCGCTCTGCGTATTCCGTCCAACAGCGCGTCGCCATCAGCCCTTATAGTCCACGAGCTCCTTGGCGTCGATCCAGCTATTGAACGAGGCCGGATAGCCGAACCATTTGACGAGCACCTCTTCGCCCTTACCGCGTCGTCGACGACGTCTCTGTAGAACGGCTTCCACCCGATATAGTTTGTCCTTCTCAACGATCACTTTTTGTAGCTCCAGCCCGTAGAAGGTGCCGTCCAGTATCGTGCCGGCGTCGTCCATCAGTCGGTAAACAGGAGGGTCGGTCGGGTGCGAATCTACGACGGTGAAAACTCTTCGCTCCAGTTAGGCATCTACCCCTTCTTGAAGACGCCCTTCGCCTTGCTGATGCGTACGCGATCCCCCGCTCGCAGTTTCGGCTTGCTTTTTTGACACCCTCCTCCGCCGCCGTACAGACGCTGCCACACGCTCTCCTGATTCGACGCGTCGACGCTCGCCGGCGTCCTACCGATGCTTCGATGGTAGGCGTTGTTGTACGACCGCACGAAGTCCTGCAACGGCTCCACGAACCTCAGCGTCTGATGCTTCGTGAAGTACCGCCACATGCGCGTCTTCAGCGTACGATTGAATCGCTCCACGACGCTCGCCTTCGTCTCCTCGTTGTGCGTCACGAAATGGTGGACGCCGCGCGCCCTCAAAAGCGCCTGAAGGGGCCTGTTCAGAAACTCCGTCCCCTTGTCGGTCTGCAGGACGTGCGGCGGCGACGACGACAGCAGCCCCTCGAAGGCCGCGACGAGCGCCGGACCGGATTTGCGCTTCAACGGAACGCACCACGCCCGCTTCGAGAAGACATCGATGACCGTCAATAAGAACGCTATGCCGTCGTTGTGGTTTTTCAGTTTAGCCACGTCGACGAGATCGGCTTGCCACTGCTGGTTTCGACCGCCCACGATAACGCGACGTCGCTTAAATCGGCGCCTAACCGGCTTGTGAAGCGTATAGGCGTCCTGCGCCGCCAGCCACCGCCCGACGACCGGCTTGGGCAACGCGGCCGACCGGCGCAACGCGTCGACGCCGCCATAACTGCCTGCCCGTTTCGGGTCGAAGTAGGCGCGCTTCAGTAGGCCGTCGCGTTGTTGGCGCTCTCGTTGCGCACCACGAGTCCGCCGGGGCACCACCGCCATGGAGCGCGCGGCGCCGACGACGACGATACGGCGAACAGAAGGGCGGCTACGATGACCGCCGCAATTACGACGGCTACGACGACGACGACTACTGATCTTCGGGCGGCGGGCATCCTCTACTGGGGACGGGCTAAAAGCTGGACCACGGCATACGCTCGACGGACCGAGTGCGCCCCTTTCGCTTCTGCTCGCGCTCGACGGACCGAGTGCGCCCCTTTCGCTTCTGCTCGCGCTGTGTATACGCCCGACGCTGGGGGTTGCCGACGAATTCCATAGGGACGTTCAGGCGCCTTATATGGTCGCCGAACGCTTCCCAGCCAACCGGCGCGGGGGTCCTCTTACGCGTTCGCATGAGATCGTTCACGAGATCTACCATATTGCTTCCGGCGATAGGCGTACCGTCGTACACGAGCTCCGCTCGATCGTTCCAGCGAATCAGCGGGTCGGCCTTCAGTCGCGTCAACAGGAGGCGGGCCTTTTCTTTCAGCACTTTCGGTACGCTCTTCACGACCTCGCTCTCCATCTACCCCGGTAATTGATCAGACGTAGGTGGCGGCGGCGGCGGCGGCGGCGGCTGATCGGACGACTACTCGTTCTTCACTACGGACACGCGCATCGGCTGCTGCGCGCGAGACGCCTCCATTGCGTTGTAACGACTCAGCAGTTGATTGTACGCCACCACCTTTTCGCCTTCGGATAAATCTGCCCGCTCGAGAACGGTTTCATATCGCCGTCCAGGCTACTCATCACACGCGACGTGGTCGTGGTCGGTTGCGATAGTAACGGAAGTAGGCGCTCCACCAACCGGGGGTCTACCAGCGCCATCTTCTTCGCGTGCTGCATCAACCGAAAGCCTGCCTGAGGAGGGGCAGAAAGGTGCTCGCCAACGGCGCCAGCAGCGCCGTCAGAAACGCGCCCGAACCCGTCTGCAGGACGGCCCTCTTCCGTTTGATGGCTACTTTTTTCGACGCTAACTTGCGCAAATTGTTCCTGTACTTTAACAGCACTTTTCGGTTTTTAGGCGTCAATTTCACGTTCCCTCGCAGAATGTTATACGCGCAGTCGGCCAGACTGCAGATGAGGTCGGCGTCCGCGTGAGTGATTACCGCCTTTCTCAGATTCGTATTCCCCTTGTAGCGGCGCAACAGCTGCAGGGCAAGGATGTGCCTCTTCACGCGCTCTGTCATCCTGCCGAATGACGGCGGCCGCGGCGCCTCCCGCCTTTTTTATAGTCTCGTCGGCACATAGACGTACTGAACGGGGTCGTCGGGGAAAATTTCCGTACGCAGGCGCATGGTTTCCGGCGTTTCCTGTTTGAGATCCACCAGGAGGTAACCGTAGGCGGCCGACGTGGCATCTTTGTACGCCTCCACCATGTAGTTGACCCTACCCGGGTACATCTGCTTCGCCAGGTGGCCTACTTGTCCAGCGTCCCGGGGACTCTTGAAGAGGACCATATACTGCGCGTTTAAACTGATTGTGCGATTTTCTTTCCCTTTCGGAAAGAGATTCTGCAAAAGCTGTACGACGGACGCGTTGCAGTGGTGACTTTTTTTAGTAAACAAAGTCGTGACGCTACTATCGGTCTCCGACATCAGGTCATCGAGCACTAGAAGCGTCCTCGTTTTGGTGTCCAGCAGCGACGGATCCGGCAAACCGTCTACAAATTCTACGCCGGCCATAGAGTCGTAAGCGGTCTGCCACTGGCCGTAACACCACAGAATTTTCTCCGGTGGCGGCGAAATCATACACGAAGCAAACTTTAACAGGCGTACAACGAAAGTAGTCTTCCCGCACCCCGTAGGGCCGGACACTATACACGTAAAAGGGTGCTTCCACTTTCCGTCCATAGCAACATCTGGTGCGCCGACAACGTCACGGTCGCCTATATGCACCACCATCGTCGCTTTTCAGTCACTAGGGGAACATTAGTCACTAGATGTCAGCACACGACACCGCATAACCATTACATAACCTTTAGCTATTGCTAGTGCTACCCTCTAGTGAATGCGCTACTAATAACCATTACATAACCTTTTAGTTATTGCTAGTGCTTCCCTCTAGTGAATGCGCTACTCATTTGTTACTAATTATTACCTGATTAGTCACTAGAGGTCGACATTCACCCTATTAGTGCCTCCTTAGTTAGTAGAGGGCGACACCTTCTTTCTCATGACCCCCATCAATCACTTTGACGTTTACTAAAACATTAGTGCTAAAAAACGTAGGAATTCTACTTATAAAAAACTCAAAAGCCTTTGATCTTAGGTCACTTCCGGGGATGGCGTGATCTCAACCACTACTTACGTCATATGATAGCGATGCCGCCGCCAAGTTTCCCAAAGCCAGTTCCGCCACCTGAAGATCCTTTACTTAAGGTAAGCTATATGATATCATTGTATAAATAACTCAGTCAACTGACGTCATTGACATTCCAAACTGAGTCCCGCTTCTTTGTTGCTTGGTAACGTACTTTTGTCATCGGTGAAAAGTGAAAACCAAAAGTATGCTATTTCGACCGGGAATCACGTATTTTAAATGCGGAACAGATATAACTAAGGTGATTCCTTACAATAAATATTGAACATAAGTATGTTTACATTTATGTCTTAATACTATTAAATACATTATATTTAATAATAAATAATGACTATATACAAAGTCGTCGTCTACCAGATAACGAAAGTTAAAAAAATCTTGGCTTGTTGTTCTGTTTGGAGGAAGCCAATGTGTTACTGAATTACCTTAATAGGTGACGCACGAAATGTTTGATGGTGTGGAAGTGATACTCTACCAGCCGACAACTCCCCAGGACAGATCTCGCGGAGGACTGGTGTATATGTACGGCGGTGGCTGGGCCGTGTTGTCTGCAGGTGAGTTTATATATTTTCAACTACGTCTTCCTCCATGATGAATGTAATCCATAGCGAACTTAGTTTTGAATATAGAAACACGTAATAATAATAATAATTGATAGCTCTTACGATGCAAAACATTTTTAGACGGTGTAAGCTTTTTTTACTGGCAAAGTGATATATCACCGACTTTACCGTTATAGTCAACGTGATAGAGAGTCCGCTGTTCATTCCGCAACAGAAACGAAACATACGTAATAACCATGTTAGCAAATGGTCCACCAGTGTTAGGCAGTAGGCGGCAAAATTGTTAATTTCTTATATTCATGTCTTCTATGTATGCATACACAAATGATGTGGCATTGTGTATATTTTGGCTAAGCATGTTTATATATTCAATCGCTTCCTTGGAGCTGTACTCTCTGATCTACCAGTTGGCTATGTATTAAAAACATAAAGCTGGTTATTTTTAGTTATTTACCTACAAAGTCAATTATTTGGAGAAATATGGTAACTACACAGTGGTTAGCGACAAGATGTTTGTCTTAATTATCGCTGTGACCACATATTAAGAGAGGATAAGATGTTTGTCATTCGATATGTGATCCATCATGAAGTATTGATCATAGATTATGATGTTGTTTACTTTAAAATAGTCTAGCGTACACATTACCAGTAAACCTGCCAGTCAATCTAAATATTTGCTTCCGTACACAACGATTTGAATCCATTAGAATGACATATAGGCATGGCTACGACTAACATCAGTACCAGCATTAATACTACCAACATGATCAATGGTGCGTATATGTTGATATTATTATGAACAGGCCTTGCCGACACTAACATGGAAGACTGGCGAAAGCTTCGAACATCGTCATTGCATCTATTGAGTGAGTAGCTGACTTAGCTCACATACCATACCAACGTGTAATCACACATTTATGACAGCAAAACAACCTACACAATTGTCATTGCATCTATTGAGTGAGTAGCTGACTTAGCACACATACCATACCAACGTGTAATCATACATTTATGACAGCAAAACAACGTACACAATTGTCATTGCATCTATTGAGTGAGTAGCTGACTTAGCTCACATACCATACCAACGTGTAATCACACATTTATGACAGCAAAACAACGTACACAATTGCATGTGTGTGTGTGTGTGTGTGTGTGTGTGTGTGTGTGTGTGTGTGTGTGTGTGTGTGTGTGTGTGTGTGTGTGTGTGTGTGTGTGTGTGTGTGTGTGTGTGTGTGTGTGTGTGTGTGTGTGTGTGTGTGTGTGTGTGTGTGCGTAATGTGTGCGTAATGTGTGTGTGTGTGTGTGTGTGTGTGTGTGTGTGTGTGTGTGTGTGTGTGTGTGTGCATGTGTGTGTGTGTGTGTGTGTGTGTGTGTGTGTGTGTGTGTGTGTGTGTGTGTGTGCATGTGTGTGTGTGTGTGTGTGTCTGGTGTGTGTGTGTGTGTGTGTGTGTGCGTGCGTGCTTGTGTGTGTGTGTGTGTGTGTGTGTGTGTGTGTGGGTGGGTGGGTGGGTGGTTGGGTGTGTGAACGCGTTGTGTACGTGTGTGCGCGCGCGCTGATTCGTCGTGCGTGCGTGCTGTGCGTATATACGTGCTGATGTACGTTTATGCAAGAATAACATAAATACGTAAAAAGAACATACACGAATGTCTACATACACATATGCATGTAAATTTATATATATTCATACTTACGTATACATACATACATACATATTTACATATGTACAAACGTAAGCGTGCGGATACGTACGTAGGTATGTACATACGCATGTATGAGCGCGCACGAGCGTGCCTTCATGTTGTGCGTATATATGCTTGTGCACGTATATGCAAAATAACACATATACATACATATATACATGTGAACATATATATATACTCATACATACGTGTGTATACTTATGTACAAACGTAAGTGTTCGCATACGTACGTAGGTACGTAATACGCAAAAAAAAATATGCATACAAGCCTGCATGTAATGCATTCATACAGGCATGCATGCACTTATGCACACATGCACATATGCACACATGCACACCTGCACACCTACACACATTCGTACATGTTGTGTATGTTCAGGTACCGCCGAGCCCCAGAACACATCTATCCTGCACCGCTTAATGACGTAATTAAGGCGACGCGGTATTTCATGACACATTCTAGCGAGTTTGGCGTGGATGAAAATCGTATTGCAGTCGGAGGTAATCTTGTCTACTAACAGGTCCTGACAGTCAGGATAGATATTTAAGATCAACAAAAACTCATCATTCTAGTTTAATAATTATTTGCGTATAAGATGAGTTACCAATTGTCCACACTAGCGGCGATTTTTTTATTTAAACACAAATACAACTTAATGTAATCATACTCGTAATGTATCAGTGATTATCAACCATCCTTTTCAGATAATTTACTCTCGTGACATTTCATCTGCTGGTGTTTTCGAAAATATTCAATATTGAAGTTGAAATACGCAGTTGTTCTTCAGTTTTAGTGCTCGAAATTTATAATATATAGTATGTAATAGAGTTAGCACGTCGAGGCCTCGTAGACTCACCTCCACCCCGTTTAAGACATAGCGAGGGACATTGTATAATGCGCACTTTGCCAATTAATGACCGACATGTTTATGCCATGCAAATTTGCGATTTGGCGACAATGCGCAACCGAGAAGTGAACAAATTGAAAGGAGGAATGACTCAGACAATAGACCTTGCGTCGTTAAAAAAATAAATAGGATCCCAATCACAAGGTGTTTTATTATTTAAAAGTACAAGGAATAACGTACCACAGTATGCTTACAGAACAATTGATTTGTCGTACAAAAAATACCACTTTTGAAATATAGTTATGGATGGCAACTTAACGCCGACGATGTTTACAGTTCATGATAATTGCACAATTAGCTATTATAATCATTGGTTAGTTGGAACCTCCACACACTTCCTTTATCAGTGATAATGTGGGCTAACGTATGTTAGCTATTATAACGATTGGTTAGTTGGAACATCCACACACTTCCTTTATCAGTGATAATATGCGCTAACATATGTTAGCTATTATAACCATTGGTTAGATGGAACCTCCACACACTTCCTTTATCAGTGATAATAAACTCTAAGATATGTTAGCTATTATAACCATTGGTTAGTTGGAACCTCCACACACTTCCTATATCAGTGATAATATGGTCTAAGATATGTTATATATTATAACCATTGGTTAGTTGGAACCTCCACACACTTCCTTTATCAGTGATAATAAGCTCTAAGATATATTATCATGTGATGATGTCGATATATAATCATGTCGTGATTATCACATAGTTTCACTAAATTAATAAATAATATATAGCCTTCCCAATATCACTATATAAGGAATCAACTTGGGTACATACATATCGTTCAGAATATGTTATTGTTCACTCGTACGTCACTTTAAGTGCCAGTTCCTATCGTGACGTGTTCTTTGGCATTCAGGCGACGGTTCTGGTGGAAATTTAGCAGCTGCAATAACTTAAAAATTCCGGGACATGAATTGGCGGCCTCGGATCAAGCTGCAGTTACTAATCTACCCGGCTCTTCAGACCATCGACTTCATGACCCCGTCACATAAACTATTTAAACAAATGTTTTACCAACTTATTAATTATCATTAGTCATATATATATATATATATATATATATATATATATATAAATTTGTAGATATTATTGCTAAGTAATGATGTTGATGTATTAATGTTGTAATAATTATTATAGCATGCAGTTAATAGATTGGTATAGTTATTCCTTATTCAGATATTCTACTCCATTTCACACACACACACACACACACACACACACACACACACACACACACACACACACACACACACACACACACACACACACACACACACACACACACACACACTGACACACACACACTGACACACACACACACACACTGACACACACACACAACACACACACACACACACACACACACACACACACACACACACACACACACACACACACACATACACACACACACACACACATACACACACACACATATATATATATATATATACATATATACTAGTAATAAGAATATATATATATATATATATAACTATATAACTATACTCTTATTACTATGTTTGATATATGTTGATTTTTATTTTGCAGTACCATACTATTTTTTATTTTACTTTAAGTTGTTTTATCAATTAAAAAATATTATTATTTTGTTGGTAGGGTGTCAAGGTTTAAAAGTAAGCACCACTACACAACACAAGTATGCTGTCTATCTAACCTAGTAATATGAATAACATATGGAGTGAGGATGTCAAATGGGAGTTAGGATTGAATTTCCTTATTGAACATCGTCTCCCCTTGTAGGCTGTGGTACGCCTTCGGAGATATAACAGACTTCCCCCTCATCGATTTCTCCCGCAACTGCCACACGACGGCCGCCGCGAAGGCCCGCTACGGCCGACGGGTGCCTTGGTCGACTCTCCCTAACTCTAGCGACAAGACAGCCCAGAAACGACGCTCCCTGGCGTGTCGTCGCGGAAATAGAGCCCTCTGGAATAGAGTCAAGACTGGTGTTCACCGACCCGTATTTCGCTCCCCTCATGGCACGTGACCTGCGTAGACTTCCGGAAGCTCTAATCCTGAACGTAGATGAGGATGTTTTGAGAGACGATGGGATTATATACGGTCGGCGTTTGAGTGTAGCAAGAGTGAAAGTAACAACAGCAATGTACTGCGCCCCGCATTTTATATTCTCATTCCCTGAAAGTGAAGTGACGAAGAGTATGATGCGAGATATCGTCAACTTCCTCAATCGCCGACTTTAGATTTGGAACTGATCATGTTCTAACGTCATAAAGAATATTGGGCGAATCAATCGGCAGAGTTCGTTATTGGTTGGTCCACTCAGATAGGCAGACAGTTTTTCTGCGTCAAATATGGAGAACGCGTCTGATGAGTCTCGGTTTCATTATGATATACCTAAAACACAGCACTGGTACACACACACACGAACACACGTACACACACGCACATACATACAAGCACACACACACACACGCACGTACACGCACACGCACACGCACACGAACATGCATACGCACACTCGCACGCACGCATACACACAAAAACAACACACGCACAAGCGCACGAACACTCACATATACGCACGCACTTACACACATCCTCATGCTCACACGCACGCACACACGCACACACACACACACACAAACAGTGGATACGTGTTGCGTGAGTTGCCGCTGACACTAAGACTAAATCCGGGTTTACCACCGATTACGTTAGTCCTGGTACTGATTTCCCAAAGAGCCTTAAACAGGAGTTGGCTGCACCCCTCTACCAACACATGTGTCTTGGTATTTTTTTTTATGAACTATAAATTAATAATTTCCAAACACTATCCAAAATTGTACGTGTCCGTTCTATTAGATAAAGGACGTGTATTATGAGTGATCGGCAACAATTTGCAGAAATACATACACTCACACAATATGCCATAAATAATTTTTTTTAACTTTAATCTTGTCATAAATTCACAAATAGATACATAAGTGAATGTCGAACAGCTATGTATGTCGAAATGGTTCACTTTCAGTCAGTCATAGACATGATAATATGTTCGGTCGATTTGTGTAACAATTAATAACTTTTTTTAGTACAATTTGTATCCATAATTATTTCGTTTGTTCCAGGTTCACAACTACAGTTTACATACCAGACAATTACATATCAATATGTTCCCCTATTCATGTACTATCACAAGTAATAATATTTGTCGAGAAATATGTAGAGTGGATGAAAGTATCATAATTTATGTAACCCTACCCTCTTAATCGAGAAAATGTCGAGCAAACAAAACAAAAACACAAATAAATATGCTCTAAGTCAACCGTTAGAGGTATTCATTATACAATCTGATACAATCTGCTCATAACATAACACAAAACATTTGTTTATGCTAATCAGGCATCGTGTGGGGTGGACAGTGGTGTGGTGTGAGTACAGGTCTGATGCGTCTAGTGTCGCAGTGTAGTGAGAAACTTGTAGTGAGTGCGCTACTTGCTCTCGCTATCAGCTGCGTCCGCCATCTACAAACCCTCACAGATGCGAAAAGGGCGTGAGTGCGCAAGCCTCCCTGCTGGTACATAGCCTCTCCATAGCAATACTCCAGCTTGATCTCCTTGTGGTACAATGCGCTAACCTGCTAGGGATCTAGGAGAAGGACATTTCTGATTTAAAACCTGGGTAGACCCAACTCATTAGCCTTGACAGGCAGTGGGCATAGGAGAAAGAAAAATCTGACTTCAAACCATGGACAGATCAAGTCCACTAGTCATGGAAGACATTGACCTACGGGAAGGAAACCATGGAAGACAAACCCACCACATGGGTCAGCATGGGCAGCTCCTTGTGACTCGCATAAATGACCTCAATTATATGTTATTTTACTTAGTAATTACGAGATTGGCTACGGCGTGCGGGAGAACCGACACGCTGGGACCCAGGCACCAGCGAGAAATAACCTGGAGGGTCGAACAGCCGGCATCGACTCGCATGCCAAGTCCGGTTTGCCACCATCAATGTGGGAACAATGACGGGGAAACGAGTGGAGATGAGGTGGTGAAGCTAATGAAGAGGCGGCAAATGTCAGTGATGGGGGTACAAGAAACCAAGTGGAAAGGGGACCGGGCAGTGGATCTGGGAGAAGGGTTTAAGATTTTGAATGTCGCGAGAGGATAGAAGGAATATGACGGAATTGAGACAGGAGTTTGGAATGACAAAAAGAAGAAGACAAAAATCAGGCTTTACCCATATATATTATGAAATACACTGTTCACGAATGGAGTAAGAATGCACACTCAAAGAAAGCGTGCAAAATTTACATGTGCACGTGTGATGCTGCACAACTGTGCAACACGGCTTCGACTGCCACCACCGGCAGGGGATGACACAGACCCTGAGCAACAACCCCCCTACAAGTGTTTAGAGGCAACGCCCCTTTTGTGGCTGAACGGGTACGCTCTGGGAAAGCAAAATATGTTGTAACTACTTGGGATGATGGTCTGACTATGTGTAGAAGTTATTACTAGAACACTTGAACTCGTGTTTACGAACTTAATTCAGAGAAGAATTCAGTTTAGACATCACTAACATTACACCTGATGATTTATCTAAATAACAGTATGCATTGTGGTTAACATTCAAGTGTATTAAATATTTGTGGTATTTACGCTTTAACTGTAATTGACATAGTTAAAGAGTAAATATCGCAAATTGTTAATCCGCTTGTATTTCGCTTACCAAGTACAGTGTTGTTGAGAACATCACAGTCATTATATGTCGTATTCACGACACGTCAATTATATTGTACACAGTTGCTTTCAGTAAATAGTCATGCATGTATAACTATTCTAGTTGCAGTTCGCGATGCAATTAATAAATCTGCCAGATTGTCTTCTCTTCTTTCAATTGCATCAGTTTAATGTTTTTGTCATTTTTGGCAATGTCCGGTGCCAGCTACTTCTGAAATATGGCACTGTCATTAGCATCTGCCTCGGTCAGACGTCCTTTCACAACCGTTTTAAATTATTCTTTAATTTGTGTTTGAATTGTAGTCATATTTTAAAACATCTATGTTCCTTTAATCGTTTAGATCAATATATTAGTTGATTGGGATTCATGTTTTGATATGACTCCGTAATTGCTTCAGCTGATCCTTACTATATTATTTTGTGATCACCCATTAGTTTCTACTAATATTGTAGTATCACTCAATTGCATTGCAGTTTGAGATTTGTCCTAAGTTGTTTGACATGGAATTGATTTGATCAAGTAATGGTTATGTATTTCAATTGTAAATGTGCTTTACAGATCCTCGATTATTTTGAGATAATCCCAAATGTAGATTTCATCTTTCGTTTCCTGAGGTGATCATTTCTATTGATCCCTTCTTCCTTGTAACATAAACTGTTACGGTCCTGTTGTGTGCCGACATGTAGTTATTGTGTTACCTGGGAGGTTATGTGAAAGATGTTTCGTGGGTTTTCCCAGAAAACAAACCGCTTGCTCGTTCTGAGAATCTTTGTTAAGTGTACCTTTGTGAACGTCGACTGGGCGTTAGCACGGCTAGCCGTTATAAGGGTGAACATGACGATGAGGATGAGGATAAAGATGTAATTGTTCAAATCCTAATTATTTACAAAATTTAAAAAATTATCGTCACTAGATTCGTCATCGATATCATAATCATTATCGACTTCGTCATCATGGTCATAATCGTCATCGCCTTCACCACTAAGCAGCAAATCGACGCACATGGATTTCATTCAAAGGAAAAAAATCATTAAAGTGCATATTTTCTTTTGTTTTTTTATCACACAAATATAACATTTAGTGACAAATTCAGAGCGATTAAAGAGCAAATACTTTGGATTCAAGGCAGACGTTCGGCAAAGCAGAGCAGATTTTGGTTGATTTAGGTCTATTTTGTAACCTGGTGAAGGTCGACACTCTGTCGGAGTAGAAATGATATTGGCCGGTAAACTAGTAATATTGTTACACGGATTTATGCAGAATATTAAGACAAAACACGGACGAAACAAGTGTGGCAAGTTTTCTAAATGTCGAACGAGAGCGTCGAGTTTAATCACGCACTGCCATCGGGTCAGACACGTTAGTTACAACCAGTAATGTAACAATCGACCAGTAATTAAATAAAACCGATGAAGATGATTATGACGACGATGATGGAGAATATGATGATGCTGTTAGATAATGATCGTATTAATGAGGATAATAAATTAATATGATGATTACGACGATTAATGAAGACAATTAAAGGGTCACCTTAATGTTGATGATGATGACTTTAACGATGGTGATGATGATGGTTATGATGATGATTATGATGCAATGGTGAGGAAGACGGTCATTATGAGACAATAAATGTTTATGGTCATAAGGAGGAAGAAAATGAAGGTGCCATCTTAGTAATGATGATGATTATGAATAAGATGACCACGATGATGATGATGACAATAATAGTTATTACGATGGTCATGACGACAACAATGACAACCTTAGCTTTATCCTCCTCGTCATCGTTATCCTCGTGTTACCCTAATAAAGGCTAGCCTTGGTAGCCAATTAAGGGGTCATCTGAAACAACTTAGGTGAAATATAAAAATGCTACGTTAACGATATATATTACATCATTATTATAAGCAAAATGGTATAAATTAATGATCAGCTGAAACACTTAAGGGGTAATCTCAAAACATGAAGTAATGGGTAATCTCAATCAACTGCAAGGTTCATCTATAAAATAACGGGCAACTAAATATTGTAAAATATGACAAATATTAAGCTCAACAATTTAAAGAATAATTTAAAAGGAGTAATTTCGAGGTAATTTAATAACGAACTAGATGATCGTATCAACACATTTTGAGGTCATCTAATAAAATCATATAGGCTTGTAGAAAAAAGTTAATTAAATTAAGGTGACATATCGTAGAACGCATGGGTGTTGTTGATGATGTGGCTATAATGATGATGATGATGATGATGATTATGATGACGGTTTTGTTGTTGTTGTTGACAATGATCGATGATGATGATGTTAGTAAAGATGATGCAGACGGTGACAGTTAGGATAATACGTGATTATAGTGATTAACAGGAGGAAGATGAACAAAATGACGGCGTCATCTTAGTGATGAAGATGATGGTGATTCTACCGATGATCAGGATGTTTATAGTGATGATGATTATGATGACGGTGTTGATGATGATGTTAGTAATGATGATGGAGACGTTGATAATGATGACGTTAAATGATTATGATGAGGAGGAGGAGAAATATGAAGACAGTGAAGGCGACATCTTAGTGATGAAGACGATCATGATTGTGATTATGATGGCGACGTCGGTGATGATTATGTTGTTGATGACGAAGATGATGACGATGACGGTTATAATCATTACGATGATGAGAACAAAGACAATTACATCCATTACCTCCTCATCATCATCATTGACATCCTCATGTTCACCCTTATAACCGCTAGTTGTGCTGGCATCCAGTCGACGATCACTAAAGTATACCTAAGAGGAATTATTAGAACGAGTCAGCCGCTTTGAGATTGCCCTTTCGTTTCTACTAATATTACAATATCACTCAATAAAAGAGGATTTTCAGAATTTCCCTAAGAAAACAGTTGTTTGAGATGACCCTTAATTTGATCAAATAATGATCAGGTATATAAATTATAAATATGCTTTAATGACCCTTGTCTTAAGATAATCCCATAATTTAGGGTAGTCTAGTGCTTTAATTTATTTGTAGACGTGACCCCTTTGAATGAACCCTTTCTTAACCACACTGCCAGATTATATCCTATTGTTTGCAGACATATTGTTATTACATTATAGGGAAGAAAATGTGAACGGGGTTCCATGTCTTTACCCAGAAAACAAGCGACTAACTCGTTCTGAGAATCATTTAATGAACGTCGACTGGGTACCAGCACGGCTAGCCGCCATATGGGTGAACAAGAAATTGTCGATGAGGATGGTGATGATGAGGATAAGTATATCATTCTTGTTGTACTCATAGTTGTAATAATTATAACAGTCATCGTCATCATCTACGTCATCATGTACGTCATCATCTACGTCATCATCTACGTCATACTCCTCCTCATCATCGTCGTCATAATAGTCATAATAATAATTACATTCATTACAAAAATGACTCCCTTATTGCCTTTGTCGTCATCTTGATAATCATAATAATCATTTATCATCCCCATTATCACCGTCATCATCATCATTACTAACAGCACCGTCATAATCGTCATCATGACCATATCACCACCAACACCCTTTATTTTATGAGATGGTTCATTAATTAGTTTTTTTTTAGAAGACATTATTTTATTAGATGATGTTGATGTGATAATCTAGTTTATTATTAAATTATCTCTTAATAAGTATTGATAAAAAATATTCTTTATATTATGTTTGATATAATCCAATAGCATTAGTCATATTTGAAACATTTGCGTTCACGATATCGTTTAGATGAATATTGTTTTTGATTGAGATTACCATTAACTTTATGTTTTGAGATTACCTCCTGAATTGTTTCCGCGGATTATTTCGAGATTACCCTTTAGCTTATAATAATGTTAATGTGTTACTCATTAACTTTGAATGTTGAGATATCCCCTAAGTTGTTTGAGATGCCCCATTATTTGGTTAGCGTGGCTAGCCTTTATAAGGATAACACGATGATAACAATGAGGAGGACTCATCATCGTTGTAAGTATAACCGTCATCGTCGTCGTCGTCATCGTCGTCCTCTTATTCATAATCATCACCATCTTCATCACTAAGATGTCTTCATTGTGTTCATCTTCCTCCTCCTTATAATAGTAATCATTTATAATCCTCATTAACACCGTCTTCATCATCATTACTAACATCCTCGTCACCATTAACAACGTCATTAGCAGAATCATCGTCTTCGTCATCATCATCATCACTAAGATGACTCGTAAATTGTCAACATATTCCTAGTCGTCATCATCTTAATAAATTATCATCCACGTAATCGCCATGTTCATCAACAATAACAAGATAATCATCATAATCTCCATCACCGTCGTCATGACGATCATCATCTTTTTTATTACATTAATGCTGGTTATTATATTACTGGTCGATTATTACACAAATGGTCGTTGTTGTTACATTAATCGTCAATTATTACATTTCTGGTTGATTGTTACATTACTGGTTGTAACACACGTGCGTCGTAATCAGGAAGGAGCTCGAATATCAGATTTCAAAGGTTTCGGTAAGATGGTACTCCATAGGGTTGGTGCTGCACCAAGGAGGGAGTTGCGCACGCTGTGTATCTTAAATAGGCGACATTTCCTGGTTAATTTGCTAAGACAACCTTCTGATCATTAAGGAAACATTCTTAGCAGCTATTTTAAACATCAATGTTAGATGTATGTAAAAATTGCTTAAATGAATATGGCACTATTCATCTGTTGCTCAAATGTCTGATTGCATAATCAAGCGCCAACCACTCAAAGGCTACCCCATAACCCTACAGTCTTCCAAAATTGCTACACAAGCAACACAACGAACTACAATAATTCGGAAGCAATAAGCAATTTTCATCCAGCTGGAGAAGAGGAAATTTGATATTTCACTCGTGTCGACACAATTTATTTTAACATTTTGTGTTGGTGTGTAATCTTGACAAACTGATAATGCTTTCGTGAACACCTACTATTGTGCTTGGTATATTATTATTGTTCTGTAGCCGTAATACTCTAGGCGACTTTTAAAACTACATAATAGCAGCTCCTGTCTTTCTTTGTGCCTCTGTTACGTAGCAATAGTTTGTAAGCAAACATAAACTTCGGACTCTACTTAGTTTTCATGTCACTGCAGCCTGGTGCATGAATTTGGTGGCAATATTCAATTGAATTCGCTATGTATTCTATATAACAATGTTGAAACTCATAAAGTAGTTTAATGTTTATGTTTGTGACTGAAAACACATATTATACCACTAACCTACCATTGAGCCAAATCCGATGGTTAGGCTACTACAGTTGAGCAGTAATTGTCTTCAGGTCAACGACTGGGGATGTTGAATCTGTTATGGTGGTTAAATTGCTCGTGTATATACACCGTGGACATTTCGTTTTCGACATATTTGTGACAAATAATAGCTGCATACCTTGGCACTTGTATGGTAAATCTTTCGAATGTATTATGCTAAATTCGTTATGCTATCCTTTAGTTTAAACATAGCTATCGATGCATATTTGTCTACCTGGTATACCAACTGGACTACAATAATTGCATAATTTACGTACACAGAACAAGACATTGTGAATACAAGTCGTATGCCGTAATTAATGTTATTTGCACTGTTTGCAAACCACCAGAATTTGTTTCTTATAAAACAGCATAATTGTGAGACTGCTTTTTAATTTAGCAGGAGGGTGCCTAAATAATATTTGCTTGATACAGTTAGTTTTTGAGTATGCATTTTTACAATATTCCTGCACTTAGCCATTTTGCTAATAACTGTTTGTTTTGAATCCGTTATTAAGTTGGTGTAACAAATCAACATATACAGTACTCATTAGGCGGATTACAGATACTTCAATACCGATTTCCAGTTTGAAGCCTCCCAATCAAATACTACACGATGCTATCATTATACGTCATATGATAGCGATGCCGCCGCCAAGTTTCCCAAAGCCAGTTCCGCCACCTGAAGATCATTTACTTAAGGTAAGCTATATGATAGCATTGTATAAATAACTCAGTCAACTGACGTCATTGATATTCCAAACTGAGTCCCGCTTCTTTGTTGCTTGGTAACGAACTTTTTGTCAGCGGTGAAAAGTGAAAACCAAAAGTATGCTATTTCGACCGGGAATCACGTATTTTAAATGCGGAACAGATATAACTAAGGTGATTCCTTACAATAAATATTGAACATAAGTATGTTTACATTTATGTCTTAATAATATTAAATACATTATATGTAATAATAAATAATTACTATAGAAAAGTCGTCTACCAAATAACGAAAGTTAAAAAAATCTTGGCTTGTTGTTCTGTTTGGAGGAAGCCAATGTGTTACCGAATTACCTTAATAGGTGACGCACGAAAAGTTTGATGGTGTGGAAGTGATACTCTACCAGCCAACAACTCCCCAGGACAGATCACGCGGAGGACTGGTGTACATGTACGGCGGTGGCTGGGCCGTGTTGTCTGCAGATGAGTTTATATATTTTCAACTACGTCTTCCTCCATGATGAATGTAATCCAAGCAAAACATTTCTAGACATTTACGAAGCAAAACATTTTTAGACTGTGTAAGCTATTTTACTGGCAAAGTGATATATCACCGACTTTACAGTTATGGTCAACGTGATAGAGAGGCCGCTGTTCATTCCGCAACAGAAACGAAACAGACATAATAACCATGTTAGCAAATGGCCCACCAGTGATAGGCAGTAGGCGGCAAAATTTTTAATTTCTTATATTCATGTCTTCTATGTATACATACATAAATGATGGGGCATTGTATATATTTTTGGCTAAGCATGTTTATATATCCAATCGCTTCCTTATTAAAAAAACATAAGGGTGGTTATTTTTAGTTATTTACGTAAAAAGTCAATTATTTGGAGAAATATGGTAACTACACAATGGTCAGCGACAAGTTGTTTGTCTTAACTATCGCAGTGACCACATATTAAGATAGGATAAGATGTTTTTAATTCGGTATGTTATCCATCATGAAGTATTGATTATAGATAATGATGTCGTTGTGTACGGAAGCAAATATTTAGATTGACTGGCAGGTTTACCGGTAATGTGTACGCTAGACTATTTTAAAGTAAACGACTTGAACCCATTAGAATGATATATAGGCATGGCTACGACTAACATCAGTACCAGCATTAATACTACCAACATGATCAATGGTGCGTATATGTTGATATTATTATGAACAGGCCTTACCGACACTAACATGCGAAGACTGGCGAAAGCTTCGAACATCGTCATTGCATCTATTGAGTGAGTAGCTGGCTTAGCATACATACCATACCAACGTGTAATCACAACTTTATGACAGCAAAACAACGTACACAATTGCATGTGTGTGTGTGTGTGTGTTTGTTTGTGTGTGTGTGTGTGTGTGTGTGTGTGTGTGTGTGTGTGTGTGTGTGTGTGTGTGTGTGTGTGTGTGTGTGTGTGTGTGTGTGTGTGTGTGTGTGTGAGTATGTGTGTGCGTGAGCGTGTTTGTTCTTGTGTACGTGTGTGTATATGTATGAGCGCGCACGTACGTGCCTTCATGATGTGTGTATATATGCTTGTGCACATAATAACACATATACATACGTATATACATGTGAACATATATATACTCATACATACTTGTGCATACTTCTGTACAAACGTAAGTGTTCGCATACGTACGTAGGTACGTAATACGCACAAAAATATATGCATTCATGCCTGCATGTAATGCATACCTACACACCTACACACATTCGTACATGTTGTGTATGTTCAGGTACCGCCGAGCCCCAGAACACATCTATCCTGCACCGCTTAATGACGTAATTAAGGCGACACGGTATTTCATGATACATTCTAGCGAGTTTGGCGTCGATGAAAATCGTATTGCAGTCGGAGGTAATCTTGTCTACTAACAGGTCCTGACAGTCAGGATAGATATTTAAGATCAACACAAACTAATAATTATATTTTAACAATTATTTGCGTATAAGATGAGCTACCAATTTTCCACACTAGCGGCGATTTTTTTATTTAAACACAAATACAACTTAATGTAATCATATTCGTAATGTGTCAATGATTATCAACCATCCTTTCAGATAATTTACTCTCGTGACATTTCATCTGCTGGTGTTTTCAAAAATATTCAATATTGAAGTTGAAGTACGTTCTTCAGTTTTAGTGCTCGAAATTTATAATATATAGTATATATTAGCATTAGCACGTCGAGGCTTCGTAGACTCACCTCCATCCCGTATAAGTCATAGCGAGGGACATTGTATAATGCGCACTTTGCCAATGAATGACTGACATGTTTATGCCATGCAAATTTCCGATTTGGCGACAATGCGCAACCGAGAAGTGAACAAATTGAAGGGAGGAATGACTCAAACAATAGACCTTGCGTCGTTATGAAAAAATAAATAGGATCCCAATCACAAGGTGATTTATTATCTAAAAGTACGAGGAATAACGTACCACAATATGCACAGAGAACAATGGATTTGTCGTACAAAAAATACCACTTTTGAAATGTAGTTATGGATGGCAACTTAACGCCGACGAATTTTATAGTTCATGTTAATTGTACAATTAGCTATTATAATTATTGGTTAGTTGGAACCTCCACACACTTCCTTTATCAGTGATATTATGCTCTAACATATGTTAGCTATTATAACCATTGGTTAGTTGGAACCTCCACACACTTCCTTTATTAGTGATAATATGGGCTAACATATGTTAGCTATTATAACCATTGGTTAGTTGGAACCTCCACACACTTCCTTTATCAGTGATAATATGTTCTAACATATGTTAGCTATTATAACCATTGGTTAGTTGGAACCTCCACACACTTCCTTTATCAGTGAAAATATGCTCTAAGATATGTTAGCTATTATAACCATTGGTTAGTTGGAACCTCCACACACATCCTTTATTAGTGACAATATGCTCTAACATGTGTTAGCTATTATTACCATTGGTTAGTTGGAACCTCCACACACTTCCTTTATGAGTGATAATATGCTCTAACATATGTTAGCTATTATAACCATTGGTTAGTTGGAACCTCCACACACTTCCTTTATCAGTGATAATATGCTCTAAGATATGTTATCACGTGATGATGTCGATATAATCATGTAGTGATAATCACATAGTTTCACTAAATTAATATCTAATATATAGCCTTCCCAATACCACTATATAAGGAATCAACTTGTGTACATACATGGTTCAGGATCTGTGACTGTTCATTCGTACGCCACTTTAAGTGCTAGTTCCTATCATGGCGTGTTCTTTGGCATTCAGGCGACGGTTCTGGTGGAAATTTAGCAGCTGCAATAACTTTGAAATTCCGGGACATGAATTGGCGGCCTCGGATCAAGCTGCAGTTTCTAATCTACCCGGCTCTACAGACCATCGACTTCATATCCCCGTCGTATCAGGAGAACGCGTGTGATCGGTGCATGGCACAAGCGTTCATGCGTGAATACTGGTCAGTACTTTCAACCGTTTAATGCATAATATCATGAATGCAAACAACTGAAACTTAAACTGCACTTATTCTTAATGTGATCGAGTGGATCAGTTTTTTTATCACATAAACTATTTAAACAAATGTTTTACCAACTTACTAATTATCATTAGTCACACACACACACACACACACACACACACACACACACACACACACACACACACACACACACACACACACACACACACACACACACACACACACACACACACACACACACACACACACACACACACACATATATATATATATATATATATATATATGACTAATGATAATTAGTAAGTTGGTAAAACATTTGTTTAAATAGTTTATGTGATTTTATATTAAATTATGTTAAAATATATATATATATATATATTTGCAGATATTAATGCTAAGTAATATTGTTGATGTATTAATGCTGTAATAATTATTATAGCATGCAGTTAATATATTGGTCTAGTTATTCCTTATTCAGATATTCAACACACACACACACACACACACACACACACACACATATATATATACTAGTAATAAGAATATATATATATATATATATTCTTATTACTAGTATATGTGTGTGTGGGTGTGTGTGTTAATGTGGAAATGGTGTAGAATATATGAATAATATATATATATATATATTCTTATTACTAGTATATATATGTGTGTGTATGTGTGTGTGTGTGTGTGTGTGTGTGTGTGTGTGTGTGTGTGTGTGTGTGTGTGTGTGTGTGTGTGTGTGTGTGTGTGTGTGTGTGTGTGTGTGTGTGTGTGTGTGTGTGAAATGGTGTAGAATATCTTAAAAAGGAATAACTAGACCAATATATTAACTGCATGCTATAATAATTGTTACAGCATTAATACATCAACATTATTACTTAGCAATAATATATACAAATATATATATATATATATATTTTATCATAATTTAATATAAAATCACATAAACTATTTAAACAAATGTTTTACCAACTTACTAATTATTATTAGTCATATATATATATATATATATATGTGTGTGTGTGTGTGTGTGTGTGTGTGTGTGTGTGGGTGTGTGTGGGTGTGTGTGTGTGTGCGTGTGTATATGACTAATGTTAGTTAGTAAGTTGGTAAAACATTTGTTTAAATAGTTTATGTGATAAAAAAACTGATATATATATATATATATATATATATATATAACTATACTCTTATTACTATGTTTGATACATGTTGATTTTTATTTTGGAGTACCATACTATTTTTATTTTACTTTAATCTGTTTTATCAATTAAAATATATTATTATTTTGTTGGTATGGTGTGCAATCGTCAAGGTTTAAAAGTAAGCACCACTACACAACATAAGTATGCTGTCTATCTAACCTAGTAATATGTCCTTCCCATGCCACCTCAGCGAAAATATGTTTGTTTAATACGCTATTGTGTAATCTGAAATTGGAAATTGTTGGTGTTGTTAGCTGAATAACTCATGGAGTGAGGATGTCAAGTGGGAGTTAGGATTGAATTTCCCTATTGAATATCGTCTCCCCTTGTAGGCTGTGATACGCCTTCGGAGATATAACAGACTTCCCCCTCATCGATTTCTCCCGCAACTGCCACACGACGGCCACCGCGAAAGCCCGCTACGGCCGACGGGTGCCTTGGTCGACTCTCCCAAACACAAGCGACAAGCCAGCCCAGAAACGACGCTCCCTGGCGTGTCGTCGCGGAAATAAAGCCTTCTGGAATAGAGTCAAGGCGGTGTTCACCTACCCGTATTTCGCTCCCCTCATGGCACGTGACCTGCGTAGACGTCCGGAAGCTCTAATCATGAATGTAGATGAGGATGTTCTGAGAGACGACGGGATTATATACGGTCGGCCTTTGAGAGCAGCAAGAGTGAAAGTAACAACAGCAATGTATGTCGCCCCGCATTTTATATTCTCATTCCCCGAAAGTGAAGTGACGAAGAGTATGATGCGAGATATCGTCAACTTCCTCAATCGCCGACTTTAGATTTGGAACTTATAAGTTGCAAGTTCTAACGTCATAAAGAATATTGAAGGAATCAATCGGCAGAGATCGTTATTGGTTGGTCCACTCAGATAGGCAGACAGTTTTTTTTGCGTCAAATATGGAGAACGCGTCTGATGTGTCTCGGTTTCATTATGATATACCTAAAACACAGCACTGGTACACACACGCACGCACGAACACACGCACGCACATACACACACGCACACACACGCACGTATACGTACACGCACACGCACATTTATACGCACATTCGCACGCCCACTCGCACGCACGCATACACACAAAAACAACACACGCACAAGCGCACGAACACTCACATATACGCACGCACTTACACACATCCACATGCTCACACTCACGCACACACCAACACACACCAACACACACACACACACACACACACACACAGTGGATACATGTTGCGTGAGTTGTGGCTGACACTAAGACTAAATCCGGGTTGACCACCGAGTACGTTAGTACTGATTTTCCAAAGAGCCTTAAACAGGAGTTGGCTGCACCCCTCTACCAACACATGTCTTGGTATTTTTTTAAATGAACTATAAATTAATAATTTCCAAACACTATCCAAAATTATATGTGTCCGTTCTATTAGATAAACGACGTGTATTATGAGTAATCGGCAACAATTTGCAGAAATATATAAACTCACACAATATGCCATAAATAAAATTGTTTAATTTTAATATTGTCAGAAATTCACATGTAGATACATAAGTGAATGTCGAACAGCTCTCTATATCGAAATGTTGCACCTTCAGTCAATCATAAACATAATAATATGTTCGATCGATTTGTGTAACAATTAATCACTTTTTTTAGTACAATTTGTATCCAGAATTATTTCGTTTGTTCCAGGTTCACAACTATAGTATATATACCAGACAATTACATATCAATATGTTCCCCTATTCATGTACTATCACATCGAATAATATTTGTTGAGAAATATGTAGAGTGGATGAAAGTATCATAATTTATGTAACCTTACCCCCTCAATCGAGAAAATGTCGAGCAAAGAAAAAACAAAACAAAATATGCTGTAAGTCAACCGTTAGAGGTATTCGTTTTACAATCTGACACAATCTGCTCATAACATAACACAAAACATTTGTTTATGATAAATTAGGCGTCGTGTGGTGTGAGCAGTGGTGTGGTGTGCGCAGTGGTGTGGTGTGAACAGTGGTGTGGTGTGAGCAGTGGTGTGGTGAGAGCTGTGGTGTGAACAGTGGTGTGGTGTGAGCAGTGGTGTGGTGTGAACAGTGGTGTGGTGTGAGTACAGGTCTGATGCGTCTGGTGTCGCAGTGTAGTGAGTAAATTGTAGTGCGTGCGCTACTTGCTCTCGCATTCAGCTGCGACCGCCAGCTACCCCCTCACAGATGCGAAAAAGGGCGTGAGTGCGCAAGCCTCCCTGCTGATATATAGCCTCTCCATAGCAATACTCCAGCTTGATCTCCTTGTGGTACAATGCGTTTATCTGCTAGGGATCTAGGAGAGGGACATTTCTGATTTAAAACCTGGGTAGACCCAACTCATTAGCCTTGACAGGCAGTGAACATAGGAGAAGGAAAACTCTGACTTCTAACCATGGGCAGATAAAGTCCACTAGTCATGGAAGACATTGACCTACGGGAAGAAAAACCTGGAAGACAAACCAACCACATGGGTCCGCATGGGCAGCTCCATGTGGCTCGCATAAATGACCTCAATTGTATGTTATTTAACTTAGCAATTACGAGATTGGCTACCGCGTGCGGGGGAACCGACACGCTGTGACCCAGACAACAGCGAGAAATCACCTGGAGGGTCGAACAGCCGGCATCGACTCGCATGCCAAGTCCGGTTTGCCACCATCAATGTGGGAACAATGACGGGGAAACGAGTGGAGATGAGGTGGTGGAGCTAATGAAGAGGCGGCAAATGTCAGTGATGGGGGTACAAGAAACCAAGTGGAAAGGGGACCGGGCAGTGGATCTGGGAGAAGGGTTTAAGATGTTGCATGCCGCGAGAGGATATAAGAAATATGAAGGAATTGAGACAGGAGTTTGGAATGACAAAAAGAAGAAGACAAAAATCAGGCTTTGCCCATATATAGTATGAAATACACTGTTCACGAATGGAGTAAGAATGCACACTCAAAGAAAGCGTGCCAAATTTATATGTGCACGTGTGATGCTGCACAACTGTGCAACACGGCTTCGACTGCCACCACCGGCAGGGGATGACACATACCCTGAACAACAACCCCCCTACAAGTGTTTAGAGGCAACGCCCCTTTTGTGGCTGAACGGGTACGCTCTGGGAAAGCAAAATATGTTGTAACTACTTGGGATGATGGTCTGACTGTGTGTAGAAGTTATTACTAGAACACTTGAACTCGTGTTTACGAACTTAATTCAGAGAAGAATTCAGTTTAGACATCACTAACATTACACCTGATTATTTATCTCAATAACAGTATGCATTGTGGTTAACATTCAAGTGTATTAACAATTTGTGGTATTTACTCTTTAACTGTAATTGACATAGTTAAAGAGTAAATATCGCAAATTGTTAATCCGCTTGTATTTCGCTTACCAAGTACAGTGTTGTTGAGAACATCACAGTCATTATATGTCGTATTCACGACACGTCAATTATATTGTATACAGTTGCTTTCAGTAAATAGTCATGCATGTATAACTATTATAGTTGCAGTTCGCGATGCAATTTAGAAATCTGCCTTTTTGTCTTCTCTTCTTTCAATTGCATCAGTTTAATGTTTTTTTAATTTTTGGCATTGTCCGGTGCCAGCTACTTCTGAAATATGGCATTGTCATTAGCATCTGTCTCGGTCAGACGTCTTTTAACAACCGTTTTAAATTATTCTTTTAATATTTTTTTTTAATTGTAGTCATATTTTTAAACATCTAGGTTCCCTTATCCTCGATTATTTTGAGATAATCCCAAATGTAGATTTCGTCTTTCGTTTTTTGAGGTGACCATTTCTATTGATCCCTTCTTCCTTGTCACATAATCTGTTACGGTCCTGTTGTGTGCCGACATGTAGTTATTGTGTTACCTGGGAGGTTATGTGAAAGATTTTCGTGGGTTTTCCCAGAAAACAAACCGCTGGCTCGTTCTGAGAATCCTTGTTAAGTGTACTTTTGTGAACGTTGACTGGGCGTTACCACGGCTGGCCGTTATAAGGGTGAACATGACGATGGGGATGAGGATAAAGATGTTATTGTTGAAATCCTAATTATTTTCAAAGTTATAAAAATCATCGTCACTACATTCGTCATCGATATCATAATCATCATCGACGTCGCCATCATGGTCATAATCGTCATCGCCTTCACCACTAAGCAGCAAATCGATGAACATGGATTTCATTCAAAGGGAAAAATCATTATAGTGCATATTTTCTTTTGTTTTCATCACACAAATATAACATTTAGTGACAAATTATGAGCGATTAAAGAGCAAATACTTTGGATTCAAGGCCGACGTTGGGCAGAGCAGAGCAGAGCAGATTTTCGTTGGTGTAGGTCTATTTTTAACCTGGTGAAGGTTCACACTCGGTCGGAGTAGAAATGATTTTGGCCGGTAAACAAAAACATATTGTTACACGGATTTATGCAGAATATTAAAACAAAACGCGGACGAAACAAGTGTGGCAAGTTTTTTAAACGTCGAACGAGAGCGTCGAGTTTAATCACGAACTGTCATCTGGTCAGACACGTTAGTTACAACCAGTAATGTAATAATCGACCAGTAATGAAATAAAACCGATGAAGATGATTATGACGACGATGATGGAGAATATGATGATGCTGTTAGATAATGATCGTGTTAATGAGGATGATAAATGATTATGATGATTACGACGATTAATGAAGACAATTAAAGGGTCACCTTAATGTTGATGATGATTACTTTAACGATGGCGATGATGATGGTTATGATGATGATTATGATGTAATGGTGAGGAAGACATCATTATGAGATTATAAATGTTTATGATTATAAGGAGGAAGAAAATGAAGGCGCCATCTTAGTAATGATGATGATTATGAATAAGATGACCACGATGATGATGATGACAATAATAGTTATTACGATGATCATCACGACAACAATGACATCCTTAGCTTTATCCTCCTCGTCATCATTATCCTCGCGTTGCCCTAATAAAGGCTAGCCTTGGTAACCAATTAAGGGGTCATCTGAAACAACATAGGTTAAATATTAAAATGCAACGTTAACGATATATAGCGTTTCATTATTAGATGCAAAATGGTAATGTTAAAATATTAAATTAAGGATCAGCTGAAACACTTAAGGGGTAATCTCAAAACATCAAGTAATGGGAAATTTCAATCAACTGCAAGGTTCATCTATAAGATAACGGGCAACCAAATATTGTAAAATATTACAATTATTAAGCTCAACAATTTAAAGAATAATTTAAAAGTCATTACGAGGTAATTTAATAACGAACTAGATGATCGTATCAACACATTTTAAGGTCATCTAATAAAATCATATAGGATTGTCGAAAAAGTTAATTAAATTAAGGTGACATATCGTAGAACGAATGGGTGTTGTTGATGATGTGGCTATAATGATGATGATGATGATTATGATGACGGTTTTGTTTGTGTTGTTGATAATGATCGATGATGATGATATTACTAAAGATGATGAAGATTATAGTGATTAACAGGAGGAAGATGAACACAATGAAGGCGTCATCTTAGTGATGAAGATGATGGTGATTCTACCGATGATCAGGATGTTTATAGTGACGATGATTATGATGACGGTGTTGATGATGATGTTAGTAATGACGATGATACGTTGATAATGATGACGTTAAATGATTACGATGATGATGAGGAGGAAGACGAAGACAGTGAAGGCGACATCTTAGTGATGAAGACGATCATGATTGTGATTATGATGGCGACGTCGATGATGATTATGTTGGTGATGACAAAGATGATGACGGTTATAATTAGTACGATGATGACAATAAAGACAATTATATCCTTTACCTCCTCCTTCTCATCATCGACATCCTCATGTCCACCCTTATAACTGCTAGCTGTGCTGGCATGCAGTCGACGATCACTAAAGTATACCTAAGAGGAATTATCAGAACGAGTCAGCCGCTTTGAGATTGCCCTTTCGTTTCTACTAATATTACAACATCACTCATTAAAAGAGGATTTTGAGAATTCCCATAAAAAAATGGTTTGAGCTGACTCTTAATTTGATCAAATAATGATCAGGTATGTCAATTATAATTACGCTTTAATGACTCTTATCTTAAGATAATCCCATAATTTAGTGTAGACTACTGCTTTAATTTTTAGACGTGACCCCTTTTAATGACCCCCTTCTTATCCACACTGCCACATTATGTCCTATTGTTTGCCGACATATTGTTATTACATTATACGGAAGAAAATGTGAACGGGGTTCCATGTCTTTACCCAGAAAACAAGCGACTAACCCGTTCTGAGAATAATTTAATGAACGTCGACTGGGTACCAGTACGGCTAGCCGTCATAAGGGTGAATAAGAAATTGTCGATGAGGATGATGATGATGAGGATAAGTATATCATTCTTGTTGTACTCATAGTTGTAATTATTATAACAGTCATCGTCATCATCTACGTCATCATGTACGTCATCATCAACATCATCATCTACGTCATACTCCTCCTCATCACCGTCGTCATCATAGTCATAATAATAATTACATTCATTAAAAATGACTCCCTTGTTGCCTTTGTCGTCCTCCTGATAATCATAATAATTATTTATCATCCCCATTATCACCGTCATCATCATCATTACTAACACCACCGTCATAATCGTCATCATAACCATCATCATCATCATGACCATATCACCTCCAACACCGTTTTTTTTATGAGATGGTCCATTAATTAATAGTTTTTGAGAAGAAGACATTATTTTATTAGATGATGTTGATGTGATAATCTAGTTTATTATTAAATTATCTCTTAATAATTATTGATAAAACATATTCTTTAAATTATGTTTGATATAATCCAATAGCCTTAGTCATATTTTAAAACATTTGCGTTCACGATATCGTTTAGATGAATATTGTTTTTGATTGAGATTACCATTAACTTCATGTTTTGAGATAACCTCCTGAATTGTTTCCGCGGATCCTTACTTTATTATTTCGAGATTACCCTTTAGCTTATAATAATGTTAATGTGTCACTCATTAACTTTGAATGTTGAGATATCCCCTACGTTGTTTGAGATGCCCCCTTATTTGGTTAGCGTGGCTAGCCTTTATAAGGATAACACGATGATAACAATGAGGAGGATTCATCATCGTAGTAAGTATAACCGTCATCATCGTCCTCTTATTCATAATCATCACCAACTTCATCACTAAGATGTCTTCATTGTCTTCATCTTCCTCCTCCTTATAATAGTAATCATTTATAATCCTCATTAACGCCGTCTTCATCATCATTACTATCATTCCCGTCACCATCAACAACGTCATCAGAGAATCATCGTCGTCGTCATCATCATCATCACTAAGATGACCCGTAAATAGTCAACATATTCCTAGTCGTCATCATCATAATAAATTATCATCCACGTAACGCCATGTTCCTCAACAATAACAAGATAATCATCATAATCTTCATCATCGTCGTCATGACGTTCATCATCTTTTTTATTACATTAATGCCGGTTATTATATTACTGGTCGTTGTTATTACATTAATCGTCGATTATTACATTACTGGTTGATTATTACATTACTGGTTGTAACACACGTGCCTTGTAATCAGGAAGGAGCTCGAATATCATATTTCAATGGTTTCGGTCAGATGGTACTCCATAGGGTTGGTGCCGCACCAAGGAGGGATTGCGCACGCTGTGTATCTTAAATAGGCGACATTTCCTGGTTAATTTGCTAAGACCTTCTTATCATTAAGGAAACATTCTTAGCAGCTATTTTAAACATCAATGTTAGATGTATGTTAAAATTGCTTAAATGAATATGGCACAGTTAAGTAATTGAACATTTGGAGCACTTCAAGAATTTCGAATTGAAATTAATCGATTATCACAGAAGCAATCATATATCACAAAACAAAAATCGCAGAACTTCAAGTTACACACCGCCCAGATTCAACTAAGACTTCACTATTCATCTGTTGCTCAAATGTCTGATTGCCTATTCAAGCGCCAACCACCCAAGCCCTACCCCCTAAACCTACAGTTTTCTAAAATTGCTACACAAGCAACATAACTAACTACAAGAATTTGGAAGCAATAAGCAATTGTCATCCAGCTGGAGAAGAGGAAATTTGATATTTCACTCGTGTTGACACAATTTATTTTAACATTTTGTGTTGGTGTGTAATCTTGAAAACTGACATGCTTTCATGAACTACTATTGTGATTGGTATATTATTATTGTTCTGTAGCTGTAATACTCTAGGCGACTTTTAAAACTACACACCAGCAGCACCTGCCTTTCTTTTTGCCTCTGTTACGTAGCCCTAGCTTGTAAGCAAATATACTTCGGACTCTTCTTAGTTTTCATGTGACTGCAGCCTGGTGCATGAATTTGGTGGCAATATTCAACTGAATTCGCTATGTATCCTTTAACAAGCGATAACAATGTCGAAACTCATAAAATAGTTTAACGTTTATGTTTGTGACTGAAAACACATATTATAACATTAGCCTACCATAGAGACAAATCTGAGGCTACTACAGTTGAGCAGTGATTGTCTTCATGTCATAAAGTTGGTTTCAACCTCTGGGGATGCTGAATATGTTATAGTGGTTTAATTGCTCGTGTACACACAACGTGGACATTATGTTTTTGACATGTTTGTGACAAATAATAGCTGCATACCGTGGCATACATAAAATGAAAATATAGTTAATGTCGCCAGGGTAAGGCACTTGTATGGTAAATCTTTCGAATGTATTATGCTAAATTCGTTATCTTATCGTTTAGTTTAAATATTGCAATCCATGCATATTTGTCTACTTGGTATACCAACTGGACTATAGTAACTGCATAATTTGCGTAAACAGAACAAGACATTGTGAATACAAGTCGTATGCCGTAATTACCTTTATTTGCACTATTTGCAAACGAGCAGTTCATATGTTATAGTCATTCGAATTTGTCACTTATAAAACAGCATCATTGTGAGACTGCTTTTCAATTTAGCAGAAGGGTGCCTACATATTGTATTCTAACATGGCCTACCGTTCAACTTGTTTGTTTGATGCAGTTAGTTTTTGAGTATGCATTTTTTTTAAATATTCGTGCACTTAGCCATTTTGTTAATAACTGTTTGTTTTGAATCCGTTATTAAGATGGTGTAACAAATCAACATATATTTAGGCGGATTACAGATACTTTACTAGGCAGAAAAAAAAATTGAGTAGTAATTAATGTTAACATTAATGTATTGTAACAATGTGGCAGGCATCCCAACCTGTTGAACATTGCATCCGGGATATTTCTAGGATTATTGAAGAGAGACACAGGGGAATTCCAACTCTCGGTTGGAGGGGTTCCCGATAATTGTTTGTCAAGCTGCAAAATATAGCTTGTGAAGCATTCTAATTTAGGATTCTGGGAACTTATTAATCATAGGTTTGTTACGATATGTCATGACGTTTACTTCAGTTCACAAAGCAATTCATAACACAAATCTGAAAGAGTATAAACACCTTATCTCACATTTATATGTATGTTCCAATTGGCGAGCTGTTTCGCATGGCGAAGATAGGCGCTCTACCAACTGCCGTTATTATTAGTAGTATAGTGCTGATTGGAAGCCGTGTTAACATTTCCGGAAATGGTTACAATGTTTGGACGGAAGGCAGGAGGTAGAAGTTTTTTTTCGGATACCTCCCAGACAATCCAATGTGCGATATGGTATAGTGTTCGTAATAGAATAGTGTGGATTGGATTTAAATTCAGAGGACAATAAATGAATTGCATAGTCTCGGACAGAATATCTACTGATTGTGTTGACGGAATCAGTATTAATATGTTTCAATACAACTTGACAACAATCTGATAAGGGTGGGTTTCACATAAATTAGGGGAATCCGGGGACCTTAATTGCACCCTTTGCGCCGCCAACAAGCCAACGAGCAGTGGGGATATTGTCTGAGACTGGCTTGACGGACAACCCCACTTGTACAGCTCAATATTGAGGACCCTAAAGACACAGGAACAAACAACCCTGAACTCCATATGGAAGACATCTATATCAGGCATGGCAGGAACACCACTGGGTTGTTAGTATCGTAAAAATATGTTTTACAAAAGAAAAAAGGTAAATTGACTAATAGAGAATTTCGGGCAATAAAAATCATGTTATAACTTAGTCATATTTTATTCACGCTAGTGGACTTACCGTTAGTTCGCTACGATATGATGTTTCCATCGTCAACATTCACATCTTCGTAGATTCGAGCTTGTCCACTGTACAGTTCGTCAATAAGTTGCGGAGTAGTGGAACCGATGCTAATGGTATATTTATATATTCGCAGAAATCGACAGTCACTGTTCTAGTTGGCTCACACTTTTATCCAATAACTAAAATGTGTGACGTGAGCTATTTACATATGTTTGAAGTGACATACACTATATGCCTTAACAATGGCAGTGGGGCGGAGTTAGATATAGGAGTGAGAGATTAGCTAAAGCCATTAGCTGCCACGGCATTTGGACTTCAGGTATCAGCCGGCGTCTTATTACAATTGTGTAAACCACTTGAGTATCGTACACTTCTTTAGGATGGTCTTAGTGGCAGTCTCCCAGACTAACATATATGTTATATATAAATATATATATATATATATAATATATATATACATATGTTAAGTCTTGGAGACTGCACTAAGATCATCCTAAAAAGTTATTTAATATATATATATACATACATACATAGTTAGTATATGTATATATATATATATATATATATATATATAACATACATATATAATATATATATATATGTATAAATATATATAAATGTATACATATATATATATATATAATTAAGTTGTGTAAACCACACGTGTATAATACATTTTCTGTCTTCTGAAGCAGTCTGTTGGCTGGAGATAAAAAAGATGGCTTGTGTACTGGTTGCAAATTACCTAATTTTAGGATGGTCTAGTGGCAGTCTAACATAGATATGTTATATATACATATATATATATATATACATGTGTGTGTATGTGTGTGTGTGTGTGTGTGTGTGTGTGTGTGTGTGTGTGTGTGTGTGTGTGTGTGTGTGTGTGTGTGTGTGTGTGTGTGTGTGTGTGTGTGTGTTTGTATGTGTGTATGTGTGTGTGGGTGCGTTTGTGTGGAGTACATTGCATCTCCTTATGTTACTTTTCTGCTTCTCAACCTTTGTGATTTGACAGCACACTTGCCGTTTGCTCGGTCCTCGCGGCACATCGAACCATGTATTATGTTATCAACTCTTTTTGTGTGTAACCAATTTATCATGATAATGCAGACTAAACATGTTTGTTTTCCACACGGTTGTGCAAACTTACTGCATTTAAAACGGACACAAATGCCATAGTTTGGTTATAAAATATTTCAAACAATTGTAATTTGAAGTTACACTAGGGAAAATCATCATTACCAATAACTGTTTTCAAAATATTTATCTCAGACATACCTGTAAGCAATCAAGTGAGAAATTGGCAGCCCGAACTTCAATTTGGCACCCGTGAGAAACGTGCCAAGGAGTAGGGAGACGCAACATTTAGATTAATCATAATGCTAGATAAAAGTACAAGTAGTTCTTCATGACGCTTAATTAAACATAACCTGCTGTTGTTGCTCTTGTTATAATGCTCATTTTACCAAAGTACTTTGAAAACGCTATTCCTGAGTTATATTACTTCCTCTATAATATCGATATTATTTTCAGATGCTTCTTTATATGATAAAAAATTACGAAACCAATCAAACTGTTACAGGTATGCTAGTTTTAGCTAATGCTTGAAGTAGGGTGTTGCTCACATGACATGTTAAAGAGGATTAGTAACACAGAATTTATCCTTACAGCAGTAATCACGTTATCACAGCGACCTAGCATTATTCGAATCAATTCTCTAATATGTTCAAAGATACCAGACATACCTGCCAGTTTCCACATTCATTACCTGTGTTGTACCATGCTGCAATACGTTGTACAACGTCATATACTGTTGTGTTTCGTTTCTAAGCTCAATAATTTTAATAATATATATTACTGTTCTGGTCGAAGACATAATTCATTACAATAAAAGTATTACATAACAGTAAATTGAAATACGATACTTAAGTTACTTGCCCTATTACAAAAAAGTCATATATTGCTAAATAAATAAAGTGTATAATTTCATTCTTGTGGCAAGACAATTTACAATACAATAAAAATATGATACAACTTTATTGATTCCAACATTGAGAAATTGCACGTCTGCCGTCAACGCTAGTGCGTAAAAAACTAAAACTCTCACACTCATGCATAACAAATGGTAATATAAATAAGTATTTTACAAATAATTTACCATAACGTAAATAAGTATTTTTTTTATTTATTTACGATAACGTAGGTTAAGTATCACATTTATACACCCACAGCCACACACACACTTCGATCAATTTCGTGAAACAACTGATAGCTACACATATACAATTGATACATAAAGTAATAAATAATGTCGTGTTAATGGCAATAATACAATGATGATGAGATATGCCAATGTATTCTGGCCAGTGTCAGATCGGTCAGATCTGAGGCGTGTTTTGCTCTGTGCTACACTGTTAAAGACATGAATTCGTTATGGATGAATAATTAATATATTACTTTTTCGTTAAACCAATGATACGTACACAATGAACATTCAATACACAATTGATACATAGAGTAATAAATAGTGTGTTAATGGCAAGAATACATTGATAACGTCATAACATCGAGGGTAAATATTGCACAGCAGACACCTTCTTAGCATTGGTTATGTTATTCATGTTAAGTACTGTCTCTCTCGGAATTCATATTTTTTGACACCTGCCAAATATGACTTTAGTCTCGTGAATATAATGTGTTGTGGGAAATTTGTGCTGAGACTTGAGACTCTTAACGAACAACATCAAACTAACACAGGACGTCCTAGGTTGGTAGTAGGACCTCCGTCAGAAAGTTTGTATTTTGGGCAATGTCCTCGGATGAAACTGTTGAGATTGTTGTATATTTGAAAGCATAATGTGAAATAAATATTGAATCGGTCACATACGAGGCATATATATATATATACGTGTTTATATATATATATATATATATATATATATATATATATATATGTTTGTGTGTGTGTGTGTGTATGTATATATATATATATATATATATACAAACCTAGAGATAACAATAATATTAAAATATTAAATAATACACCATACAACTTGCTATATTTCATTGATGTTCTTTTTATCTTTTGGGCCATAATGAAATCAACCACGCCCTCCAAGCAAAGGCAAACAGAAAAAGCTTTGATGTCCAAAAGGAAACACGAGGGTGTGAACGAGTGGAAGGCAAGCGTTGGCCCAGATTTGCACTCCTGCTACGCCAAGCCACCTATGTAAATATTACAACGGCCCGCTTCCATCAGCCGCTACATGCTCATGGCTTCTCTGAGCTCACTTTGGATATAAAAGCTGATTCTACTCCTCTTTGCTGGAGTAAAGGAGCCACATAGCGGCTGCAACAAGCTGATGACGCCACGCGTGACTCGATTGCTATTTGATAGTCCCGCATACAAGCGATGACGTTTTATTCTGGGAAATTATAGATTCCCTTTGACCTGCCCGCAAGCTGCAGGTTGACTATGAATGGTTCAGTCCAAATTAACTGACCGTTATACGTAATAGACAGGTTACCGTTATGGACAGGTAGTGGGCAGTGCAAACCAATAGGAAGTCATTCGGGACTTTCAAAAGTAACCGTTTTATCCAGGTTACCGTTATGGACAGGTGGCCGCTAAGACAGGTTTTATTGTATATATTTATATATATATAGTACCCAGTGGCAGCGTTGTTATTGGACGCTTTTTTGTATGGCATATTTTAAGATCTTCCACAAAATATCATATTCACATAGACAGCGTAATATTCGGCTTGTGTCGGTATACAGATATGAACTCGGAGAGAGGCAATACTTAACATGAAATCCCACAACACACTTAGGTGACATACCCGATATTAATATGGCGTATGTTAAGCACTGCTTAGACTATACGTTATTTGCGATTATCTAAATATCAATGTATTCTTGCTATTAACACAACAATATTGGTTACTGTATGTACCAATTGTGTATCGAAAGTTCAATGTTTACGCAGGCATACCATTTATTTAATGTACATTTAATACATTAAGTATTCATTCATTACAAATCAACATATAAAGCAGTGCAGCCTACACACACACACACACACACACACACACACACACACACACACACACACACACACACACACACACACACACACACACACATATATATATATATATATAGGTTGCTCTGCTTTATACATTATATATATATATGTATATATATATATATGTTTTCTATATAGCATAGGCTTCCAGTTCGCTGGCCTAGCCAGTACAACTTGCTGGTCCTTGTTTCACGGCTTTACATGGTCTTGTTCATGCGTACAGTATATACAAGATATCATAACAGCGTATACGCCCTCCCGCAAACTCTGATCTGCATCTGCCCGTAGTCCCGCGCTACAACTTAGAGGGCTATGGCAGACGAGCTTTCTCCGTATCTGGACCTACGCTATTGAACGCTCTGCCAATAAACTTTCGTCAAATAGACACTTTGAATACATTGAAAACTTGCCTTAAAACTAACCTATTTAAGTAGGCGTACTTCGACTGAGGAAATTTGTTGTAGGACACTTTTTATGAACACATTTAATTAATTAATTAATGTTTATTATATAATGTATTTTAATTTATGTATTATTATTAAAATTTTAATAACATTTTATTAATTTTAATATGTATTATTTTACTTAATTATCTTAATATTTGTGCAAATATGTCATGTATTTTAGTTACATTATATAATATACAATCTTATAAATCTTAATATTATATTGTCTGGCATCTTTATACATATATATTTTGAAATTTAGTTTCCATGTACGTTTTATAATGTGTGTACGCGCGTATGAACCGACTGGTCTCCGAGATATGGCGTTATAAGAATGCTAGTAGTAATAATAATAATAATGCATACGCTCAATATACATTATTTACATTGATAGTCCATACAAGGATGTGTAAAAGACAATATTTTTGAACTTTTTTTCAACCTTCATTTCTTACATTTTTGTCCTTGCAATACTTCACAGCTTAACATGTTAGTATATATGTTGCTTAATATTTTATTGTCAACGTTTATATAGGGCTGGGACTAACATAGTGTTCTTTGGTATCTTATAAACACTGTATATATATATATATATATATATGTATATATAATATATATATATATATATTTGTTTTATATTTTGATAATGTTCCCGTTCACTTATCCAGTAGACGACGCATCTGACATCATAGTCTCATGAACAGTGTCTGACTGTGTTGCTGGCAGGTTCCGCTTGGTGAAACCAGATATTGACTTATCACATCACTAGTGACGCAGAAGTTTATATTTAATGTTGGTTGATACAGTTACGCCCAGTCTGCGTATCCAGCTACCATAATATGACTAATAACCACAGTTAATCATCATAATTGTGCAGCCGGAGTGTCCCGTGGATGGGCGAAGCGCTCAGCATGTCGTTTCAAGATATGCCTGTCTTGCGCTATCCTCTCCCAATTGGTCCCTTTCCAGTACTCGTCTAGTTCGTCTCTCCACCGTCTCGCCTGTTTTCCTATAGATCGTTTCCCTTCGTAAGGTCTCCGGGTAGCGACTTTATTTTGTTCAAACAAGCTAGATAGCAAAATGTCTGCGCGGCGCTCATTGGCTGTTGGCCTGACATCTGACACAGTGGTCCACGTGCATGGTAGAAAGTGTAAAGATCAATGCATCGAGCAGACACTGTGCGCCGAAATATGTTGATTATCAATAATTTAGCGAAGCAATAATTATTGTAACGTTACATTTAGGGAGTATTATGGGTTTGTGGGGTTTTTATCAGGTTTAATTAAGCAATTGTTGCGCAGAGTTTGCGGCAATAGTGGTTAATATCTTTCATCGGAGTCATGACTCGTGTACTTGGCGAAAATTTACAACTACTGTATTCATTTCTTAGTTTATTCTACAACAATTTTAACCAATTGTTGATTGGACATGGACAAACCCTATGCTTTCTTGCTAAGTTTGTGGTATCTCTTCACAGTCAAGATCACTTGTGCTGGGCAATTGGTGTTTTGCTGAGTTGCAATACGGCTGATACATGTCGTGGTAATGTATTATCTTGGCAGCGATAGTATATTTATGGACAAATAATGCCTTACCAAAATTTAGTATTGATACAAAATAAGAATTATTGTGATATTGGCTGTGTAATGATTTGTGCCAGCTGGCATCTTAATCATATCAGTGGACAAGCACTGATGTAGTAGTAATAATGTATATTCCTTGAAAGTTCACAGTAATATTGGCTCAATTGTTATTTCATCAAAAATCAATTAATTATTGTAATTAAGTTGTCATTTATAAATTGTAACAAACCCTCCTCCCTGAATCAATCGTTTAAAATCTAGATTTTGTTTTAATTGAAAGTCACATGTATAATAATTTATAATAAAATATAAGTCATTATAATGTAAATTTTTAACAGTGTTATGACATGGTATATGCAGTTAACATGCGAACAACATTAAGACCTCCTCCCCTTTCGTATGTTTTGTACAAATAGATGGATTTTGATAATTGTGAATGACCCCCCAAATAACCATTATGTCTAAAAAGTCATATAAGGGTAATTACATAAAAAGTGGTCTGTTAACTAAAATTGTTAAATGCAAATATCATCAATTACTAAACACCTTACAAAAAGGAAATGTGTATTCTTCCTTACACATAAAATGCATATATAATTAGCTCTACTCTAATTAATGGTTTTTTAATATGAAGCCAAGGAGGTAGAAGAAGTTAATTAGTAAAAGTAATGTAACTAAGTAGGCATGTAATCATTAGTTGAATAAAGTAGTGGAAACACAGGATTCACCCATTTATCAGCTTAGAATTAAATATATATATCCCCTTACATGACATAATGTAATTTATTAAATTAATTGATTGGAAATTGCATAATTACTGCAATCTCTTAGCGACCCTTTGTCACTCCATATCTAGTCATTCAGTAACAAATAATTCATTGGTTTACATTTTCAAAAAATTATATTCATATAATAACTACTTATATTGAACAAGTACATTTTCAATTTATTATATAAATAACTAGGAATTATTTCATAAAAAAGGCACACCTTTCTCACTTTAATTCCAAATATATAATGCACAGGTGACACAACATTAGTCTCTAGCATTTACTATTAATCTGTCCGAAGAATCGTTTTGTAATACATAATAAAATATATTGTGGCTTTAATTTGTGTGCTATTTCGTTTCTTGGTTATGTCTGATTTATGATTTCTGGTTTATTTTCTCCCATAAGTTGCTGTGGAGTGCATTCGGCGTTTACTACGTTCGTTGTTGTCGTTGTCCCCCTGTTTCGGCACGCCCTCGGAATGTGGCCTGTGCGTTTAAAGGTATAACACATTGCATCACGAAAACGACATTCATGGAACGCAAGATTGCTATTGTTACAACGAAAACACCGCTGTGACTTCTGTATACTTGCCTGTTTATGACGAACTCCTCCTCTGCTGTTGATGAAATGTCCACGAATCATGATTTTCACTGCGTTTACATCGTCGACGTGGCCTGGTATTGTCATTTGCTGGACTGTGGATCTTTCTCCAATGTCATCTGCAACGGTTGTTTGCAGAGCCTGTTCGTAGTGTATTTCTTGACAAAGCAATTTACATTGTGTGTTTGTTTACATTTCGAATCCCGCACTTCAACTGGTCTCCTAGCGCTTTACCAAGAAATTCGCCAATTTCGCAGTTGACGCTAGTCTTCTTATGCAGCCTCGACTTGAGAGACCGTCTCGCCATCTCGCTGTTGACGTTTGTGAAACCGGAATCTCTCAACTACCACCGTTTGGTTTTATGTTGTCTCTCAATGTTTCTGTCAGTTTCAGAAATGTTTTAAATCACGGTACGTTCAGACTCACCAGACTTTTCAATATCTTTACATACAAATAACTATATATATATGTGTGTGTGTGTGTGTGTGTGTGTGTGTGTTGTGTGTGTGAGTAGTGTGTGTGTGTGTGTGTGTGTGTGTGTGTGTGTACGTATATACGCATATGCACTTACATATATATATATATATATATATATATATATATATATATATATATACATACATACATACACATGCGCAGCCACAGCTGCAATAGGCAATGCAGTATCCTTTGTTCACAAGCGTTTTTTCCTGTGCTTATCTGGTACTTATCAGCAGGAAATATAATCCGTGAATGTCGTCGTACAACATCGTAAACATACGCTGATTTAGATATATATGTCAAGACGCTCATGACGTATAAGCGTATCCACGTATATCATGCATGCACATACGCATGCAACGTCGCATTCACTCATGTATTCAACATCAAAATACGGGTCCTCACGTGCGGGGACACACTTACGTTGTTTTAGCTAGGATTAAATTGTGTTAATTGATGCAAAATATTTGAGAAAAAAATTATTTTGCAAATTGATACACACGCTTGAGACACATATGACCAGCTGTGCGCCACATTAATGAAATCGCTACGTCCTGTAAAATGTCAACCACGGGATCGACTGTCATTGAGCGATACCTGTGAATATATACTTAGGACATTATCTTGTTATTTTCGGAAACATTAAAGAAGTGCGCCCAGCTAACTGATCATTGCTGTTGAACCCTTCACTGGTGTTTATGTCTGTTGTTTGTGATGTTCTCACTCGTCAACCTGGACCAAGGAAAATGAAATAATATGATTTGTTAAGTTAACAGTGGTTGTGCGCTAAAATGTCACGGTTTGGCTAACATTTTACTGCATGTGATTTTAGTATGGGAAGAACGTCACCGTATGAGTTCCATTTTTTTGTCTTCTCATTTATGGAAACGAAGTTGTGTATGTTAACAAAGGTGCACTTAGTTATAAAATGGGTAATATTTCAATTGACAACATTGTTGTACGGCTTCATACAATTGCAGTAGGCGCAGATCACATTACAGGCTCAGTGACTAATTATTATTCAACCAACAATGACTTGTTTATTTCCAGAAAAATTAAAACTTGCAGAAGTCATACAATTTTTTAAAAAGGGGATGTTTTTGATTTTAACAATTACCGTCCTATTTCTATCCTGCCAGTAATTTAAAAAAAAGGAAAGGGTTATAATGAATAAATCAACGATTATTTCCATTCTAAAGCATTATACTGAAGTAACTAATATGGGTTTAGAAAGTAACATTCTACTGAGCATGGAACACTCGAAAGTATAGACAGAATTATATAAGAACGTAATAAATCGGTTACTCCAATATATATATATACATTGATTTATCAAAAGCCTTTGACACAATTGATAACAATACATTGATGCAGAAGTTAAATTACTACGGATTAAAAGACAAGGTACTGGACGTTGTTTGTAATATATATTTACACAATCGTAACCATTACGATTGAAAATATAATGTGTAAGGGAAAAGTCATCAACACTGTTGACCTTCAAGGTTCAATTTTAAGGCCACTCTTATTTATTATATACATAAATAACATATAATTTATCGTTAACTTTTCAAATTCTTAACGTATGCGGACGACACCACCCTTACTAGTACACTAAATACAGTTAACGATACAGAAAGCCACATTCGAAATGAAAATGTTAACAATTAACTATCAAACAATAGCAAATGGTTGGAAGCTAATAAACGAAATGCCAAAAGAAGACTACATTTATGATTGTTCATGTGCCTCAAAAGAAAGTAGAATACCCTGTGTTACAAAAAGATGGGGCATACATTGAATGTGTAAATTATTTCAATAGTTAGGCATCACAATAAATAACAATTTAAACTGGCAGAGTCATACAACAAAATAACATATAAAATATATAAAACAATAGGCATAATAAATAATTTAAATACTTTTTACCACTTAATACATTATATATTATGTACAATGTTCTTATTCTCCCTCACATTAATTACGGCTTTCTTTTATGGGATCATCAGGCACATCGATTTTTCAAATTACAAAAAAAAAGCAATACGAATAATATCCTTATGTTTATATAATGCTCATACAAGCTCACTATTTTTAATTAAAGACTTCAGTTGCTAGAGGTGGATGACATTTATAAAACCCAACAAATAAAATTTTACTATCAATTAATTAACAATATTTTACCCTTCTACTTCAATGTTTTTACAAACACACACATATATCATATTCATCAGTTCTGAAAAAGATAATCTGCATATGTCCATATTCTAACGTGAACTTGCCAAAACATGCATTAGACATAACATAGTAGAGACAGTTAGGAATACACCAAGTGCTATCATTAATAATGTTTTCACCCACAGTCAATATGGTTTTTCAACATACAAAAAAAAATATGTTAAATTATGAATGTTGTCGTATTCATGATTTATTTGTAATTCGTAATACGTATTGAAATGTGTACCTAATTATCCATATGTACGTGCACACGACTACATATAATTAATTTTTGTATAATGTATGTATGTTGATACATTTGAGTAATTATCAACTAGAAAAACAAATCATATCTGATTTGTGTCATGCAAATATTGGTGTTGTTTATATTTATGGGGTGGCTCATGTATTATAGCGATATTATACTTCTTAATGGCAGTCTTCCGACCTGATCTATTACTCACGTTATTCATTGAATAGGTATCGTATTTATATGTCAAACAAATTGATTCTGATTGATGAGTTCTGAGTAGGCTCAATTTATTATTTGGACATCGCCTGGTAATTCAGGTAGACATACCATCGAATCATAATTTGTACACTAAAACACAAAACATGTCCTTCACAACATGTATTGCTGTTCAACAATGTTTTTTTAATAACATATGTGTGCAATCCCGCATAAACATAGCACAAGTAAAGAATAGCACACACCAATTATATATATATTGTTCTGAAAGAACATAAGGTACATCAAAAACAATTAGGCAGGCAGACACATAAATCAGACGGCATCAATTTCGACTGAAAGCATTCAGTCGCTCCGTAATATTACTGCTCGTGTAGTATTTGTTTTCATATATCCATCAAAATAATGATGATATCATAATTTCTATGTATCCTTTAAATCAGCTAGTGTTTGGTAGCAGGTAAGGCATCTGACGTGTGTTACTGCAGATCGAAATTTGTGACGAAAGCTCACAGAGGGGGTTTTCATCGAACAATTAGATCAAGGTTCGAAGAGGAATCAAGGGGATTCGGAAGCGGATTCCCTTGATATGTAGGCGCATGGGCTTTACTTATTTTCGGCTAACTAATATGCTTATAGTTTACGAGTAGTATTTCATTTTGTTTCGATTGCTCTTACATTTCAACTTGTTTGATTATATTTCAAACCAAACACCGCCAAAATTAAAACGATATAATTGTAATAATAATAGTAATATGCCAAAACTAAAACGTGTTGATAAGACGTTATAAAACGATGAACGAGATAATAAAATTCCAACATATCAATGTGTATATAAAAGTAGCATTGACAGTTAAATGCATAATTAAATATAGACAATTGTATTAAAATTAAAAAAATTATATAACAATTGAATAATTAATCGTGAATAAATTTATAATCTAATGAACAAAAAAAAACAGTGTTTTTTGTTATTAATGTAAAGCATCGAATAATGCTAGGCTTTATTGTAATAAAACCGGTTGAATTGTTTCCAAAACATTTGTTGGTATTCTGTGTTTATTTTATCCACAATGACTGTGGTTATTAGTCATATTATGACAGCTGAATACACGGATGGGGTGTAGCTTTACCTGCATATATACCATCAGAAGACAGAAGTGGACATGGGCAGTAGACTACGATATAACCGAATAACGTCTCATATCACTACCCAAAGAAGCTTGGAAATGTTTCCTCGGCGTCTATTGGCTGTTGGCCTGACCCCTGACACAGTGGTCCACGTGTTTGGTAGAAAGTTTAAACATGTACTGAAAACGATGATATTTATCAAAAAACCGAGTGAATCAGCTATTATTTTCAATCTAAAGTTGTTGTAGTTTATATTACACACGCTACCATACCATTATATATTGATATCATTTTAGCCGCCCAAAAATATAATAAAAAAATGCTGAAATAAATATGTTGTCAAAAAAACGAGTGCACGCGCAGTCGATTCGCGGCTCTTCAACGCAACTGGTGGTTGGTTGTCAGGATGAAAATGAAGATTTCACGGTACGTATTATAACCCTGCATTCAAATCGTTTACTTACACGTGTGTGCACCTTAAGGTAGAACATAAACCAGAAGTCATAAGTCACACATAACCAAAGCACGAAATAGAACAACAATTAAAGCCACAATATGTTGTATTATGTAGTGCAAAACGATTCTTCCGACAGATTAATAGTAAATGCTAGAGACTAATGTTGTGTCACCTGTGCATTATGTATTTGGAATTAAAGTGATAAAGGTCTGCCTTTTTTATTAAATAATTCCTAGTTATTTAAATAAGAATTTTGAAATGTACTTGTAAAAAATACAGGTAGTTATTATATGAATATAATTTTTTGAAAATCTAAAACAATGAATTATTTGTTAGTGAGTGACTAGATATGGAGTGACAGAGGGTCGCTATAAGATTGCAGTAATTATGCAATTTCCAATCAATTGATTTAATTAATTATATTATGTCATGTAAGGGGATATATATTTCATTCTAAGCTGATAAATGGGTGAATACTGCTTTATTCATCTAATGATTACATGCCTGCTTAGTCACATTACTTTTACTAATTAACTGCATCTACCTCCATGGTTTCAAATTGCTATACAATTAATTATAACAGAGATAATGATATATGTATTTTATGTGTAAGGAAGAATACACATTTCCTTTTGGTGAGATGTTTAGTAAATGATGATATTTGCATTTAACAATTTTAGATAACAGACCACATTTTATGTAATTACCCCTATATGACTTTTTATACATAATGGTTATTTGGGGGGTCATTCACAATTATCAAAATCCATCTATTTGTACAAAACATACGAAAGGGGAGGAGGTCTTAATGTTGTTCGCATGTTAACTGCATATACCATGTCATAACACTGTTAACAATTTACATTATAATGACTTATATTTTATTATAAATTATTATACATGTGACTTTCAATTAAAACAAAATCTAGATTTTAATCGATTGATTCAGGGAGGAGGGTTTGTCACAATTTATAAATGACAACTTAATTACAATAATTAATTGATTTTTGATTAAATAACAATTGAGCCAATATTACTGTGAACTTTCAAGGAATATACATTACCACTACTACGTCAGTGTTTGTCCACTGATATGATTAAGATGCCAGCTGGCACAAATCATTACACAGCCAATATCATAATAATTCTTATTTTGTATCAATACTCATTTTTGGTGAGGCACAGTTTTTTCACAGGTATAATATCGCTGGCATGACAACACATTACCACGACATGTGTCAGCAGTATTGCAACACATCAAAACACCAGTTGCTCAGCACAAGTGACCTTGACTGTGAAGACATACCGCAAACTCAGCAAGAAAGCATAGGAGTTTTCATGGCCAATCAACAATTGGTTAATATTGTCGTAGAATAAACTACTAAAACACTTACATGTCAGGTGTGTCAGTAAAATTTAAACTGGGGTAAACACCCAAAGCCACCAATTGAGGAATGATCTGGAAATTCGGCTGCTTTACTGCCACGGGAACGAACCCGAAGGACTCCTCACATTCTGAGCCAGTGTGTTTGTCAGATTGAGTCTGTGGGATAAACTCATAGCTGAAAGTGATAACTTGGGAAATTGCATTTTTGCAATGAACATTAGTTTAATTACTGCTACTATATTGTTGTCATACTCAGATCAGCATTATTTGTGGTGTTCATCTGTTACACTGAATAATGTTGTATTAATCTTATCTTACTATACAGGCCAGTATTTTTTTCCTGACTTTCATTCCGATTTGTGTTATACGGTCTATAAAATAGTTGATCTAATGTGTTCTATATATTTTGTTTTGCTTTTTTGTAATAGTGCATAGCTGTAATTTCTTACCTGCCACAACGAACCAGGATTTAAGTCACAGTGACCTCGTCTGCACGTGAGCTAAAATGTTAGCAGTCTAGGTGTGAAGTCTCATCAATGTTGTGGTTGTGACAGAAATGCATACCGTGTCATATTAATTTCAATATCCGGTTCATTTTCTTCAACCAATACTAACAAAATTAAAACAATTCGAATACTAAATGTATGGCAATTTTTTTTACATAGCACAACTTTTTAATAAAATGTTCTAAAACATTATGCATTGAAAAGTTTGCTTCATTTTGGCAATTCATGAAAACTACTTTAGATAAGTAAGTAAATGAGGTGTCATTTTAAAGCTAATGTGTGACCTATGGAAAGGTACGAAAAAGGTACAAAACGCTATTTTGCCACTTAATACTCACTTTGCTGTAGCAGATCTCATTTTATATTCAAGAACATTTTTACAGTTGTGCGCCTCATTAACGAACTCGCTACGCCCTGGACGGGGTCGAATGGAATTGAGCGATATCTGTAAAAATATACTTACGAGAATATCTTGTTATTTTCGGAAACATTAAAGAAGTGCTCTCAGCTAACTGGTCATTACTATTGAATTGTTCAATGTTGTGTGTCTCTGTTGGGAGTGATGTTTTCAGATGTCCTGGTCCAACAATAATAACATAATATGAATTTATAAGTTAACAATATTTGTGCTCAAGGATTTCAGGGTTTGACTAACATTTTGCTGCATGTGATTTCAATATGGGAAGAACGCCAGCGTTGGAGGTCCATTTTCAGTATTCGGATTTATGGAAACTAAGTTGTGTATGTGGATCATATTTCAATTGACACCATTGTTGTACCGGTCCATAAAATTGCAGTAGGCGCAGGTCACGTTACAATCTCAGGCAATAATTATAAATAAATCAATCATAACTGGTACTTCCAGGATAATACAAAACTGTAAATGTAATACTTCCAGGCAAATAAAAAACTTTAAAAGTAATAATTCCAGACAAATACAAAACTGTAAAAGTAATACTTTCGGGCAAATACAAAATTGCAAAAGGCACACTCATTTTCAAAAAGGTGATGTTTCAGACTTTAACAATTACCGTATGATTTATATCTATCCAGTGATTTTTTTTAATCGGTTAGGTTTTGTCAAATCAGCGATTACTTCTAATGTAAGCCGTTATACTCCAATAGCCAATATGGGTTTAGAAATATACATTCTTCTGAGCTTGCTACGCTCGAAATTATTTACAAAATTATACAAGAACTTGATAAATCGGTTACTGCAATAAATATATACATAGATTTATCAAAACCATTTAACACAATTGATCACAATATATTGGTACAAAAGTTAAATTACTACGGATTAAATTACAAGGCTCTGGAAATTTGTACGAGATAATTACAAAATCTTAATCAGTACATAGAAATTGAACACGTAGGTTGTAAGTCTAAGGAAATAGTCATCAACACTGGTGTCCCTGAAGGTTCAATATTACGGCCATTCTTATTTATTACATACATAAATGATATAGCAATTTCTAGTGACCCTTTCGAATTCATAAGGTATGCTAACGAAATCACCCTTACTAGTATGCTAAATATATTTAGCGATTCAGAAGGCCAAATAAATAAATATAAACAATTAACTAAAAAAATTAGCAATTGGTTGAAACCTAATAAACCGTCACTAAATGCCAAACACATTAATTCATGATTTTTCATATGATTCTAAAGAAAGTAGAATACCCTGTTTTAAAACAGATATGGCATACATTGAAAGTGTAATTGTTTTCAATTATTTAGGCATCACAATAAATAACCAAAATGCATTAGACTCAGCACAGTACAGACAGTTAAGAATACACAAGTATTATCATTAATACATTTTACACCGACAGTCTATTATTGGTAATTTGCAATACGCATTGAAATATATACTTATGTATCCATACGTACGTCAATGTGTACATAAGTACATAATATTATAATCAGTCCTTGTATTACGTATGTATTTTGATACATTGAGTTATTATTATATATAAAAACAAATCATATGCTATTCTGATTAGTATCATATAAAAGTTGTTGTTATTTATATTTAAGGGGTAGCGATATTATATTTCCTAATGGAAGTCTCCCGACCTGATCTATTAGTAACGTAATTCATTGAATATGTATCGTATTTATAGGCCAAATACATTGATTCTGAGATATGAGTTCAGAATAGGCTTAATTTATTATTTGGACATCGCCTGGTAATTCAGGTAGACATACCATTTAATCATTTAATCAATTTAAATACTAAAATATAAAACACGTATTTGGAGATGTAGTAAAAATACAGATACAATCTACTTACACGTTACTATCTTACACAATGGTACGTCTCAATTTACATTAACTTGTCAGGCGGCAGACACAACAATAATAAAATAGAGATACAGTCATCTTACACGTTACTAACTTACACAATGGCACGTTACAATTTACTCTACCTTGTTAGGCGGCACACACAACAAAGATGAAACAAAAATTGTAAACTAATATTGCACTATTACATAAACAATATATGTAATATACATAGCGTTCACCAGTACATTTTTGTAAAAATAACATACGTATGCACTTGCTCTTCAACAGAACACAAATATAAAGAATCACACACACACACACACACACACACACACACACACACACACACACACACACACACACACACACATTGTCCGTCTGTTGTCCTGAAAGAACATAAGGTACATCGAAAACATCAGACAGTCAGCATCAGTGTCGACTGAAAGCATTCATTCACTCCGTAATTACTGCCCATGCAGTATTTGCTTTCATATATCCATCAAAGTAATGATAATATCATGACTTGTAAGAACGTTGATATAATGCGCTTATTCCATTAACATAGCAAGTGTTTGGCAGCAGGAAATAAATATATCATGTGCTACAGCAAATCGAGATTGTTGTTCATGAAAGCTCATAGCCGGGTTTGTCATCGAACAATTAGATCAAGATTCGAAGAGAAAGTAAGGGTATTTGGACACGGATTCCCTTTATATGTAAGCGCATGGGCCTTTCCCATTTTCGGCTAATTAATATGTTTATAGCTTATGTGCAGTATTTCGTTTTGTTCGATTTGTTTACATAAAACAAGAAAACAAAAAAGAACAAATAATTTAGCGTGGCGACATAAATTCTAAACAAATCATACTGATGACAGTGTCATGGCATCTCGCGGTTCAAATATCTCACAGCCTGCAAAAAAAATTATTTTTAACTCTCGTGGTCCTTCTTTTAATACATACATAGCGCTTGCCGGAGGGAAGATGTTCAAAGAGATGGTTGGCTAGTTGGGTAGGATCCCGTACAGTGCTCTTGGACTTTCGTGCAAAGTGAGCATGGCAAATAGATTCAATGAGTGGCAACTAGCGCTAAGTGATACTAGATGCGTCCTTCAAAATAATGTCTTGCTGTTGTTTCTCCTCCTGACTGGCGCGGCGAACTTACGCTACAGTCGAGAAAGTGAGGATACATTCAATGATTGCGCGGTAGAACTGTATCATAATCTACTGAGCAATGCCGAATCTCCTGTGCAGCCTCAGGAAGAACAGGCGTTGTTGTGCCTTTTTTGAAATGCACTGTGTGTTTGTGCCCCAGCTGAGATCGCTTCAAAAAAGATGATTCAAACTGCTCGACCTCCAGGGCACTGGTCGAAAGAGGGCGGATGGGAGTCTTCTTTTTTGTAAAAATCAACAACCATTTATTTAGTATATGAAACGTTCAATTCGAGGTTGTTATCCGCAAACCAGCCAACCATTCTCTGAACCTCTTCCCTGTATGCCGTCTCATCCGCGTTCTCAATGCAACTTTACCTATATATATATATATCGCCTGAAGACAGAACTGGAACTGGGCAGTAGACTACAAGATAACAGATGAACGTCGCATATCACTACCCAAACAAGGTAGATAGGGAAATGTTTCCTCAGCGCCCATTGGCTGTTGGCCTGACCCCTCACACAGTTTGTATTACATATACACGTTCCCATTAGACACAATTATGATATTAGTATCAGGGTAGTCACCCAATACAAATAATGAAACATGTTGTCAAAATAAACGAGTGCTCGCGCTGTCGATTTGCGTCTCTGTAAGGCAACTGGTTTTTGTGAAGGTAAGACCGATAAGATTTATCAACTTACTTGTTTGTGCATCTTAACGGAGAAAATAAACCAGAAAACATAATTCAGACATAATCTAAAAACGAAATAGCACAACAATTAAAGCCACAAATAGCAAAATACGTTTCATCATGCATTGCAAAACGATTCTTCCGACAGTTTAATTGCAAATGCTAGATAATAATTTTGTGTCACCTGTGTTTTATGTATATGGATTTAAAGTGATAATGGTCTACCCTTTTTATTAAATAATTCTTAATTATTTAAATAATAAATAAAAAATGTACTTGTTAAATATAAGTAGTTATTGTATGAATGGAAATTTTTGAAAATTTTAAAAATGAATTATTTTTACTGAGTGACTAGTTATGGAGAGACAAGGGGTCGCAATTATATTGCAGTAATTATGCAATTTATAATCAAATAATTTTTTTTATTACATTATATCATGTAAGGGAATATACATATTTCATTCTAAGCAGATCAATGGGTGAATCCTGTGTTTTCAGTGCTTTATTAATTTAATGATTACATATCAGCTTAGTGATATTACGTTTACAAATAAACTGCTTGTAGCATATTGGCTTCAAATTGCGCCCAACCACGGGACACTACGTTTGCACAATGATGATGATTGACTGTGGTAATTAGTTAAAATTATTAAGGCAGCTGGATAAGCAGACTGGGCGTAGCTTTACTTACAAGTATCAAAGGACATTACCTATCAACTTCTGCGTCACTAGTGATGTGATAAATCATCAAGCTGAACCTGCTGGCAACACTGTCATACATGGTTCATGAGACCATCATGTCAGATGCGTCGTCTACTGGAGAAGTGGACATGGACATTATCAAATATAAAAATATAAACAAACACAGCTGTATTCTTCTCAATGTTCTACAAATACCAGTGTTTGTTACCTATTTTTGTTCTGGAACTTATTTTATGCAAGCACCAACACAAGTCATGAATAGTGATGAAAGAAGGCCAAATGAATGACGTTTATTAAGAGATTAAGTTAGAGAGAGAAATGTGGGCTCTACATCCCAAGGCCAGGCCTGTGACTGAGCCCATACTAGTCTCCTGTCCCTCAGGTTGACAGAGCCCACATTTCGGCATATACAACATTAGCAGTATTGTTATAGATATATACAACATCATCATTACTACTGTAATCACAGTAGACCTTAGGCACCGTACCGTACTAACCAAGCACACCATTCATTCACCTAACTATAATCCCAACTACCTGCTGAAGACTTACATTGTATCAAGATTTAGCCTAAACCTATAAGTGGGGCCATTACGCCCCACTTACTAAAATCACCGGTGGAAGAGAAGCGAGCTGTCTCGGCGTTAAAACCCCGTGAACACATTGTCCACCTGCACTAAGAAAAACGGGGAAAGCTTTGAGATATGCTATCAACCCCTCTTCCACCAATGATGTACATGGTAGTCCCTAACGCTATCAAAAATTTGGGAGGGATGGGAGGGCCAAAATTTGTTGATGCGACCACTCCGTCTGCTTTCACAAAACGAAGTGACCAAGAGCTCGTTGTAATCTGTGACTGCGCGCCACTACCGCGCGGTGATTGGCTCCTTGCGCCAGAGACAACGAGGTAATTAGCATAGTAATTAGCATCAGACATTAGGCCAATCATCACTTGTCCTGCGTTGTTGCCAGCACAAAAACCCATATGCAGCACGGTGCCGTGGCCGCATATTCTCATTTATGCAAGCACCAACACAAGTCATGAATAGTGATGAAAGAAGGCCAAATGAATGACGTTTATTAAGAGATTAAGTTAGAGAGAAATGTGGGCTCTACATCCCAAGGCCAGGCCTGTGACTGAGCCCATACTAGTCTCCTGTCCCTCAGGTTGACAGAGCCCACATTTCGGCATATACAACATTAGCAGTATTGTTATAGATATATACAACATTAGCAGTATTGTTATAGATATATACAACATCATTACTACTGTAATCACAGTAGACCTTAGGCACCGTACCGTACTAACCAAGCACACCATTCATTCACCTAACTATAATCCCAACTACCTGCTGAAGAGTTACATTGTATCAAGATTTAGCCTAAACCTATAGTGGGGCCATTACGCCACCGGTCACCAAAATATGTGACCACCCCACTACAATATAACCTGTCATGTTGAAAAAGCATGCAAAACGACCTCAAGCAATCCCGATATATTTCTTAAAGGCATCTGATGTCCATCTGCCCGCCGCCCTGATCTGTGCATCAGACTCACCTCGTAATGCAGCCGCAGTGGCCGCCCCAATGCGAAAACTGTGTCCTTTAAACGCACTAGTGTGATAGCCACAGAATACCAGTAACTGTTTCAGCGACACATTAAATTCTCTACGTAGCATTGGGGAGCCATCTGGGTATGCAAACAGCAAGGCATGTCTGGGACCTCTAGCCTGTCTAAACTCCCGAAGGAAAGAAGCCAGGTAGATAGCTGTCCCTGGAAGGCTTTCGCCTTTAACTTGGAGAGATTGGGGACCTTGAAGAGCACTGTGTTTAAAACGCCGGAAAGAAATTGTAACTAAGTCACCAGATAGCAAAACATCACCCACACGCAAACAACCTTGTACCATACTCCGTGAGCGAGGCACCATTTCTCCTATGCGCAAGTACGCCTTGAAAGCAAGGACCATCATGGCACGGAGCATGAGGCACTTGTATCGGGATGAGAACACCGTGGGTAATGCCTGCACCAGGCGCGCAAGCACAGGCAGGGTGATAGGCAGACGGACATCAGGAACAGCTCCGATACTTCTAACACCAGCTAACACTTTAGAGACTGCAAAGCAATGTGACGGATCAGCAAAACCCTTACTTTTATGGAAATATGCCACAGCCGAGACTGTGGACACAATGGATGCCAGAGCGGATCCATCAGCATGCAGGTGAGCAATGAACAACAACATCATGGGTACAGAAACAGGCAACATAGTGGGGAGAGATAAAGAATCATGAAACGTTATCAACTTCTTCCATGCCCGCTCATAATGCAGCCGAGACGATGGTGCAAGAGAGGCCTGCATTAATGTGGTTAAAGACTCCCTAAGCCGTTTCCACCAAGATTGGCAGACGAGGATACATGCCTCGTTACTGCTCATAGAGGGCTCTCATAACAAGACTCAAAAATTCCCCAAGCTCACTGGGGAGACACTACAACTGAGGAGCCGTGTAAGAGACCCGTCGAATTCACTCCGCAACATTGGCAAACCATCCAGGTATGCAAACAGGATACCCTGTACTGGGCCCCCGACATGAATAAATTCCCTCAACACTGCTGCTTAGTAATTGACAGAACCTTATTAACATCCACCCCTCTCCTGCAAAGATTATGGGCCGTGTTGTGCACTGTGCTTAAAACAACCCAAGGATACTGTAATAATTAAGGTCACCAGATAAATAGTATAACAAACTTCCTTTGAATTCCAACGCCAGGATGCAGCTTCTGGTGTGTGTCAGGAATGTGTTGAAGCCATTATTAGCCTCTCCATTGGTGTATCCCAACAATTAGTAACCAGCTTGCTAATCATGCAATGTTTCCCTGAGCAGATATTCGTTATGCAATCTTTGACAGCCATTTTCTCCAAAAATATTTTTCTTCAAAGTTCTGCATTTGCAAACGGGATATCTCTGGGAATAATTACGCTATATAATAATGTTTTCAGTGATGCAATCAGCACATTCTACTGTGTGTAATGATCAGACACTGTTTTAAAATCATGAATAGTTTGAAAGATATAGCCATATTTGGTGCCAAAAAAAACAAGATTTGTTTTCGTATTTTACCAAAAAATTATTTTAAAATTAAAAACATAAAAAAAAATGCTCTTGTCATTGCACAACAGTATCTGTAGAGAACATGGATTTGCAAGAATTATAACTATATATGTGTTCAATAACAAATGGCAGGTTTCCAGATTTGCCAATATTTGCTCAAAATGGTGGCCATTTTGTTTGTTATCATGGAAACGGGGGGTCTGGCTGAAAAAGTTCAATATATGTTTTACTCAGTAAGACCCATTTCATGCATTGGACAGAAAACAAACATAAAATTGAACTGTTTGCACCAATTAAAAAATAATCATATCCACCTGCCGTGTCTGGCCTTAAAATCACTATTACCTACACTGTCACACAATATCTGATCATAGGTCGTGCGTTGCATAGCTAAAGTCCTCGACCTGTAACATAAAATATGGTGTGTACCCTTGATTAAGGCGTCGCATTGGTGCTGCCCCAACTCCAGTTAAGTGTCTGTTGCTGGACTGAAACCACTTGCAACTGCCATAAGTGTAGCAGGATGGATTGCCGTTACAAAAGCATGTGTCCTGGGCAGCAGCTTCTCAAAAGATGCCATACTGTGTTCTATATCCTGCTCCCACAAATGCCAAATGTATCCTTGCATTCAACTAACTGTCCACCACCACCTGGAGTCAGTGTACAGTCATGCCTCCTGTGTTGAGCACTGGCTCCGACGTAGGCACTCTCGTTGTCGCAGCAGCGATCTGCCAATGTCCCTACCAGGCAGCCAAATATGTCCAAGTGTATTTTGCCGAGTGTAACCGATCCTGTCTCTGACTCGGCTGTTGGCTGACTCAAGGTTGAATTTCAAGAGAAATTCTACAAAAATAAATACACAGCAGGACAGTACTCGAACTACTACACAGAAATTCACTCTCATCGGCAGGCACGATAATCAACAATGTTGCATCTGTCAAACATGTTAAACATGTCTGAAAAACCAGAAACGTGACCATGATGCCAACTAAACACATGGCAGTAATAAATGTGTGTGTTGGCATATATGGGTGTTGTTAATTTTAGTATCTGTACTATTTGTACAACATGATATTATACTCTTGCATGTTTATGTTTATATTTGTACTGAATGTGCTGCACAGACAGAAACACAAGTGCTGTGCGAGGATCAAAAAAAAAAAAAAAAAAACATTCTTTATCTTTAATTATATTATGTCACATACCTCCAGTAATGCCTGGCGGTAATCATATTATTTCACATGCCTCCAGCAACGCATGTCGGTAATCATATTATTTCACATGCCTCCAGTGACGCATGGCGGTAATCATATCATTCCACATGCCTCCAACAATGCATGGCAGTAATCATAGTATTTCACATCCCTCCAGTAATGCATGGGGTTAATCATATTATTTCACATGCCTTCAGCAACGCATGGCGGTAATCATAGTATTTCACATCCCTCCAGTAATGCATGGGGTTAATCATATTATTTCACATGCCTTCAGCAACGCATGGCGGTAATCATATTTCACATCCCTCCAGTAACGCATGGTGGTAAGCATATTATTGCACATACCTCCAGTAACACACGACGGTGTGTTGCCATACAAAACACTGCACCAGCAGCAAAACAGTGACATAAGCACTACATTGCTTGTAGACACTGACCCGACAAGGAGGAATTTAGAAAACCCAACAATGTGTTGACATGCAAAAAACTGCACCAGCAGCAAAACAGTGACACAAGCACTACAATGCATGTAAACACATGTCGGTGTGTTGACATGCAAAAAACTGCAACCGCAGCAAAACAGTGACACAAGCACTACAATGCATGTAAACACTGACCCGACAAAGAGGAACTTAGAAAACCCAACAATGTGTTGACATGCAAAAAACTGCACCAGCAGCAAAACAGTGACACAAGCACTACAATGCATGTAAACACATGTCGGTGTGTTGACATGCAAAAAACTGCAACCGCAGCAAAACAGTGACTCAAGCACTACAATGCATATCAACACAGACCCGACAAAGAGGAACTTAGAAAACCCAACAATGTGTTGACATGCAAAAAACTGCACCAGCAGCAAAACAGTGACACAAGCACTACAATGCATGTAAACACTGACCCGACAAAGAGGAAATTAGAAAACCCAACAATGTGTTGACATGCAAAAAACTGCACCAGCAGCAAAACAGTGACACAAGCACTACAATGCATGTAAACACATGTCGGTGTGTTGACATGCAAAAAACTGCAACCGCAGCAAAACAGTGACTCAAGCACTACAATGCATATCAACACAGACCCGACAAAACCTGTTGTGCTACAAAATTGCCCAAGCACTGTGTTGATATGCAAAAAACTGCAACCGCAGCAAAACAGTGACACAAGCACTACAATGCATATCAACACAGATCCGACAAAAGCAGCCCGTTATGAACTTGCCCAAGCACTGTGTTAATGTGCAAAAAACTGCAACCGCAGCAAAACAGTGACACAAGCACTACAATGCACATCAACACAGACCCGACAAAAACCTGTTGTGCTACACAATTGCCCCAGCACTGTGTTGATATGCAAAAAACTGCAACCGCAGCAAAACAGCGACACAAGCACTACAATGCATATCAACACAGATCCGACAAAAGCAGCCCGTTATAAAATGGCCCAAGCACTGTGTTAATGTGCAAAAAACTGCAACCGCAGCAAAACAGTGACACAAGCACTACAATGCACATCAACACAGACCCGACAAAAAACTGTTGTGCCACCAAATTGCTCAAGCACTGTGTTGATATGCAAAAAACTGCAACCGCAGCAAAACAGTGACACAAGCACTACAATGCAATCAACACAGATCCGACAAAAGCAGCCCGTTATAAAATTGCCCAAGCCCTCTGTTGATATGCAAAAAACTGCAGCCGCAGCAAAACAGTGACACAAGCACTCCAATGCATATCAACGCGGACCCGACAAAGCATGAATTTTGCAAACCCAATAATATGTTGACATGCCAAAAACTGCGCCAGCAGCAAAACAGTGACGCCAGCACTACAATGCATGTAAACGCACAGACTTGACACGCAGGCATATAGAAAGACTGAAAAATGTGTAAACCTGCAAACAACTGGCCCAGCGGCAAACACTGACATAAACACTACAATGCATCTAAACGCGAATCCGACAAAGTAATGTGGCGCCACCACGCGAACATATAATTGACACAACGCGTCATGACTGCCGGCGCCATTAAGGTGGCGACCCGAGCCCCGCGAATGCCCTCATATGAGACTTCACAGGGTCGGCCATTCACCTCAAACAAGCCGGCCGGTTTTGGGTTTGCCGACTGCACGAATGCGCCAACCCAATAAACATAACTATGCCCTAAAACTACAATCTTACAAGGAGAATTCACTGACATGGAAACGGCCAGTTACGAATTCCGTACGCAAAATTCAAAATGGCGGACAACAAAGAAAATACTCAGCTGTAACAACTCGGCCGAACAGTTTCAGCAATCACCTTGCGCTCGCGAGTACAATGACGTTCCTTGAAGACGTCTCGCCAATATGCACGATCGTAAATCAGAAAGGCAGCAAACCGCGTAGAAAATTCAAATAAAGATAGCTCACACAACCAAAATTTGTTGATGCGACCACTCCGTCTGCTTTCACAAAACGAAGTGACCAAGAGCTCGTTGTAATCTGTGACTGCGCGCCACTACCGCGCGGTGATTGGCTCCTTGCGCCAGAGACAACGAGGTAATTAGCATAATAATTAGCATCAGACATTAGGCCAATCATCACTTGTCCTGCGTTGTTGCCAGCACAAAAACCCATATGCAGCACGGTGCCGTGGCCGCATATTCTCATTTAATGCCTTTGTATCTCAATTATACTTTGTATAGTTTTTATACGTTGTACACGTTTTTTGCCTTTTCTGTTGGATTTATTCCTTTTTATCCTTTCCTTTTTTGGAATTAAAAAGAGTATGGTCTACCATTTTTAATAAATAATTCTGAATTATTTAAATAATATATTTAAAATGTACTTGTTAAATATAAGTAGTTATCATATGAATTGGATTTTTTGAATATGTTAAAGATTAATTGTTTGTTATTGAGTGTCTAGTTATGGGGTGACAAGGGTTCGCTATACGATTGCAGTAATTATGCAATTTCTAATCAGTTCAATTTATCAATTACGTTATGTCATGTAGGGGAACATACATATTTCATTCTAAATAAATCAATGGGTGAATCCTGTGTTTTCACAGCTTTATTAATGTAATGATTAAATGCCTCCTTAATGACATTACGTTTAGAAATTAACCGCTTGTAGCTCCCTGGCTTCAATTTGCTGTAACTTTAATTAGAGTAGATATAATTATATATGTATTTTATTTGTAAGGAAAAAGATATATTTCCTTTTGGTGAGGTGTATAATAAATGATGAAATTTAAACCTTAAAAATGAAGCCATTATTACTCCGCGTAATACTCCATAAAAGCAACGTTACAAATATTACTGCTTTGCTCGATAATCAACATATTTCAGGCCAATAGCCAATGGGGGCCGAGGGACATTTCCCTACCTAGCTTGTTTGGACAAAATAAATTCGCTACCCGGATACCTTAAGATGGGAAACGATCTATAAAAAAACAGGCGAGACGGTGGAGAGACGAACTAGACAAGAACTGGAAAGGCACCAAATGGCAGAGGATAGCGCAAGTCTAGCAGATCTCGAATCGACATGCTGAGGCCTTAGCCAACCACGGGACACTACAATTATGATGATTGACAGTGGTTATTAGTCATATTATGGTAGCTGGATACGCAGACTGGGAGTAACTGTAATTACAAGTATCAACGAACATTAAATATCAACTTCTGCGTCAGTAGTGATGTGATAAGTTAATATCTGGTTTCACCAAGCGGAACCTGCTAGCAAGCAACACACTCAGACATTGTTCATGAGACCATGATGAACATTATTAAAATATCAAACAAAAACAGCTGTATTCTTCTAAACTACGTCTGCACAATGATTGTTGACTTTGGTAATTAGTTATATTATGGTAGCTGGATAAGCAGACTGGGCGTAGCTTTACTTACAAATATCAACGGACATTAACTATCAACTTCTACGTCACCAGTGAGGTGATAACTCACCAGGCGGAACCTGCTAGCAACATAGTCATCCATTGAACGTGATACCATGATGTCAGATATGGATAAATGGCCGTGGACATAAAATATAAAACAAAAACATATGTATTATTCTCCATTTTTATTTTGGCGTCAATCTATATAGAAATACTAGTGTTTGTTACCTATTTTTGATCTGGAACTTATTTTACCCCCTTGTATACTTTGTATAGCTTTCATACGTTGTACGTGTGTTTTTTTATTTTCTGCTTGATTTATCCTTTTTTAGAAATTATGTATATATATATATATATATATATATATATATATATGTGTGTGTGTGTGTATATACGGTAACAACGAACCAATTCTTATTACAATGTCAGTTATCTTCACCCAAAACCATACGGTATAAAAGGTGTGACGTGTGTACGTACATCCGTATTATTGTAATTTACTGGTACATGACACGTTCAAGCACTGCTGCCGTTGAGAGCTTCTATGTTAGTTGAAATTGGACACACAAAATTACTCAGTTCTTTCCGCAACTACATCGCAAGGGATTGTAAGTTTGTTTTGCCAAAGCCAACAGCTTCCTCGGTCGCCTGCTGAAATGTATACGTATGGCAGACTCACTCGCTGCGTTTGTCAACAAAGATTCAAGTATACAAGGCAGTCGTCACCACTACCCTTTTGTACGGGGCGGCGGCATGGCCTCTCTATAGAAAGCTAGTACAATTGCTTGAACGGTTCCACCAGCGATGTCGGCGCTCCATCACAGGACTGCATAGGCAGCACTGTGTCTCCAACAAAGAGGTCCTCAAATGGCAAACCTCCGGAGTTTAGAAACGATGTTGATGCTTATACAACTCTGCTGGGCAGGCGACGTCTCGCGCATGGATGACATGAGAATACAATAATTTGTATTTTAAGATGAGCTACGTCAGGGCAACCGATTCAGATGGCCCCCACAGACGCAAGAAGGATCAGCTGAAGCGTCAACTCACCCTGGCAAGACCACATAGGTAGCCCACAGTTGGGTCCATACATTTTGCGAGAGCTCTGCTGTACCAGGTCGTTATTTGCTTTTTGTACTATGCTTTGTTTGGGCTGTGGCATTAAGAACACATCAAACGGCTCCTATTCAAAGTGGTAACATAACAGCACTAGCAAATCGGTGTCATCACTAATGAGGATAATGTCGATTTTTTTTTCTGATGAGTTCCGTGCTATCTAACGATCATTGGCTTAGCGTACTCTGCATGAAAACAACAACACCCAGCTTTCTCAAGCTCATTGCTCAGTAAGTTGATGGATGAATGCTTGTTTTCTCTGTTGGCCCAAAAACTCCTCCTTTACGAGGAGGACCTTGCTGATCAGACGCCTTCCACAGCATCATCAGAAGATGTGCCCTCCAAATATAAACTGTGGGAGGCAACGCCATGATATGCAATGGATTCCCATTCTTTCTCCCATACACGTATTCAAATGATGCTGTGGAAGGCGGCTGATCAGCAAGGTCCTCCTCATTTGGATATCACGCAGTTTATGTGGGAGGTGAAGGACGTCACTTAGCTTTGACATTGGACTCTCGGATCCTCCAGGTTTGACTGATGTCATCAACTGTGATAGCAAAGCAGAGAGCAAGGCATGTATAACTGACGGTTGCAGCTGCCACGGCAATAATATGTCATATACCATCTATTGCACGTGTGCAGCTTGCGATGGTTGATGTAACACTCTCACGATTGGGGACGATGCCTTGCGATGGATCATGTAACCCTCTCACGTTTGGGGACGATGCGTATGTGATATATTTTAAATCATCGCACCTGAAACCCTATCGTTTAGCATCAAAATCACGGCTGTAGGTAATGTAGCTCTTTAGTTATAACGATATTTGGTTTTGATGGGCGCCATCTTTAAAAATGGCGTAAATAAGAATGCTAGCAAAGGTTATGTGTAACCCATCTGAAATTGCTGACCACACTTCTACACATTAACTCATACATAATGACTTTGTGTGACACCATTGGTAAGATATTGTGAAATCTGTTTTCACGACCGCCATCTTTAAAAATGGCGGATCCGAAAGGCCAAATGTAAAACATTTGACACCTCTAAAACCCATGCTTTGACAAAAAAATCCTCTGAAAGTGAAGATATGCGGAAATGTGATTTGGCGGCCATTTTATAAAATAGCTGCAATTTCTTTAAAAATTAAAATTAAAAGTGCCACCTCACATTTTCTGTTGACTGAAACATTGTAGATGACATTCGCTCAAAAATATGCTTTTGGCAAACAAATTGCACGGGGAGACATGGCACACCGCACAATATTGAAAATTTGAATAGGTACTTGTACGCATGCACCCACTGACAACTATATATATTTATAACTATTCATCCGATGTTGTGCAACAATATAACAATGATATTCAATGTGTTTTCTATTGTTGTTTGTGCTATTGTTATTACAGGGGCATAGACAATACATGGGAATCAAAGTAAATGGAGATATGCATAAAATAGCATTGGAGATAAGCATGAAATAAGATCCAACATGGTCGACAACTGAAAGTTTTATTAAATAACAAACATGCAGCCGTTATATATATCATACATTATTGGTCTTGACACCACGTTTGTGACATTATCATGCATACTTGCAAAGCTATAACAGAAAATAGGTGTTTCAGTAATGAATTATTTAATATGTATATTAAAAAAATGTCCTAGGTTGTCCCAAGGACTACAAATAAGAATTGCTTCAGGGACTCCATGGGATAGAACATTCACCAAAACAGTATACTATATAGCATTCATTTATTAAATTGCAAATGGACTAAGTCGACGTTAGATCGCAACGCTACTCCGCCAAAGCGGCCAAAAATCGGGGCCCACTGTGTTTAAAAACGATTCTTCTGTTTCATTACTTTACATTTATTATACACCCATGGGTAGCTGAATCGATTATCTTGCGAATGGTATGCAACATGTATATGAAATACGCACAGGAAATATATATATAACAGCCTAAATAACGCCTGCCCCTACATTTCAACAAGCCAAAACATCACTGGCAACGACTTTTGACCACTTGTCATTGTAGTAAAAAATAACAAAGTTCCACTACATGGATTTTGGTGGACTTTTTTCTGGTAATGTACATATATAATACTAACTAAAACACTGTCAAAATTACTATTGCAATTTATTTGAAGTTGACATTCTTTTGGACATAGATTGAATGGACTACCGTTAGTGGGCCATTCAACTCAGAACACTTATGCATGTTTAGCACGATATATATTATAACGTTTGATCATAAACATCACAATTGAATGACTACCTTTCTCGGAAATGTTCCGTGGAATATTGCGACTGATGAGTTTAAGTGTATGATTGTGGATGTGTGTGTGCGCGCGCGCGCACGCTGGTGTGTCCATGCCATGGTGCGTGCATAAGTGTGTGTGTGCTTGCGCTTGTGTGTGGGTGCTTTTTGTGTACTCGTGAGTGGGTGTACGTGTACGCGCGCGTGTATGCGTGCGGGTGCGTGTATGCGTGCGGGTGCGCGTATGTGTATGTACCGGAGCCTGTCGCTGTGCTCTGCTGTTGGTATATCCGAATGAAACCGAGACACGTCACTCGCGTTATTCATAGTGAGTAGGCCAACCAATAATGAACACTGCAACTGATCAGTTCCAAACCTAAAGTCGGCGATTTAGGAAGTTGACGATATCTCTCATCATACTCTTCATCACTTTACTTTCAGGGGATCCGAATATAAAATGCGGGGCGCAGTACATTGCTGTGGTTACCTTCACTCTTGCTTCTCTCAAACGCCGACCGTATATAATCCCGTCGTCCCTCACAACATCGTGCTTCACGTTAAGGATTAGAGCTTCCGGAAGTCTACGCAGGTCACGTGCCATGAGAGGAGCAAAGTACGGGTCAGAGAACACCTTCTTGACTCTATTCCAGAGGCCCTCATTTCCGCGACGACACGCCAGGGAGCGTCGTTTCTGGTCTTGCTTGACGTTGGTGTCAGGGAGAGCCGACCATGGCACCAGTCGGCCGAAGCGGGCCTTCGCGGCAGCCGTCATATGACAATTGCGGGAGAAGTCGATGAGAGGAAGGTCTCTAACGTCTCCGAAAGCGTACCACAGCCTGCATGAGGAGATTATATTAACTAAGGACATTTAATCCGAACTCCCTCGTGACATCCTCACTGCGTATGTTATTCAGTTAACAACACCAACAATTTCCTATTTCGGATTGCCAAGTTAGCGTATTCAACAAACACATTATCGTCGTGCGGATTTGCCGTTCATGCGGCTTACGGGGAAGACATTTTATTAGGTTAGATAGACAGAGAGATGATGTTGTGTAGTTTTGGTTACTTCTAACTATTGACGATTGCACAACGTACTAACAAAATAATATTATATTGTATTTCATAAAACGCCATATCCAAATATATATATATATATGATATATATATATATATATATTATATATATATGTATACACATATACACATATATATATATGTGTGTGTGTTGTGTGTGTAAAACGATACAATGATGTAGAATGTCTAAATAAGGAAATATATAAAGCAATATATTAATAGTAATAATAATTATTAAAACATTAATACATGAATATCATTATATAGCAATAATGTTGTAACTATGTATATATTATATATATATATATATATGTATATATATATATATATGATTTATAATCATTAATAAGTTGGTAACACTTTTTTAAATAGCTTAAGTGATAAAACTACACTGATGCACTCTATCACTTGAAAAGTCGGTGCAGTGTAATTTCCAGTTGTATCCCCCTATGATATGTCTTAAACGGTTGAAAATACTGACCAGTATTCACGCATAAAGGCTTGCCCTAAGTTTCCATCACACGCGTTCTCCTGATACGACGGGGTCATGAAGTCTATGGTCTGTAGAGGCGGGTAGATCAGAACCTGCAGCTTGATCCGAGGCCGCCAATTCATGTCCCGGAATTTCAAAGTTATTGCAGCCGCTAAAGTTCCTCCAGAACAGTCGCCTGAATGCCAAAGAACACGTCCGTCACGATAGGAATTAGCACTTAAAGTGATGTACGAGTGAATTATAATATATCCTTAACCATATGTATGAACGCAAGTTGATTCCGTATACAAATATATATATATATATATATATATATTGATATTTGGAAGGCTATAACTTTATGATTAGTCTAGTTAAACTAGGTGATAGTCACTCGACATCATAAAATGAAAACATATATTACGGCATATTAACACTGATTGGTCTAACCAATAATATAGTATTGCTAATTTTACAATTTCCTCAACTATAAAAATCGTTGACGTTAAACTGACATCCATAACTACATTTAAAATGTGGTATTTTTTCTACAACATATCCATTGTTCTCTATGGGTTATACATACTGTGGTACCTTGTTCTTCGTACTATTAGTTGAAATGAAACACCCCTGTGATTGGGATCCTGGTGATTTTTTTATAACGACCTAATGCAAGAAATAGGTGAGCAGTGTTGTTAAATCGGAAATATGAATAGCATAAAAATTTCGGTCATTTGAATGGCAAAGTACGCATTTTACAATGTCCCTCATTATGTCTTAAGCGGGATGGAAGTGCTTCAATGAGGCTTCGACGTTCTAATGCTAATGCATACTATTTATTATGCATTATTAGAACTAATAGTGAGGAATAGCTGCATATTTCAACTTCCATTTTAAATATTTTCGAAAACACCAGCAGGAGAAATATCACGAGAATAAATTATCTGAAATTGATTGCTGGAAACCACTGATACTTTATGAGTATGATTACATTAACTTGTATTTGTCTTTAAATAAAAAAAATCGCATTGCGTAATTCTTCGTGTACGCAAATCATTGTTAAATGAGAAACATAAGTTTTTGTTGATCTGACATATATATTCCCACAGTCATGACCTGATAGTAGACAAAGATTACCTCCGACTGCAATACGATTTTCATCCACGCCAAATTCGTTTGAATGTGTCATGAAATAACGCGTCGCCTTAATTACGTCATTAAGCGGTGCAGGATAGATGTGTTCTGGGGCTCGTCGGTATCTGAACATACATAATATCTAGGCAAGTGTGTACGTGTGTATGTGTGGACATGTGCGTATTTGTAAATGCATGCTTGTATAAACACATTGCTTGCAATCATGAATGCATATATTTGTGTATCTACGCATGTATGTAAGCATGTTTACGTATGTATGTTTATCTTGTGCATGCGTACATAAGCATATACACGCAAAACACGCACGCACGTATGCGTGCACTCACACATACATACCCACCCCCACATGAACACACACACGCACTCACGCTCACACGTTCAAATACGCACATACATACACACTCACACATGCACTCACTCACTCACACACACACAAACACACAAACACACACACACACACACACACACACACACACACACACATACACACACATACACAGACACACACAAACAAACTCACATAAACACACACACACACACACACTCACTCACACACACACACACACACACACACACACACACACACACACACACACACACACACACACACACACACATGTATAATGTACTAAGTTTTGTCCGTATGAAATTATGCTTGTACGGAGGCTTGCTGTCATCAATGTGTGATTATATGTTGGTATGTTACGTGTGCTACGCCAGCTACTCACTCAATAGATGCAATGACGATGTTCGAAGCTTTCGCCAAATTTCGCATGTTAGTGTCGGCAACGCCTGTTCATAATAATAACAACATAAACGCATCGTAGATATTGTTCGTAGTATTAATGCTGGTACTGAGCTAGTCGTAACCATACATAGAGATCCACCACTCCTTCCTTCTAATGGGCTCAAGTCGTGGATTACAGAAGCAAATGTAGATTGACTGGCATGTATACCGGGACTGTGTATGCTACGATGTTTTAAAGTAAACAGTATGATGATCTACAATTTATACTTCGTCACGGAAGAAAATCCGACGGACAATCATCTTATACTATATTAATGTGTTGTCACAGCGATATTTAAAACAAACAACTTATGCCTAACCACTGTGTAGTTACCATATTTCTCCAAATAAAAAGCAAACACGTAACTTTGTAAATAAATAACTTAAAAATAACCACCTTTGGGTTTTTAATGCATAACTGGTAGATCAGAGGAAGGTCCAGCTAATTAATATATACACATGCCTAGCCAAAAATGCATATATAATGACCCACGTTTGCGTATTTATATATAAAAAGTATGACCATGACAAACTAACAACAGTTTTGCCACCTGCTGCCTATCACTGGTTGAGCATTTGTCAAGACGGTTATTTGGCCTGTTTTGTTTCTGTTGCGGAATGAACATTGGATTATCTCATTTTGATTATTATTGCAAATTGCGTGATATACCAGTGTGACCGTAAAAATAGCTTACATTGGATTACGTGAAATTGTTGAGTATACAATACTTTTGCTACTTAAGAGCTATCAATTATTATTATTATTACATGTTTCCATATTAAAACAATTTTTTCGCTATGGATTACATTGATCAAGGAGTAAGACGTAGTTGCAAATATATAAATTCACCTGCAGACAACACGGCCCAGCCACCGCCATACATGTACACAAGTCCACCGCGTGGTCTATCCTGGGGAGTTGTCGGCTGGTACAATATCACTTCAACACCATCGAACACCTCGCGCGTCACCTGTAACGGGAACTCGGTAATACACTGGCTTACTTCCTCCTATAGAGCAACAAGCCAAGGGCAGCAGCAATCACCATTACACAATTCTATTTTAACTAGTTGATAATGCATCAGGTAGGACAACGAACAAAATGAATGTAATACGTACATTTATAAGGCTGAATAAATTACGATTTTGTTAATACTTCGCTACTTAGTAGACGACACTATATACAGTAATCAAGTATTATTAATTGATATGCATTTAAACTTATTGCGATAGAAATGTAAACATACGTTTGATGAATATTACTTTAAGGAATCATCTTACATCTGTTTGTTTAGCATTTAACATACGTGAGACCCGGTCGAAAAAGCATACATTTGGTTTTCACTTTTGACCACTGACATAAGTACGTTACCAAGCGACAAAGAAGCGGGACTCACTTCGGAATTTCAATGTCATTGGTTGACTTAGTTACTAGTACAATGATATCATATAGCTTGCCTGAAGCAAAGGATCTTTAGGTGGCGTAACTGGCTTCGGGAAACTTGGCGGCGGCATCGCTATCATATGACGCATGATGATAGCGGCATGAGCGTCATATCCGAGACATGTCATTATCAGTGTCTGTAGAAAATAGTGTTGTTCGGTTACCTCAACATAACACGTATACGGCAAGACAGGCGTTGCACTTGCAGACTATTTTGTAACAATTACGGATGCCACGCTATTTTTCCAAGACATCTAACAAGTGTTCCGTTACTCTATATTATAACCGTTTCGAGCCATCTCCATTGACGGTTTGATTTCACCGGTAAATTCCTACAAGAGAATGGTCACTGGGAACACATTTGGTTTATGACACGTGACCTCTCCATAATAATTATTTATGAAGGTATAGGTATATACATTAATATTATTGTTGTACTTACGACTATATATTTGGATGATTATCTTCAGCTTTTAGTCCAATATTAAGTATCATTGACCAGGATATTATTGATTAAATACTGTTTTTGTTTTAAATGATCCAACATTTCCTGGACATTCAAAAACAAACCTGATATTTATGTGGTTATATGTTGACTTATTTCACCATTGAATGTTTATATAAATCAATATGAAAAGAGGTACCTAAAAACGTATCGTGTACACTTACCAAACCGTCACTCTCCTCCTAAAACTAAACGATGCACGAAATTTATCCGCTTCTTCAAAATCCTCGCTAAACTGGACATCGCTAGTGAACTTGAGAAAAATATCCGGCGTCCAGGGAAATCTTCCCCTTGGTAAGGGACAAGGATAGACGCGGGATTCGATGCATCTTTCAACCTCAGTGCGCCGCCGGAGAGATGATGGCCATCGGCGTAATCCTGATACGTTTTGTAAGAACCCGACAAACGTCAGCACCCAGATACACACTGCGAGGTTCGCTGTCGCCATTTCTGTGTTGAAATAATAGCAAACAATAAATCACTTTGCACTTGAATACAGCACGTTACTTTACATAAACCGGCAAAGACAAACGATTCACGTGAACAACTAACATAACATAAATACATCATGTTTTATTTTGCATCAATATGCCAGTTAATGTACATTTTAATTACGAACATATACAGTTGGATGTTCGCGAGATAGTTGTACTCATAGAAAACAAGAACAAGAACAGCTATTAATATTACTAATACTACTACTACTACTACTACGACTATTAATAATAATAATAATACTGCTACTACTACAACTACTGCTACTACTACTACTACTACTACGACTACTACTATTATTACTACTACTACCACTACTACACCTACTAATACTACTACTACTACTACTACTACTACTACTACTTCTACCACTACAACACCTACTACTACTACTACTACAACTACTACTACTACTACTACTAATAATAATAATACTGCTA
>CM034544.1:40552322-40574822 GCA_020002185.1 Paraescarpia echinospica | reverse complement strand
TACTACTACTACTACAACTACTACTACTACTATTAATAATAATAATAATACTGCTACTACTACAACTACTGCTACTACTACTACTACTACTGCGACTACTACTATTATTACTACTACTACTACTACTACTACGACTACTACTACTACTACTACTACTACTACTACTACTACTACTACTACTACTACTACTACCGCAACGACAGCAAGAGAACTTTCAAGTTTGCTAGAAGAGCTTTGTTCGAAGAATCACAACAATGGTGGACAGAAGAAAGAGTAACCTAAGGAAAGAGGTTCTTGTGCAGAAAATCGTAAAGGAAATTGTTAACGAATCCGGAGGAGCTTAGCAGGCTAGTTAGTAAGAATGGCAAATTACAGTTGAGAGCATTCGCAGGAAAAACGACGAGATATCTTAATACATCGGCATACGCGTTCACGCGTACGAATACACGCATTCTTGCAGACTGGCTGGCACGCGGTCAAGCAATGCGTTCATAAAACCGTTCATTCAGGCATGCATACACCAATACAATAGTGCACACATACACTCATATACGCATGTATGCACACATGCTATCACATAGATGCATATTCGTATAATTATACATGCACAATCCCACATGCAAATTTTTAAATAAACGGTAATTTTTATGTTTTCCTCTGCTTATAGGCACACATAGGAATATCATATTATACGTATACATAGTATCCACAACTAAAAAAAATACATGTAGTACCTATACACTCATGCACATAAAAAAGAACACATAATTAAAGCTGGTGAAACTGGTCAATAGAACTTACCGTCGTCGTATGAACCTCACGGACGCTTGCTACTTCAGTTGTGCATGTGTGTTTAGCACCGGATGTATCAACTAACACTATCGCTATTGCACTGTCAATTAAATATATGGGCTGGTCCACACCAAGGAAAGGGGATATGCCCAGACTCCCTCAATACACACACACAAGGTGGCAGTTTTTGTGTCTTCTGTATGGTGAAGCTGCCTGCAATGAATGTCCTGGCTACATATGGGTGCTTTGTTGGAAGTTTCACCATGTTCGTCATATGAACACTAATCAACCTGTCATAGTTAGTGTGATCCAAGGCATGGAACCATGTGGCCAGTTCCGTCAGGCCTTCAAAGTACATTGTAAATGATGCCTGTCGCAGAGAACGCATATAGACCAATACCAACAAATCTAGTTCTGCAGCAGTGATTTGGTGACCTCTGCTTGTGCGACAGGGGTTGCTCGCTGGAAGGAGTCGGTTGTCCCTGGCGTCGTTATCTCGGTTTGCACAAGTGCTTGCACCCAGCCACTCCCTCGCAGCCAGTGCCCCAGTGTCTTTAGGGCTGCCATCTCGATGTGGAGGCCACCAAACATCACCACCAACAACGTAGTTATCTGGCCACTTCCATTGAATTTGCTTAGCCAAGGCAAGCAGTTGCTGATCGAAGGTGACCACAGGAGTCTGCCCAGGATTTATATGTTTTACAGCATTAGCTACGACATCCATTGAGTGTCGGATCATGGGCCACTGTGTTTGCACTATCCAGTAACAGCGATAGCTTAGCGGTGGGGCAGATGACTCGAGCATCCGGTGGCTGGCGGTTGGCATGAAATGCGGCCCAAGATGTGTTATCCCCGGTCCCAGTTTTGTTCTTCGGGACCTGCTTTGCATGGTCTAACCACAGGTATTTTTCTTGACATTTTTCCTGTCTGCTGAACGAAGCGCACTGCAGTGAAAATGAAACGACTTTCAATCACTGAAATGAACACAGTGTCTGTTTAAAGCTATTGTGGATTAATGTGATGTTTTATTAGGACTAATTAAACAGTCTAGTTAGCTGCTATTAGTCTAACAACTGTTTAACAAGATTTAACAAGATTGCCACCCAGAGAATTAACTCTAGGTGGCAGGTGGACAAGGAAGCCCTTTGGCTTATCGAGAGTCCGACCCTTTTATCTATGTGTATCCCGCCCGTCTGAGGTATGTGTCGATTTTATTTTTAAACATATTCACGCTACTAGCACCCACACAATCAGCAGGTAATCTGTTCCATTCATTTACAGTCCTTTGTGAAAATGAAAACTTTCTTATATCCAATCTACTCTGCTCCTTTGCCAATGTAAGTTCATGTCCTCTAGTCCTTCTATCTTTCTTAACTGCGAAACAAATATTTCTATCAATATTTTCATAACCCTTCAATATTTTAAACACTTCTATCTGATCTCCTCTCAATCTCCTGGTCTCTAGTGTTGTTAAACCGTATTTTTTTAGGCGTATTTCGTAACTAAGATCCCTCAGTTTTGGTATCATTTTAGTTGCTCTCCTCTGCACTCTTTCTAGCATATCTATGTCCTTCCTGCGATATGGCCTCCACGCTTGAATACAATATTCTAAATGAGGCCTAACTATTGTTTTGTACAGCGGTATTATTAGCTCTTTTTCCTTATGCGTTATGTTTCGCCTAATTAATCCAAGGATTTGATTTCCCTTTGAAGCTGCAATTCCGCACTGCTCTGAAACCTTCATATTAGCACTAATGGTTAACCCTAAGTCCTTTTCTTTTACAGTAGTACTTAGTACAGTACCCCCAATTGTATATTCTACTTCTTCGTTCCCATGTCCTGTGTGGAGGCATTTACATTTCCCAAAATTGAACAGCATTTGCCACTTTTCAGACCATTTGATCAACCTGTCAAGATCATCTTGTAAATGCTGTCTATCTCCATCACTTTTAATCCTTCTAAACACTTTTGTATCATCCGTAAATTTCAACACCTTGCTTGTTATTTCATCATCCAAATCATTGATATATATTAAGAATAATATAGGTCCTAATACTGATCCCTGTGGTACCCCACTCAATACCGATTTCCAGTTTGAAGCCTCCCCATCAACTACTACACGTTGTCTTCTGTCAATCAGCCATTGTTCTATCCAGTTTATTATACCATTTCCTATGCCATGGGCCTTTAGTTTCAGCAGTAATCTTTGATGTGGTACTTTGTCGAAAGCTTTTTGAAAATCTAAGTAGACGATATCTACCGGTGATCCCTCATCTACCCACTTAGTGATGTCTTCCAAAAAACATAACATATTTGTTAAACATGACCTCGCTTTAAAAAAAAAACATGTTGAGATGGGTTTATCAAGTTTTGTTTAACAAGAAAATCCACCATGTGATCTTTAATTAGTCTTTCTAATAATTTGCAAATCACTGATGTTAAACTCACTGGTCTGTAGTTCTCTGACTTGTTTCTCGAACCTTTTTTAAATAACGGTATAATGTTTGCCTCTTTCCATTCTAAAGGAACCACTCCCTCTTCTAATGACAAATTGAAAACTGTTGCAAGCGGTATGCTAATTTGTTCTACAATTTCCAATAGTAGTTTGGGTGGAATACCATCCACTCCAGGTGATTTATTATCCTTCATAGCCCTTATTTTCTTACCTACCATTTCCGGGGTTACGATTAATTGTCCTAAATAGTCTGAATCTGCCCCCTTGAACTTAGCCTCTGGTACTGGCAGTGAATTAATATCTTCCCTGGTAAACACTGAACTAAAGTACTCATTCAGGTCTTCTGCCATTAAGAATCCCTCTGATATTATATTTCCAGCACTATCTTCTAGAGGACCGACTTTATCTTGAACTTTCTGTTTGCTTCGAACATACGCATAAAAACTCTTGCTGTCATGTTTTATATTACTAGCTAATTGTTGTTCATAGCTTCTCTTTGAATTTCTAATTTCAGCTGTAGCTTGGTTAAGTGCTTCTTTATAACTGTTGTAGTCTTCATCATTTCCAGTACATCTATATGACTTCCACATCATTTGTTTATACTTAATTTTTCTAATGGCTTCTTTCGATAAGTGTTTCTTTTTGGACCGTTTTCCTTGTTTTTTGAAGGGTACAAATTTATCGACTATGCACTTAATTTCACTCTTTAATACATTCCAGCATTCTGTTGCCGTCTTATTTTTCAGTGTGTTATTCCAGTCTATCTTTGCTAAATATTTCCTCATGTCCTTATACCTTCCTTTGTGGAAATTTCTCCTATACTGCTTTTACTATTCCTTTCTGATTTTACTTTGATGGTAAAATGTATCTGGTTGTGATCGCTACTCCCCAGTGGCTCACATATCTTGACATTGTCAACTAATTCATTCTGTGAGGACAAAACTATGTCTAACACATTCTCACCCCTGGTTGGTTCTAGCACATGTTGAGAAAGGAATGTATCTTGAACTAAAACTAAAAACTTGTGGTCCTCACTCCCCATACTCTGTAGAGATTTCCATTGTATATGCCCGTGGTTAAAATCCCCCATAATAATACAATCCCGTTTGCTTACTTCCCTTATAGCGTTTTGTATTTTTTCATTCTCTTCTATGCTTATGTTTGGACTTCGATAAACTAACCCAACTGTTATCGTTGAGTTTCCTGTAACTATGTTACACCAAACAGCTTCTTCGCAATCTGCTTCTCTTTCTATTTTTATTTCATAAGCCTGAATAGATTCTTTAATATATAAAATAACTCCACCTCCCTTTCTTCCTATTCTATCTTTTCTAAACATTACATATCCTTTCAGTCCCAATTCAGTATCTGATATATCGGTGGTGGTCCAGGATTCGGTTATACCTATTATATGAGGGTCAATATCTTCTACCATAATGTTTAGTTCATTTCTTTTGTTTACTATACTCCTTGCATTTAAACAAACACATTTACATCCAGCTTCAGAAGAGTTTTCCAGACTGTTATTTGCTGATTTATTTGTGCTGTCTTTATCTATGCCTCCATTTTCAGGCTTTTCTGTGAGTCCCACCTGCGAATCTAGTTTAAATAGATACAACCTGTCCCACTGTCAACAGATCGCAGCAGGTTCTCTGAGAAAACTGCTGCCCCCTTTCCACTAAGATGGAGGCCATCTCTCATGTACATATCTTCCCTCCCAACAAAGTATCCCCATAAATCTGTGAATCCCACCCCCTCTTCGTCACACATCTGCTCAACTAGTACGTTGATCGCCATCCTCTTACAGTTTCTATACGTTGCCCCCCTTCCTCCCATTACTGGCAAAATTCCTGACAGAATAACCTGTTCAACTCTCGTCTTCTGTAGCTTCCTCACTAACTGTCTATACTTCTGTACTATCGCAGTTGTTCCCTCCCTGTCCGCATTATTTGTTCCTACATGTACCAGTATAGACGCCCCCCTTGCCATGTCCCAATACCTTCTCTACCCTGTCAGTTACATGTTCAATCTTAGCCCCCGGTAAACAAACAACGATGTCCTTCCCCTCGCTCAGTGCCTTGTCCGTCTTTCTCATAATGGAGTCGCCCATAAACACCCTCTCTTTCCTCATTGCCCCCTCTATCACTGCCTTAGAATAGCTCCTTCTTCGGTTTGCATCTGTCTGCTTGTTGTCTTTCCCCCCTGTCGTCTTCTCTCCTGTCACATTCTCTTCCGATCCATTCTTTCCTGTCGCTTTTTCTCTTGTCACCTTCCCTTTTATCGACTTCTCTTCTATCACATTTTCTCTCACTTCCTTTCGTCCCTTCTTCGTTCGTCCCATCTCGTTTTCCTCTCTCCTCTCCCTTCCCATCTTCCCTCCCTCCTTCTCTACGGTCACTTTCTTCCCTGTCACCTTCACGCTTGTCACGTTTTCTGTTGCCGATTTTCCACTTTCTTCCCCTCCAATCACCTTCCCTCCTCTCAATCTCCTTTTACTCAGTTTTCTTGCCACTGCTATTCTCCTTCAGTCTTGCAGTATTCTCACCTCTCTCCCTGTCGTCTCTCTCCATTCGACCTGCCTCCTTGCTAATTCCCATCTCCATTCCCTTCACAATATCTGTCAACCTAACTATCTCCTTCTGCAGACACTCCACCTTCCAACACCCAATGCACTGAAAGGTGAATCCTTCCTCCATGGTTTCTGCCCATGACTTCCCACAGCCGGACAATGCAAAATCTACCCAGCTGTGGCAGTGATCGCACACCAAGTGTCGCTTTGCCTTGACTTGCCGCTTGCAAGGCGCCATATCCCGATCAGAATTTATTCAATAACTTAACTAACTTGGTCTTTATAAAGACTGTTTCCTGTGTACTACAGCACACTTTAGGTTACAAATTTCAATTACACAGCCGACTATTTATCCTGTCACGAACGCTAACATTACCGGTAGTGACCTAATTTAAATACAATCAATTACGTTACGTTAGGCTGCTTTATTTATTTAGGTTACGCCGCCCGACTATCGCCCTTGCTTAATTTTAGCAACAATGCTACCTAATCAAAATATCTAGCAAGTACTGGCTTACACAGATATTATCTTATGTAAGTAGTTTGATGGTTGTTACTTTATCTCCTATATATTCTACCACATAATCAGGTTTGTTAAATCTTGTTTTCAAAATATCGAAGCCTAAGTGAGTTACCCTATTATCACTCACTATACTAAGGTATTCTAAAATACTATAACTAACTAACTTTAAGCACAACTGCTACTCAATATATGTTTATTGCAACTTTATGAATGATATTAAGGCAAGAATAATACTTATCAATCAGTAATTCCACTTGTTTATCAACTTTTCTGCACTACCAATTTCTACGATCTATCTCCGCCAAATATAGCCTCTCGAATAACTGTTAGCTAGGTTTGGAATAAGCATTGTTTGTGTGAGCGGACATAGCACTTACAATGTACGAATTTGGTAATTTGGTCATCCGTAAATGTGACTTTACTAACGCGATCATGGTGAGGACTCAAATTGTGTTAATACCTTAGGTCAAAGAATGTAACCATGCAGGAGATTATGTGGAATAAGGAGTATAGATGATCGAAAATGTAGTAAGCCTCCGTCGGTCAGGAGTCGACAATATATGATGCGCCCTGGAAGACGTCGCCCACTGTCGGACGTAACCCCTGGCGCCACGCTTTACACCAATCTAGTGCAGTGACTTACAACCGGTAACTGCTGCTTCCCGAGTTGTGACATTGTTGTAAGGCGAAGCTGGAGTGTCTTCTCCAGGGCGCACGCCTGGGCAAGATAATATGAAGAACGGGTTATTGCCCATGCAGCGGTTTCCCCTCTCCACGCAGCTGATGGATCGAAAGGACCGAAAAGAGCTTATACTGTTTGGCACCAGCGGCGTCGCAGGAGTTGCCAGAAGTACGTTAAATTCAACGTTGAACTACTCTTGGAATATCGACTCCAGATTAGTCATCAGTGTTTACTCCCGAAGCCGTTCCAACAGGTGGGTATAGCCGCAACGTAGCAGCGTTTTAATATCAGAGTTTTCCTACTATCAGCCAGTTGAGCTGCCTTCCAAGGCTGATGAGCCCCAACTGAGATGTTTTATATCACAGTTTTCCATCTCTTTGATGAGTTGTCCTCCCAGACTGACGAGACCCATATACTCGGATTTGATGTTAGCGGTTTTTCATTCTCCTGTGGTACGTTGGCCCACGGCACGCTATGATGTAATATTCACGTGCAACCCCCCATGGAGGGCTCCCCATCAAACAACCAGGTGATGCGCCTCTACGCCATGTACCATCAGCGCGAGGTCGACCAACAATCACCTATATCAATATCACTGGTGTCTGCTGTTACATATGTAAACCAATTTCTTGCCACATTTACCATATAATAAATGAACACATGCACGCATGCAGGAATGTACGCATGTGCATATGCACACATGCACACGTACACGCGTACACACATACAAACGTATATATGTACGTACATGTATACATACATATATACATATACTTATATATATATATATATATATATATATATATGTATATAGTGTATATATACACATATATAAACATACTTACATACATACTTACATACATATATGCTTACATACATACATACATACTTACGTACATCCATATATGCATACATACACACATACATGCTTACATACATACATACATACAAATAACTATATATATATATATATATATATGCATATATACATATACAAATATACACACACATATATATAATTATATATATGCACATATATATATATATATATATATATATGCATGCATACATACATACATACATACATATGCGCAAAATTGATTTTCATAGGCAATTCAGTATCCTTTGTTCACAAGCGTTTTTTCCTCTGCTTACCCGGTACTTATCCACAGGAAATATAATCCGTGGATGTCGTCCTACAACATCGTAAACATGGGCTGACCCAGATATATATGTCAAGACGCTCATGATATATAAGCGTATCAACGTATGGAATGCATGAACATACGTATGCAACGACGCACACACTCATGTGTTCAACATCAAAACACGAGCCCATGCCTGCCGTGACACATAGACGTTGTAGTAGCTTGGATATTGTTGTGTTTATTCAGGCAATATTTGAAGATAAAAAGCATATTCTGCAAATTGATACACACGCTCGTTGGCTTGACATTGAAACAATTTTAACTTGATACATATATGTACTGCTGTGCGCCACATTAATGAACTCACTACGTCCTGTAAAATGCCAAGCACGGGATCGACTGTCATTGAGCGATACCTGTGAATATATACCTAGGACATTATCTTGTTATTTTCGGAAACATTAAAGAAGCGCACCCAGCTAACTGGTCATTGCTGTTGAACTCTTCACTGGTGTTTATCTCTGTTGTTTGTGATGTTCTCACTCGTCAACCTGGACCAACAATAATAAAATAATATGAATTGATAAGTTAACAGTGGGCCTTCGCTAGAATTTCAGGGTTTGGCTAACATTTTACTGCATGTGATTTCAATATGGGAAGAACGTCAGCGTTGGAGATCCATTTTTATCTTCGGATTTTTGGAAAGGAAGTTGTATGTGTGGGTAATATTTAAATTGACACCATTGTTTACGGTTCCATAAAATTGCATTAGGCGCAGGTCACGTTATAAGATCAGGCACTCTAATTATTAATAAATCAATCATAACTGGTATATTTCCAGACAAATAAAAAATTGCAAAAGTAATACTCCTTTTCAAAAAGGTGAAGTTGAACAATTATCGTCCAATTTATATCCTGCCAGTTATTTTTTTTTTTAATCAAATCAAACGATTAGGTTTTACCAAATGAACAATTATTTCCATTGTAATGTGTTATACTCCAATAGCCAATATGTGTTTACAAATAAACATTCTACTGAGCTTGCCACGCTCAAAATTATGCACAAAATTATACAAGAATTTGATAAATCGGTTACTCCAATAAATATATACATTGATTTATAAAAAGCATTTAACACAATTGATCATAATATATTGGTACAGAAATTACATTATTTCGGATTAAATAACAAGGCTCTGGAAATTTGTACGTCACATTCTATTCTGATTAGTATCATATAAATGTTGTTGTTGTTTACATTTATAGGGTGGTTGGTGTACCAGCGTTATTATATAGCTTAGTGGGAGTCTCCCGACCTTATCTATTTCCTACGTTATTCAATGTACATATGTGTATATCGTATTTACATGTCAAATAAATTGATTCTCAGTTTTGGGTTCTGAGTAGGCTTAATTTATTATTTGGACATCGCCTGGTAATTCAGGTAGACATACCATTTAATCATCATTTAAACACAAAAATACAAAACATGTTCTTCACAACACGTATTTTGTAGTAAAAATACATATACAATCACTTTGCACGCTACTAACTGACACAATGGCTCGTCTCAATTTATTCTATCTTGTTAGGCGGCATACACAACAAAGATGAATCAAGACTTGTAAACTAATATTGCACTATTACATAAACAATATATGTAATCTACATCGCGTTCAACAATATGTTTTTCTAAAAATTGCGTAGGTGTGCATTGGCTCTTCAACAGAACACAATTATAAAGAATAGCACACCCAAACTGTATATCTGTTGTCCTGAAAGAACATAAGGTACATCGAAAATGTACTGGCATGCGGACACAGTAATCAGACAATCAGCATCAATTTTGACTGAAAGCATTCAGTCACTCCGTAATTACTACTCATACAGTATTTGATTTTATATACCCACCAAAGTAATGGTAATATCATGATTTGTATGTACGATGATATAATGCGTTTATTCCATTAACATAGCTAGTGTTTCGCAGTAGGAAATATATCTACCATGTGTTACTGCAGCTCGAGATGATGTCGATGAAAGCTCATAGCCGGGTTTGTCATCTAACAATTAGATCAAGATTCGAAGAGGAAGTAAGGGTATTCGGACACGGATTCCCTTTATATGTAAGCGCATTGGCCTTTCCCATTTTCGGCTAACTAATATGCTTATAGCTTATGTGCAGTATTTCGTTTTGTTCGATTTGTTTACATTTCAACTTGTTTCCTTTGATTTCAAACCATTTCATAATATAATCATTATTACAATTACATGATTTCAACACTAATATACAAAATACAACTCCTCTCATCAGGTAGTATTACAATATACAAAACTGATACAAATCAATATAATTGTAATAATGATAGTATTACGCCAAAACTAAAACGTGTTGCTAAGACGTTATTATAAAAGGTTGATGTAGATAACACAAATCACACATATGAATGTGTATATAAAATAGCATTGAGAGTTATATACATAAATAAACATAGACAATTGCATTCAAGTAAACATTGATATAACAATTGATAATTCATAATGAATAAATTAATATTCTAATGAACAAAAACAAGATGTTTGTTAGTATTAATGTAAAGCAATAAGTAACGCCTTTTATGAATAGGTTTTATTGCAATGAAACCGGGTGAATTGTTTGCTAAGATGACATTGATATGCTGTGTTTATTTTATCCACAAATACTGTGGTTATTATTCGTATTATGACAGCTTAGTATACGGATTGGGGGTAAATTTATTGAGATTCAAATTCAGACTGTTTATTACCAAGTAACGTTTAAAATGTACGAGGAATTATTGGCGTTGTGGCGTCAACCTACATACACGCTTATCTCTCCTGTCTCCCATCATGCACACGCAAAATATACAATCAGAACCATTATAAAACTATATTAAAACTATCATAAATATAAACCAAGGCCAACTATCAACACATTTTGAGACAGTCGTACATATATTGATTAAGTGAAATTTGTAGCATAATATTATATAAAAAAGTAAAACGTATACATGTAGTTAAATAAATAATGAATAAATGAATCAGTTGGCGTTATAAAACCTATGCTGACAGTTAAAAAAGATATGTACATACATGTAGATAAGTTAGTAAATAAAAAAGAAAACAAAAACATAAAATAACAAATCAATAATTTAGCATGGCGACATAAATTCTAAACAGACTCATGACAGTGTCATGGCATCTCGTGGTTCAAGTGACTCACAGCCTGCGGACAAAAATGTTTTTAAGTCTAGTGGTCCTTGTTTTAATACTTATATAGCGCTTGCCCGAGGGAAGATGTTCAAAGAGATGGTTGGCTGGGTGGGTAGGATCCCATACAATGCTCTTGGATTTTCGTGCAAAGCAAGCATGGTAAATAGATTCAATGGGTGGCACCTCGCGCTAAATGATACTAGATACGCCCTTCAAGATAAGTTCTTGCCGTGTTTCTCCTCCTGACTGGCGCGGCGAACCCACGCTAAAATCGAGAAAGTAAGGATACTTTCAATGATTGCGCGGTAGAACCGTATCATAATCTCCTGAGCAATGCCGAATCTCCTGAGTTGCCTCAGGAAGAACACGTTGTTATGCCTTTTTTGTAATGCACAGTGTGTTTGTGCCCCAGCTGAGCTCGCTTGAAATTATTGTTCCAAAGAATATAAAAAATTCAATTTGCTCGACCTCCAGGGCATTTATCAAAAGAGGACGGATGGGAGTCTTCTTTTTTTGTAAAAATCAACAATCATTTATTTAGTTTTTGAAACGTTCAATTCGAGGTTATTATCCGTACGCCAGCCAACCATTCTCTGAACCTTCTCCCTATATGCCGTCTCATCAGCATTCTCAATGCAACTTTACCTATATATATATATATATATATATATATAAATATATATATATCTATCTCTCACCAGAAGACAGAAGTGGACCTGGGCAGGATACTTCAGTAGACTACAAGTTAACAGTTAATATATATATATATATATATGTATATATATATATATATACTCTGAAGGCGGACTCAAGCAGGATACTCTTTATAGACTACAAGTTAATATTAATATATATATATATATATATATATATATATATATATATAGATATATATATATATATATATATATATAGAAGTGGACCTGGGCAGGATACTTCGGTAGACTACAAGTTAACAGATGAGCGTCACCTATCACTATCCAAACAAGCTAGATAGGAACATGTTTCCCCAGCGCCCATTGGTTGTTGGCCTGACCCGTCACACAGTTTATATTACATATACACTCTCCCATTAGACACAATTATGATATTGTATCATATTAGTCACCCAATAAATATAATGAAAAATCTCTAAAAAAACATGTTGTCAAAACAAACGAGTGCTCGCGCTGTCGATTCGCGGCTCTTCAAGGCAACTGGTATTTGTGAAGATAAGACCGATAAGAGTTATCAACTTACTTGTTTGTGCATCTTAACGGAGAAAATAAACCAGAAAACATAATTCAGACATAATCTAAAAACGAAATAGCACAACAATTAAAGCTACAAATGGCACAATATGTTTCATCATGCATTGCAAAACGATTCTTCCGACAGTTTAATTGCAAATGCTAGATAATAATGTTGTGTCACCTGTGTTTTATGTATTTGGAATTAAAGTGAGAATTGTCTACCATTTTTAATAAATAATTCTGAATTATTTAAATAATAAATTTAAAATGCACTTGTTAAATATAAGTAGTTATCATATGAATGGGAATTTTTGAAAATGTAAAACATTAATTATGTGTTATTGAGTGACTAATTATGGGGAGACAAGGGGTCGCTATACGATTGCAGTAATTATGCAATTTCTAATCAATTAATTTTATAAATTACATAATGTCATGTAAGGGAATATACATATTTCATAATAAACAAATCAATGGGTGAATCCTGTGTTTTCAGTGCTTTATTAATTTATTGATTACATGCATCCTTTATTACATTAAGTTTACAAATTAACCGCTTCTAGCTCATTGGCTTCAAATTGTTGTAAATTTGATAAGAGTAGAGGTAATTATATATGTATTTTATGTGTAAGGAAGAAGACACATTTCCCTTTGGTGAGGTGTTTAGTAAATAATGACATTTAAACAATAAAAAAACATGAAGCCACCATTAGTCCGCGTAATACCCCATACAAGCAACGTTACAATAATTACTGCTTCGCTGGATTATTGATAGTCAACATATTTCGACGTATACTGTGTGCTCGATGCATCGATGTTTACACTTTCTACCACGCACGTGGACCTCTGTGTCAGGTGTCAGGCCAATAGGCAATGCGGGCCACGTGACATTTCCTTACCTAGCTTGTTTAAAAAATAATAATTCGCTACTCGGAGACCTTAAGAAAGAAAACAGGCGAGATGGTGGAGAGACGAATTAGACAAGAACTGGAAAGGCACCAAATGGCAGAGGATAGGGTAGGTCAGGCAGATCTCGAAACGACATGCTGAGACCTTCGCCCTACCACGGGACACTACGTCTGCACAATGATGATGATTGACTGTGGTAATTGTTTATATCACGTCACCTGGATAAGCAGTCTGGGCGTAGCTTTACTTACAAGTATCAACGGACATTAACTATCAACTTCTGCGTCACTAGTGAGGTAATAAATCACAAAGGGGAACCTGCCAGCAACACAGTCATACATTGTACATGAGGCCAAGATACGTCGATTACTAGACAAGTGGACGTGGACATTTTCAAATATAAAACAAAAACAGCTGTTTCTGGAACTTATTTTATCCCCCTTATATCTCAAGTATACTTTGTATAGCATTCATACGTTTTGATGTATGTACGTATGTATGTATGTATGTATGTATGTATGTATGTATGTATGTATGTATGTATGTATGTATGTATGTATGTATGTATGTATGTATGTATGTATGTATGTATGTATGTATGTATGTATGTATGTATGTATGTATGTATGTATGTATGTATGTATGTATGTATGTATGTATGTATGTATGTATGTATGTATGTATATGTATGTAATGTATGTATGTATGTATGTATGTATGTATGTATGTATGTATGTATGTATGTATGTATGTATGTATGTATGTGTATATGTATGTATGTATGTATGTATGTATGCGTGTATGTGCGTGTATGTATGCATGTATACATGCATGAATACATGTATGTATCCATGTTTTAAGCGGTCAATTTTGCTTGTGAGAAAATCACAATTATGTTAACATGGCGATGTGAAAATACAGTTTTACACGCACTTCTTTATTAAACTCCAGGAATTTATATGCTCTGTTCGAACCAGCTTAACCGGTTACGAGGCAACGTGAGGTCATACCATATTTCTTTGAAGGGAATAAAAACATATATGGCTTGAATTCATGTTATATTACATCCTGCTATCTATTTCCATGTCCACCAAGCCAAAAACAATCAAAAAAATCAATCAATTAGAAATTCCACATTTAATGCTGTGCATCCGGACATTTTCGAATATGCATATTTTTGGCGCGCTTTTCGGGATGCCGAGATGTGACGTCACTTATGACCCACACTTGCATCAGGCCGACCCTTTCCATGCATTCAGAGCATGTTTACAAGTATAGCTTTTAGGTCGAAACGAGCGTCAGAATGAGTTATTGTGCAATATTCCGATGAAATACAAACACTAGTCATCATAGAGGAACAAGCAGTTATCTTACGGGTACACATGAATTCAATTTTATTCAAAACAATGAATGCGAATGGGCCTCCAAGTCGACTAGGTATCGCCGAGCTTGGGCTCGTTTTCAGAATAATTATATCGAATGCAACCAACGGGAGATAATGTACACCAATATACAAATATAGCAAACATATATCGTATCCAGCTACAAAAAGTAACATGTATAATCTCATAATATCACTAGAATATCGATGTATGAAGGAGGAGTTGTACAATTTATCATAACAACGTAAATCAGTCAGTGAATTTTTGTCGGTCCTGCTAGCTCAGTTAGTAAAGGCGTTGGTTCTTTGGCATTTATTTCACTAATGAAGATACTGTCAATTTTGTCTGATGAGTTCAGTGCTATCTAACGATCATAAGCTTAGCATGAAAACAACAACACAGCTTTCTCAAGCTCATTGTTCAGTAAGTTGGTGGATAAATGCTGGCCAAAAACTCCTCCTTTACGAGGAGGACTTTGCTGATCAGCCGCTTTCCACAGCATCATCTGAAGATAATCTGTGGGAGGCAACGCCATGATATGCAATGGCTTCCCATTCTTTCTCCCAAACACATCTTCATACGATGCTGTGGAATGCGGCTGATCAGTAAGGTCCTCCTCATTTGGATTTCACGCAGTTTATGTGGAAGGTGAAGGACGTCACTTAGCTTTGACATTGGCCTCTCGGATCCTCCAGGTCTGACTGGTGTCACAAGCAGTGATTGCAAAGCAGAGAGCAAGACATGTAGCACTGACGGCAATAATATGTCATAAACCACATATTGCACGTGTACAGCTGGCGATGCGTATGTGATATTTTTGAAATCATGGCACCTGAAAACCTAACTTTTGGCATCAACAATACGGCTCTAGGTGATGTAGGTTTTTAGTTATAACGATGTTTGGTTTTGATGGGCGCCATCTTTAAATATGGCATAAATATAAATGTAAGCAAAGGTCATATTTGAAATTGCTCACCACAATTCTACACATTATCACAGACATAATGACTTTGTGTAATATAATTGGTAAGATATTGTTAAATTTGTTTTGACGACCATCATCTTTAAAATGGCTGATCCGAAAGTTGGAGATGGCCAAGTATAAAATATTTGACAATTCTAAAACCCATGTTTTGACACAAAAATCCCCTGAAAGTGAAGATATACGGTGATTTGGGGGCCATTTTTTTTTTAATATTGTAGATGACATTCGCGCAAAACTATGCTTTTGGCAAGCAAATTACACGGGAAGACATGGTACACCGCACAATATTGAGATTTGAATAGGCACTTGTTTGCATGGACCCACTGACAACTATACAGATTAATAACTATTCATCCGATGTTGTGCAACAATATAACAATGCTATTCAATGTGTTTTCTATTGTTGTTTGTGCTATTGTTATTATAGGGGCATAGGCAATACATATATGGTGTGTGACTCTGTCACAAGGGTTGAGTGATGCGCCTAATGCTGTAGCGAAGTGTAGGGGTTGGTAGCTTGCTTCAGACCTCCCGCTTTCAGCTTCAGCCGCCAGATAGCCTTATCCGGGTGAAAAGAAAGCCGAGTGCGTAAGTCTATCCTTCTGGTATATAGCTTCTCCTCAATCAAGACTTGTGCAGTGCCTCCTTGCGACACCATATGGTAACTGGACACCTTGCGGCGCTAGGCCAAACCTGCATGGGATCTAGTGGTCCAGCCACGAAAAACCTTGGCGGAGCAGCATGAGCCCGATATGTGCAGGGTGCAGGGCCCACCAGTGTGTGGACACGTCCCGACCCTCACAAATCATGTTCCAACTATGGGGCAAATAGCAAAGCAGAGGATGTGATGAACAGCATGTCCCCTCAGTTCCGGCGGCGGAAGATCCACTTGTATGGACAACGACGGCGAGCACAGCTCAGTACGAGCTACTGTTCTTTGGAGTAAACCAAATCAAAAACCGGCAGAAGGCAATGGGAAACCACTGATGTATCTTTCCCAAGACAATCATGACCCACAAAACCACAGAACATAACGTTAACCGCGTGAACGGTTGTTCTGACAGTTCTGACAGGACCACCTCGCTCGGTAGGGATAGTCATGTGCGACAGGTGACGCCAGATCGTCATCCAGCTACTGTGTGCAACAGAGAGATTTTGAATATTGCTACATGGAATGTAAGAACTCTATATCAGAAAGGAAAACTAGAAAACATCAAACAAGAAGCGACAAGACTGGGGATAAATATAATGGAAATGTGTGAAGTTAGATGGACAGGAGCAGGACTGATGACATCAGATAATAACACAATAATTTACTCAGGAGGCGATAAACATGAAAGAGGAGTTGGAATTATGTTGGATGAAGAAAGAGCAAAATGCTTACTAGGATACTGGACCATATCGGATCGCATCCTCTTGGTGAAAATCAGTGGCAAACCATTTAACATTAACATCATACAAGAGTACGCACCAACCGCAGACAAATCTGATCAAGAGCACGATACATTTTATAATGATCGTGAATTAGCAAAATCACATTGCAAATCACAGGAGATTGTAATAGTTATGGGAGACTTTAATACTAAAGTTGGTGACGGAAGATGCGAAGACATAGTTGTACCATATGGTCTGGGGAGCAGAAATGAGAGAGGAGATAAACTAATAGAGTGGGCAAATTCTCATAACATGATTGTAGGAAACACCTGGTTCCAACAACACCCAAGAAGACTTTGGACTTGGAAAAGTCCAGGAGACCGTACACGGAACCAAATTGATTATATCCTGGTCAGTAAAAGATTTAGAAATGCCCTACTGGTGGCAAAATCCTTTCCCGGGGCAGACTGCGATTCCGACCATGTGCCAGTGCGAGCCAAGTTCCGACTGAAACTGAAGAAAAGGAAAAGAGCAACAAGGAACCTGAAACTAGATATGAATATACTAAAATCAGATTCAGCGATCAACGAGAAATTCAATGTAGAAGTACAAAACAGTTTCAATGTTCTGAATGACATTCAAGATGTGGACGACCAATGGGAACAAATGAAGGAATCAATAACACAGGCTGCAGAAGAAACTATTCCTAGGCAATGCAGAAAAGAAAAAAAAAAATGGATGACTGACGATATTCTAAAGTTGATGGATGAAAGGAGGAAAATTAAGCAAAATCATGATGCATATGTAGCAATGAACAAGGATATAACGGTCAAATGTAATCTAGCGAAAGAGGAATTGCTTAATGAAAAATGCAAAGAAATTGAACAGAAGAATAAGCACGACACAAAATCCATGCATGCTAGAATAAGAGAAATCACAGGGAAAAGAACATGCTCAGCTACAGGTTGCCTGAAATCTAAAGAAGGAAACATAATAATGGACAAAGACAAAATACTCGAGAGATGGTCAGAATATATTGGAGAACTGTATGATGATGAAAGGGGTGAAAGACCATCAATTAAGAAGAACTTTGATGGTCCTCCTATATTGAAGGACTAGGTTCGAAAAGCCATCAGATCAATGAAAAAGGGAAAAGCTGCTGGACCAGATAATATTACCATTGAAATGATTGAGTGTTTAGAGGAATTTGGTATTGATATAGTAACAGACTTCTTGAACAAAATATATGACAGCGGACGAATCCCAACTGATTTATCCAGATCCATTTTTGTAGCAATACCAATGAAACCAGGTACGATTGAATGTGAACTACACCCTACAATTAGTCTCATGAGTCACTTCACCAAGATGTTGCTTAAAATTATTATGACCAGAATGAGAAACAAAATAAAGCCGAAAATTGCTGAAGAACAATGTGGATTTGTAGAAGATAAAGGTACAAGTAATGCAATATACATCCTACGAACACTGATTGAGAGAACACTGAAAGTGCAGAAAGATCTGTATGTATGTTTTATTGATTACACAAAGGCATTTGATAGAGTTCGTCATGAAGAAATCATATAAATGCTGGAAAGTTTGAACATTGATGGGAAAGATCTGAGAGTTGTGAGAAATCTGTACTGGGAACAAACAGCAGCAATACGAATAGAAAATGACATCAGTAAATTTCAAGAAATAAAACGTGGTGTAAGACAAGGGTGTGTCCTATCACCCGATCTCTTTTCACTATACAGTGAGATTATATTACGCACATTAGAAGATATGCCAGGCATTCAAGTAGGGGGATACCACATGAATTATTTACAATATGCAGACGACACGGTACTGATTGCTAAGAACGAAATAGATCTACAACAGATGCTAGATACAGTAATAAGGGAAAGTGAGAAAAAAGGTCTGTCCATGAACAAAAAGAAAACAGAAATCATGGTCATCTCAAAGAAAAATTACACTCCAACAAGCAACGTGATAGCATATGGCGCTGTTTTGAAGCAGGTCCGAACGTTTAACTATCTGGGATCACTAATAACATCCGACGGTCGATGCAACGATGAGATAAAGAGAAGAATGGCTCATGCCAAAACAGCTTTTCACCACATGAAAAACATTTTAACAAATAAAAATATATCAATTGAAGTGAGAAAACGTGTACTGCAATGTTACATAGAGCCCATATTGCTATATGGATGTGAATCCTGGACAATAACCAAAAGATCACAACAAACATAGAAGCCACTGAAATGTGGTTCTTAAGAAGAATGCTGCGAGTGCCATGGACTGCAAAGCAAAGCATTGAAGTCATCCTTAGGACAGCCAAATCAAAAAGAAAGATCATCAACAAAGTTAGAACACAACAAGCACGATTTATAGGCCATGTCATGAGAAAGAAAAAGTTAGAACAAATAGTAACAACAGGAAAGATAGAAGGAAAAAGATCCAGAGGACGCCAGAGAATAAAAATAATAGATAGTCTCTCAACATGGTGTGGAAGGAGCACAACATAACTGCTACAAACTACACACGACCGTGCGGTATGGAGGGCCATGATCGCCAACGCCTGTGACAGATATGGCACATAGAAGAAGAAGAAGAAGAAGACAATACATGGGAATCAAAGTAAATGGAGATATGCATAAAATAGCATTGGAGATAAGCATGTAATAAGATCCAACATGGTCGACAACTGAAAGTTTTATTAAATAACAAACATGCAGCCGTTATATACATCTGGTGATGTATTTATTTTAACCAACGACTAGGGAAATATCGGTCTTGACACCACTTTTGTGACATTATCATGCATAGTTGCAAAGCTATTGAAGAAAATAGGGGTTTCAGTAAAGAACTAATTAATTTGCATATTAAAAAAAGTCCTAGGTTGTCCCGAGGACTACCAAGCAGAATTGCTTCACGGACTCCACGGGATAGAAAATTCACCAAAACATTATACTATATAGCATCCATTTATTTAATTGCAAATGGACTAAGTCAACGTTAGATCGCAACGCTACTCCGCCATATCGGCCAAACATCGGGGTTTACTGTGCTTAAAAACGATTCTTCACCTTAATATTTAACTAATTTATATTTATTATACATCGGAGGATAGATGAATAGATTATCTTGCGAATGGTATGCAACATGTACATGAAATATGCACAGTAAATATATATAACAACCTAAATAACGTCTACCCCTACATTTCAGTAAGCCAAAACATCTTTAGACCACTTGTCATTGCAGTCAAAAATAACAACGTTCCACTACATGGATTTTGCTGGACTTTTTTTGGTAATGTACATATGTATTACTAACTAAAACAGTGTCAAAATTACTAGTGCAATTTGTTTCAAGTTGACACTCTTTTTGACGCTGATGCATGTTTAGCCCAACGTATTTTACGATGTTTGATCATAAACATCACAATTGAATGACTACTTTTCGCGGAAATGTTCCATGGAATATTGCGACTGATCAGTTTAAATGTGTGAGTGTGGATGTGTGAGTGGTGTGTCCATGCAATGGTGCGTGTATGTGTGTGTGTGTGGGGGGGGTGGGTGCGCATGCGCGCGCGCCTGTGTCTGCATGCGCTTGTGTGTGTGGGTGCTTTTTGTGTTCTCGTGCGTGGGTGTACGTGAGCGTGCACGTGTACGCGTGCGGGTGCGAGTGTGTGTATGTACCGGTGCATGTCGCTGTGCTGTGCTTTTTGTATATAAAAGTGACACGTCACACCCGTTATTCATAGTTGACTGGACAGTTTTTAGTGGGCCATTCAACTCAGAATACTGAGGCTTTTTTTGCCCGACATATTTTAGGATGTTTGTTCATAAACATCACAATTGAATGAGTATTTTTCGTAGAAATGTTCCATGGAATACTGCGACTGATCAGTTTAAGTGCCTGATTGTGTATGTGTGTGTGAGCACGAGCGCCCGCACGCTGGTGTGTTCATGCACTGGTGCGTGTATATGTGTGTGTGTGGGTGCGCGCGTATATGTGTGTGCGTGCGAGAGCGTGTGTGTGTGTGTTCATGCGCTTTTGTTTGTGGGTTTTATGTGTACTCGTTCGTGGGTGAATGTGTGCGTATGCGTGTACACGTGCGGTTGCGTGTGTTTGTGTATGTACCGGTGCCAGTCGCTGTGCTGTGCTTTTGGTATATCAGAATGAAACCGACACACGTCGCACGCGTTACTCACAATTGACGCTGAAAAGTTGTCTGCCTATCTGAGTAGGCCAACCAATAACGACTGATCAGTTCCAAACCTAAAGTCGGCAATTTAGAAAGTTGACGATATCTCGCATCATACTCTTCATCACTTCACTTTCAGTGGATTCAAATATAAAATGCGGGGCGCAGTACATTGCTGTAGTTACCTTCACTCTTGCTGCTCTCAAACGCCGACCGTATATAATCCCGTCGTCCCTCACAACATCGTGCTTCACGTTAAGGATTAGTGCTTCCGGGAGTCTACGCAGGTCACGTGCCACGAGAGGAGCAAAATACGGGTCAGTGAATACGTTCTTGACTCTATTCCAGAGTGCTTCATTTCCTCGACGACACGCCAGGGAGCGTTGTTTCTGTGCTGACTTGAAGCAGGTGTCAGGAAGAGCCGACCATGGAACCAGTCGGCCGTAGCGGGCCTTCGCGGCAGCAGTCGTGTGACAGTTGCGGGAGAAGTCGATGAGAGGAAGGTCTGTCTCGTCTCCGAAGGCGTACCACAGCCTACATGAGGATACTATATTCACCAAGGACATTTAATCCTAACTCCCTCGTGACATCCTCACCGCTTGTGTTATTCACTTAACAACACCAACAATTTGGACTTGCCGTTCATGTGGCTTACGGGGAAGACATTTTGGTAGGTTAGATGTACAGCATATTGATGTAGTGTAGTTTTGGTTACTTTTAACTCTTGACGATTGCACAACATACTAACAAAATAATAAAATATATTGTATTTCATAAAACGCCATATCCAAATATATATATATATATATATTTGTGTGTGTGTGTGTGTGTGTGTGTGTGTGTGTGTGTGTGTGTGTGTGTGTGTGTGTGTGTGTGTGTGTGTGTGTGTGTGTGTGTGTGTGTGTGTGTAAAACAATGAAATGGTGTAGAATGCCTAAATAAGGAAATATCTAAACCAATATATTAATTGCTAGTAATACAAATTATTACTACATGAATATTATT
>CM034544.1:40544822-40549822 GCA_020002185.1 Paraescarpia echinospica | reverse complement strand
CTGTCTATCACTTGTTGAACATTTGTCAATACGGTTATTTGGCCTGTTTTGTTTCTGTTGCGGAATGAACATGGGATTATCTCATATTGACTATTTTGCTGTCAGTGATATACCAGTGTGACCGTAACATATAGCTTACATTGGACTACGTGAGTTTGTTGTAAGAGCTATCAATTATTATTATTATTATTACATGTTTCGATATTTAAAAAAAATCACTATGGATTACATTTATCGAGGAGTAAGACGTAGTTGTAAATATATTTAAATTCACCTGCAGACAACACGGCCCAGCCACCGCCATACATGTACACCAGTCCTCCGCGTTGTCTGTCCTGGGGAGTTGTCGGCTGGTACAATATGACTTCAACACCATCGAACATATCGTGCGTAACCTGTTACGGGAATTCGTTAACACACTGACATACTCCCACCTACAGAACCACAAGCCATGGGCGGCAGCAATCACCATTATATTGTTCGATTTTAACTCGTTGATAGTGTCACCATCTGGAGAGAATGTATCATGTAGAACAACGGGCAAATTGAATCACAATACGTAGTTATATATGCTGAATATATTAGGATTTTGAGCATTTAACATTATTGAGATATAAATGTTAACATATTTATGTGCAATATTTTCTTTAAGGAATCACCATAGATATGTCTGTTCCGCATTTAAAATACGTGAGTCCCGGTCGAAATAGCATACGTTTGGTTTTAACTTTTGACCCCTGACAAAAGTACGTTACCAAGCGACAAAGAAGCGGGACTCAGTTGGGAATTTCAATGTCGTTGGTTGACTGAGTTACTTGTACAATGATATCATGTAGCTTACCTGAAGCAAAGGATCTTCAGGTGGCGGGACTGGCTTCGGGAAACTTGGCGGCGGCATCGCTATCATATGCCGCATGATGATAGCGGAGTGAGCGTCATATCCGAGACATCTTATTATCAGTTTCTGTAGAAAATAGACAACACTTTTAATAGTGTTGTTTGGTTACCGCATTATATCACGTATACGGCAAGACATCTGCCCTTGCACATTATTGTATAACAGCTACGGATGCACGCTATTATTCCAAGACACTTAACAATATTATGATCATCTTGAGACATATTCACTGACGGTTTGCTTTCAATGCTTAATTCCCACAAGAGAATGGTCATTGGGAACAAATAATTTTTTTTATGACACGTGATCCTTCGATAATAATTATTTCTGAAGGCATAGGTATATACATTAATATTATTGTTGTACTTACGACTATATAGCTGCATAATTATCTTTACCTTTTAGTCCAGTAGCAAACATAAATGACCAGGATACTTGATTAAAAACAGTTTTGTTATAAATAACCCAACATTTCCTGGACATTAAAAAACAAACTTCGATTTTTCTACTCACAAATATTTATGTGGTTATATGTTGATTTATTGCACCAAGGAACGTTTATATCAGTCAATATGTAAAGACGTACCTAAAAACTTATTGTATACACTCACCCATACCGTCACTCTCCTACCGAAACTAAACAATGCACGAAATTTCTCCGCATCTTTAAAATCCTCGCTAAACTGGACATCGCTAGTGAACTTGAGAAAAATATCCGGCGTCCAGGGAAATCTTCCCCTTGGCAAGGGACAGGGATAGACGCGGGCTTCGATGCACCTTTCAACCTCAGTGCGCCGCCGGAGAGATGTTGGCCATCGGCGTAATCCTGATACGGTTTGCAAGAACCCGACAGACGTGAGCAGCCATATACACACGGCGAGGTTCGCTGTCCCCATTTCTGTGTTGAGGTAATAGCAAACAATAAATCACTTTGCACTTGAATACAGCATGCTACGTTATAAGCTTTATAAACAGGCAAAGATAAACGATTCACGTGAACTACTGATATATAAAATAATACATAATGTTTTATGTTGTATCGTATAGGCCAGTTAATGTACATTTTAATTACGAACATATACGGTTGGATATTCGGGAGATAGAAGTACTCATAGAAAACAAGAACAAGAACAGCTATTACTATTACTACTACTATTACTACTACTTCTACTACTACTACTACTACTACTACTAATACTGCTACTACTACAACTACTACTACTATTACTGCTACTACTACTACTACTACTACTACTACTACTACTACTACTACTACTACTACTACTACTATTACTACTACTACAAGAGAACTGTAAAGTTTGTTAGAAGAGCTTTGTTCGAAGAGTCACACAAATGGTTGACAGAAGAAAGATTAGTAATCTAAGGAAAGAGGTTGCTGTGCAGTAGATCGTAATGAAAATGTCTACCGAGTCCGGAGGAGTTTAGCAGGCTAATTGGTAAGAATGGCAAACTACAGTTGAGAGCATACGCGAAAACAGGGTGGTCGCAGGAAAAACTAAGACCACAGCTGAGATGTGAGGACTGCGCAACGAGAAGTCTTAGTACATCGGCATACACGCAAACATGCATGTACGCGCGTTCACGCGTACGAATACACCCATTCGTGAGACTGGCAGGCACGAGGTCAAGCAGTGCGTTCATAAAACCATGCATTCAGTCATGCATACACGATTACAATAGTGCACACATACATTCATATTCGCATGCACGTACACGCGTTATCACATATATGCATATCCATATAATTATACATGCACATTCCCACATGCAAATTTTGAAATAAACGGTAATGTTCATGTTTTCCTTTGCTTATAGGCACACACAGGAATATAATATTGTACTTACACGTAGATTGCACAACTAGAAAAATACATGTCAGACCTATTCACCCATGCACAAAAAATACATAATTAAAACTGGTAATACTGGTCAATGGAACTTACCGTCGTCGTATGCACCTCACGGACTCTTGCTACTTCAGTTGTGCCTGTGTGTTTAGGACCGGATGTATCAACTGACACAATCGCTTAAGGACAGCCAACTAATTGTATGGGCGGGTCCACAACAAGGAAAGGGGATATGCCCAGACGCCCTCAAAACACACGCACAGGGTGGCAGGTTTGGTGTCTGCATGCACTCATGTACGCACACACGCATACATGTACCTACGATCGCACACACAATGACACATATACACGGACACGCGCACCCGAGCGCACACGCGCAAACGCGCGCACGCGCACACGCGCACAAACATGTACACATACACATAAACAGTGTAAGTAAATAGTTACTGATGCTATGGCTGGATAAACTAACTTCATCTCAAAACATACACAAATTAAACAATGCATAAATTAATAACGCATTGTTACCAATATGCAATAAAGGCAAGCAGGCTTAGTTGATCCGATTGCTTGTGTACAATAGTTTCGTAAAGACAACAACAAGGCACGTCGACTGAATCTAAGCAGACAGTAAAATGTGTAATTAAATATAAATCCGTGATGATAAATAACATATATACATACTACAGACAAAAAACAACACAGGTAATTTCTTAGTAAGTGTCCACCAAAACGAAATTTCTCAAAACGAGTAATAATTCACTCCTCTCATACATGTTATTATGTAAACTCTCTTGTTTTTTTATGTGTGCACAACACGCTTTAATCGTTGCCCGAAGATTTGAGTAAATATTGATCTGGGTATATTTGAGTAAAATGGGTCATGTTTCAATAAACGAATTTGTTTAAACTTCGAAACGGCAAGAAGATTAATCGACACAGTGTGCTCTTGATTGAGAGTCGTTGCTTCTAAACACTTCGCTACCCCCCCCCATTTTATGTTAACTACCTAAGCCTACATATATGAACAATCAACAGCCGCTCCTACTGATATAAGTTTGGTTTCTCTGTTCATAAGATACGTGTGAGCATATTACGTGCTCGTATAACAACTGTTTAGATCAAGTAATCCGCGACAAAATGGTCGTGTTTCCATTAATTACCTACGTGTCGATTGGGTTTACGTTTTAACTTGGTTGATTTCTGTGTATTGTGTTCCATATATTATTACATGTATTTTATACTGCTGAACACTTCCTTGAAACAGGTTTTATGAGAGAAACAACAACAACGTGTGCTGAAGTACAAGTTGATGAGTCTTGATTCTGGTTTACTCAGCTGGATTCCCAGATAGTATGTCACCTAATTTACCAAAATTATTGAATATTAAATACCATCTAACGCGTCATCAGTCGATATAGTAATCATTCCGTGTTGACATTCCAGCGTATGCCTGCGTGTTCAATGTAATATGTTTAATGGTTAACATGTTTTAAATAATAACAATTCTGCTACAGTTGAGAATGGATAATACGCTTCTTCTCTCAAAATACGTAATTTGATTTCTATATATACAAACCATACTGTAAAAACTTGTCTGAAAGTTTTACGTGACACAGTCACATATATCTTAGATGTACCACTGTGTTAAAGGATGTGCCAACATGATTTTAAACAGGTCAGTGTAAACCATTTCGTAATGGTAGACAATAACGAAAACGGTGTACGCTTAAATCGTAGGAAACCCAGTTCAAAATCGTAACAACACAAACGCGTCGGTCAATATGGAAGGCGATTACCATAGATACAAAATTGTCTACATTTGTACAGAAAATGTCAGGTGCTTAGATATTCAATATTAAAAAGATATGCGTTGATAACACGGTGAAATTGAGTACTATTTTCAAAAGATATATCACTAAGAGGGAGCTGATTCCGAGGCGGCGGCGTTGTAACCTAGATAGTCGTAATTCCGATATTGGTTTGACTCAAGGAATAAAAAACGAAACCAGAACAGGAATATCGATGCAAGATAGACTTTTGATACACAAGCGTATTAAGGGCATTATAAAAAGCTGTTTAAGAATAAGTTAAACATGTATCATCGCCGGTTGTCAATACTCATCTGGGGCATCTATGGGTTACCCCACCAGTCTCGACTAGAGTAATATAATAAAAACGACAATCTGCGTTAGACGTGGCGCAACAAATGGATGTTTGTCATACGTAAATCT
>CM034544.1:40419822-40539822 GCA_020002185.1 Paraescarpia echinospica | reverse complement strand
TTGAGTAAGCCTATCGATTCATGTAAAATTTACATGTATTTTGCGTATGTTTATCATTTGGCTATGGAATACCGTGGTATTGCCATCGGTGGAGTTGTTGCAGGGGAATGCGTCTAGTTTGTTTTCTATTTTTCGTTGGAACTCTTTTCCGTTGGTGATGCCGTTAAAAGCAACTCTGAAAGTTGTGACTTTAACGAGCTGTAGTTTATTGGAATTTATGTGTAAACACTTCCTTTGTTTCAAGTTCTCTTCAATAATTCTGTAGTAAATTAGTGTATGTCTCAATAGTCTCCTATATCAATAGCATATAAACATAGTGTGTGGATGTTTAATAGTACTTCTTCCACTTTTTGTAACAACTATTCGGCCAAGTGAGCTGGGCATGTGTAATGGATGGGAGGAGAACGGCTGGCAAAGAAATCAGATGCCCGGAGAGTGGAGCGGAAATGGAGGCGATGAAGACCTAGACTGCGATAGGAGGAATGTGTAAAGAGAGACTTGGAAGCATTTGCACATAACTGAAATCGAGCATAGGAATCGAGGCCAGCCTCAGCCATGACAACAGGGATACAAGAGGAGAACGACAGTCATAATTGGACATGTTATAGTGATCGTTTTTGGCTCTTTATGCCAACATTTTGCAATTTTAGCAATTAAAATATACGTCGTAAATATGTTATTTTGCGCAAATGATAGTGACATTTGCCTTAAAATGATGGTTTGAGAGACAAAAAAACAGTGTTATTAGTTGTACCAGTTTTTTGTTAAATCTTCCCCCAAGAGGCAAAGCACTCGCATACATGACAATATTAAAAACACACACATTATACATATTTTTGATTACGCATGGTATGCGGGCCACTGGAAACACGTTTACGACTAGTGGCGGAATTACTTATATTTAATATCATTCGGTTTGCGTATGACACGCCCAGTCTGAGTATTCAATTGACGCCATAACTAATATCGTTGTAATTAATATATTTTACTAACAACATGTTACATCTGCATCAACGTATTCACGATCAACACGTACATTTTTTTTTGAAATAACATACATATATATGTGGTAAGTTTTCTCGTATTTAATAGGTCTCCAGAAACAGTTTGAGAAAAAAATATCGATTCGGCGGTATATTGATAGTTGCTAATAGTAAAGCAACGCTCATAACTGTTTTGTAGCATCAACTAATAATATCATGAACGATAGCAAATTGAGATGCATAATGCAGGTAATACTAACTAAATACTATTAACTAACTGTTACGAGACCTACTTGAAACTTGTACCAAATAAACATGTCAGTCGGTGAATATACATTTAATGGCTTCTGACTCTGAAATGTAGCCATACGACACAAAGCTTTGCTATTGCTTTTGTTGGGACCTGGACGACGCAGCTTGATCCACAGCCTCTGTTACCCGATGTCACGTGATCCCTCGTGTACCCACTTAGTGATTTCTTCCAAAAACATAACATATTTATTAACCATGATCTCGCTTTTATTAACCCATTTTTGGAAAGGATTAGTTACGTTTAACAAGAAAATCAATCATGTGATCTGTAATTATTGATCTTTCTAATAATTTGCAAATCAACTATGTTAAACTCATTGGTTTGTAGTTTTCTGACTTTTAAAATGACGGTATAATGTTTGATTATTTCCATTCTAAAGGAACCACTCCTTAGTTTAATGACATATTGAACACCGTTGCAAACCGCTGATTTGTTCTACAATCTTGGGTGGAATATATATATATATATATATATATATATATATATGTATATATATATATATATAATAACTCCACCTCCCCTCTGTCAGTCCCAATTCGGCATCTGATATATCGGTCGTAGCCCATGATTAAATGTTTCTATTATGTGAGGATAAATATCTTCTACCGTAACGTATATTTCATTTATTTTGTTTACTCTGCTCTTTGCCTTTAAACAAACGCATTTGTATCCAGTCTCAAGATAGATTGTCAGGCTGTTCTTAACTAATTTATTGTGCCGTCTTTAGCCATGCCTCCAGGTTCGGAATTATCTGTGAATCCCCCATGCGCATCTAATTTAAATAAATGCAAACTGTCCTACTCTGATCATATGGCAGCAGGTTCTCTTAGAAAACTGCAGCCCCTTTTCATATAGAAGGAGTCGATCTCTCATGTACATATCTTCCCTCCCAATAAAGTATCCCCATAAATCTCACACCCTCATCTTCACACATCTGCTCAAATATTGCATTGATTGACATCGTCTTACAGTTTATGTACGTTTGCCCCCTTTCTCCCATTACAGGCAAAATTCCTGAGAAAACAATCTGTTCTACCCTTGTATGATTTAACATCCTGACTAACTGTCTATTTCTGGACTATTCCAGTTGTCCCCTCCCTCTCCGCATCACTTGATCCTACGTGTATTCATATTTGGAACACAATACACATACATCAACCAAATTAAAACGTAAAGCAAATCGACAGTAAAGCAAACACGGAAAAAACGATCATTTTGTCGCGAACTACTTGATCTAAACAGTTGTTATACGAGCATGTAATATGCTAACACGTATCTTATGAACAGAGAAACCAAACTTCTATCAGTAGGAGCGGCTGTTGATTGTTCACATATGTAGGCTTAGGTAGTTAACATAAAATGGGGGGTGGCGAAGTGTTTAGAAGCAACGACTCTCAATCAAGAGCACACTGTTTCGATTAATCTTCTTGTCGGTTCTAAGTTTATACAAATGCGTTGATTGAAACATGATCCATTTTACTCAAATATACCCAAACCAATATTTACTCAACTCTCCGGGCAACGATTATAGCTTGTTGTGCACCCAAGATAAATAAAAGAACTTGTCTGGCAGGAGTGAATTTTAAATCGTTTTGAGAAATGTTGGTTGTGTGGACAATAACTAAGAAATTACCTGTTTTGTTTTGATATGTAATATGTATATGTTTTAATCACCATTGATTTCTACTTAATTAATGTTTTTACTTTATGATTGTATTCTGTTGACGTTCCTTGCTGTTCTCTTTGCAAAACTATTGTACAAGCAATCGGAGCAATTCAACATGTATGTCTTTATTTAATTAACTAGATAGAAAATCGCTAATTGACAGAAGACAACAGGTAGTAATTGATGAGGAGGCTTCAAACTGGAAATCAGTTTAGAGTGGGGTACCACAGGGACCAGTAATGGGACCTATATTATTCTTAATATATACAAACGATTTAGAAGATGATATAACAAATAAGGTGTTGACATTTGCTGATGATGCAAAAGTGTTTAGAAGGATTAAACGTGATGGAGATAAACAACATTTACAAGACGATCTTGACAGGTTGTTCAAATGGTCTGAAAAATGGCAAATGTTGTTAACTTTTGGGAAATGTAAATGCCATGGTAACGAATATGTACAATATACAATGAGAGGTTCTGTACTAAGTATTACTGTAAAAGAAAAGGATTCAGGGTTAAACATTAGTGCTGATATGAAGGTTTCAGAGCAGTGCGGTATTGCCGCTTAAAAGGGAAATGAAATCCTTGGAAAAATTATGCGAAACATAGAATATAAGGAAAAAGAGCTAATAATACCGCTGTACAAAACAATAGTTAGGCATCATTTAGATTATTGTATTCAAGAGTGGAGTCCATATCACAGGAAGGACATATATATTTCTGAAAGAGTACAGAGGAGAACAACTGAAATTATACGAAAGCTGAGGGATTTTAGTTAAGAAGTATGCCTAAAAATGAGGTTTAACAAAACAAGAGACCAGGAAATCGAGAGGAGATCAGGTAGAAATGTTTAAAATATTGCATGTTTCATGAAAATATTTAGAGAAATATTTTTTTTCAGTTAAGAAATATAGAAGGACCAGAGGGTATAACGTTACATTAGTAAAGGAGCAGTGTAGATTATATACAAGAAAGTTCTCATTCTCGCAAAGGACTACAAATGAATGGAACAGATTATCTCCTGATTGTGTTGGTGCTAGTAGCGTGAATATGTTTTAAAATAAAATTGACACATAACTTAAAAGGGCAGGATAAACGTAGATAAAAAGTATTGGACTCTCGATAAGCCAAAAGGCTACCTTGTCCACCTTCCATCTAGAGTTAATATTATAGATGGCAATTTTGTTAAATCTTGTGAATTATCATAGCGTTTTGGTAACAATACGTTATTAATTCATACATTGTGTAATCTGTGTGTGTGTCGAGATGATGTAAATTAAACTAGCCATAACATAAGTGAATATTTCCTTACACTGTTTGCATTGTATTGATGTGTGTACACAAAAATAACGTTGATGGAACAGTCAATGTACATTTTAAATGATGAGGACATGTTAATTCATCTGGAATTACCCAGCACTGCACCTAACCACGGGCAGACAACAATGTGCTCAACATCAATCCGCGTGTATGCCAACGGTCCTCTTCTACAGCCGTGTATCCAGTATATGTATGTGTGTGTGTGTGTGTGTGTGTGTGTGTTTGTGTGTTTGTATGTGTGTTTGTGTGTGCGCGTGTGAACATGTGTGCTCGTGTGTGCTTGTGTATGAGAGATTGTGCGTGCGATCGTGGGTAGATGTGTGCGTGTGTGCGTACGCGAGTGCCTGTACATTTGTTTTTAGGGAGTCTGGAAACACCCCCTTTCCTCCTTGTGGACCCGCCCATACCTTTAATTGGCCGTGCTATAGCGATACTGTCAGCTGATACATCCGGTGCGTAAATACACCGGCTCAACTGACGCCGCCAGCATACGTGAGGTGTATACCACGACGGTAAGTTCGACTGACCAGTTTTTGCAACCTTTAATTACGTATTTGTGTGTTCATGAGTGAATAGGCCCTACATGTACTTTCAAGTAGTCAGTATACTATATTCCTGTGTGTGCATAAGAGCAGAGGAAAACGTTAAAATTATCGTTTATTTCAAATTTGTATATGGAAGTGTGCATGTATAATTATATGAATATGCGTATGCGTGATAGCGTGTGTGCATGCATACTAACATGTGTGAATGTGAGTATGGGTGTATGCGTGTATTCGTATTATGCTTGCCTGTGTGCATGGTTTTATGAACGCATTGCTTGACCGCCTGCATGCCTGTCTGAAAGAATGCGAGCGCATTCGTACGCATGTACGCGCGTACGTGCCTGTATGCGTGTATGCCGATATACAAAGATCTCTCGTCACGCAGTCATCGCATCTTAGCCATGGTTTTCGTTTTTCCTGCGACATTCGTGACGTTTCGCCAATACTCTCATCTGTAATTTGCAATTCTTACAAACCAGCCTGCCAAACTCATCCGGATTCTTGATAAATTTCACGTTATGATCTACTGCACAACAACATCTTTCCTTAGGTCATTAAGCTTTCCTGTGTCCACCATTTTTTTGAATCTTCGAACATAGCTATTCTTGCTAACTTGCAGCTTATCTTGTTGTCGTTGTTGTTGTAGTAGTAGTAGTAGTAGTAGTAGTAGTAGTAGTAGTAGTAGTAGTAGTAGTAGTAGTAGTAGTAGTAGTAGCTGCAGCAGCAGTAGTAGTAGTAGTAGTAGTTTGTTGTTGTTTTCTATGAATGCAATTATCTCCAGAACATCCAACCATATATCTTAGTAATACAAATACACATTACGTGGCCTATATGTTACAAAATAAAACATTGTGTTTTATTGTCTATATTTGCAGTTCACGTGAATCGTTTATCTTTGCTGGTTTATAACGGAATATGCTCTATTAATTTATAAAACGATACATCGTTTACTGTTATCTCAACACAGAAATGGCGACAGCGAACCTCGCCGTGTGTATTTGGCTGCTGACGTCTGTCGGGTTCTTGCAAGCCGCATCACGATTACGGCGATGGCCAACATCTCTCCGGCGGCGCACAGAAGTTGAAAGATGCATCGAATCCCGCATGTATCCGTGCCCCTTGCCAAGGGGAAGATTTCCCTGGACGCCGGAGATTTTTCTCAATTTCACTAGCGATGTCAAGTTTAGCGAGGATTTCAACGAAGCGGAGAGGTTTCGTGCGTCTTATAGTTTTTTGAATATAGTTAAAATTTGGGTAAGTGTACACGATATGTTTTTAAGTACATCTCTCTATATTGACTGATATAAACGTTAATTTATGCAATAAGTCAGCATATTATCACATAAATATCATATTTGTGAGTACACAAATATAGGTTATACCGGGTTGAATTTGTATTTTTGTTTCTGAATGTCCAGGAAATCTGATGGTCATATAAAACAAAACTGTTTACTAATAAATAATATTGACATAAGCTACTTCAGTAAAAAATAAAGACAATTATGCAATTATTTAGTCGTTATTGAACGCGTCTGTTACGCCATGTTGTTATTCGTGCATATCCTATGTTGGTAATCATCGAATGTGTTCGCCACCGGTTTTGAAAAAAAATTAACTCGAATGGGTGACTGTTACAGTGACGTGGATAGTACACAAAAATGAGCTATATAAGTTAATAAAAAAAAATGTATAAATGTATATACCTGTACCTTCATAAATAATTATTATCAATAGGTCACGCGTCATATTTATTTATTCTCAGTGACCATCCTCTTGTGGGGATTTAGAGGTTATAAGCAAACCTGCAGTGAAGATGACTCAGGACGACCATAATAGTGTAATGGAACACTTATAAGGTGTCATGGAATATTAGCGTGGCATCCGTAGTTGTTACACAATATACTGCAAGGGCAACGCCTGTCTTGCCACATACGTGTTTTATTACGTTAACCAAAATACTACTCCAATTTTTTTTTTTTTTCTACAGGCAGTAATAATAAAATGTCTCGGACATGACGCTCACGCCGCTATCATTATGCGTCATATTATAGCGATGCCGCCGCCAAGTTTACCGAAACCAGTTCCGCCACCTGAAGATCCTTTGCTTAAGGTAAGCTGTGCGATATAATTGTATCAGTAACTCAGTCAACCAACGTTTTTGGAATTCCCAACTGAGTCCCGCTTCTGTGTCGCTTGGTAACATATCTTTGTCGGTGGTCAAAAGTTAAAACAAAAAGTATGCTATTTCGATCTGGAATCACGAGTTTTAAATGTGGAACATAAACTAAGGTGATTCCTTACAGTATATATACCATACAAATATGTTTACATTTCTATTTCAATAATGAAAATGCATTATAATTAATAATAATTAATTAATGTATATAATGTCGTTTACAAAGTTGGGAAATATTGTTTTTAAATCGCAATTTATTCAGCCTTGTATAACTACGTATTGCGATTCACGTTGTCCGTTGTCCTACCTGATACATTCTCACCAGATGTCGAAACTATCTACCAGTTAAATCGAACAATGTAATTGTGATTGCTACCATCATTGGCTTGTTGTTCCGTAGGTGGGAGTAAGTCAGTGTGTTACTGAATTCCCGTTACAGGTGACGCACGAGATGTTCGATGGTGTTGAAGTGATATTGTACCAGCCGACTATTCCCCAGGACAGACCACGTGGAGGACTGGTGTACATGTATGCCGGTGGCTGGGCCGTGATGTCTGCAGGTGAATTTATATATTTACAACTACATCTTCCTCATTGTTCAATGTAATCAATTGCGAATTAGTTTGTTTGACTATTGAAACATGCAATAATAATAATAATAATAATATTCCATAGCACTTATGTAGCAAAACTATTTTTATACAACAAAAGCATGTAGTCCAGTGTGTGCTGCTGTATAACCCATTTTGCAGTTATAGTAAAAATTCCGCAACAGAAACAAAACAGGCCAAATAACCGTATTGACAAATATTCAAGCAATGATAGGCAGTAGGTGACAAAACTGTTGTTAATTTGTCATATTAGTTGGCTTGTGTACATATTAATTCGCATCCTTGGTCCTGTAACCTCTGATCTACCAGTTGGCTATGCATTAAACCCCTTTAAGATTGTTATTTTGTTAGTTGTATACTTACAAAGTTGCTTGGGTTCGCTTTGTGACTTATTTGGAGACATATGGTAACTTCACAGTGGTTAGCGACCATTTGCTTGTATTAAATATCGCTGTTACCACACATTAATAAAGGATAAGATGTGTGTCCGTGGGTACCTCATCCATCACGAACCATTAGTTTTATATCATCATGTAGTTTACTTAAATACAGCGTAGCATACACATTACCGGTATATATGCCACTCTATCAATACACCACGACTAGAGCATATTAGAAGAAAGGAGTGACGGATCTCTAGTTATGGCTACAACTAACCTCTGTAATAGCGTTATTACTACCAACATGATCTACGACTAGAGCATATTAGAAGAAAGGAGTGACGGATCTCTAGTTATGGCTACAGCTAACCTCTGTAACAGCGTTATTACTACCAACATGATCTACGACTAGAGCATATTAGAAGAAAGGAGTGACGGATCTCTAGTTATGGCTACAACTAACATCTGTAACAGCGTTATTACTACCAACATGATATATGACTAGAGCATATTAGAAGAAAGGAGTGACGGGTCTCTAGTTATGGCTACAGCTTACCTCTGTAACAGCGTTATTACTACCAACATGATCTACGACTAGAGCATATTAGAAGAAAGGAGTGACGGATCTCTAGTTATGGCTACCACTAACATCAGTAACAGCGTTATTACTACCATCATGATCTATGACTACAGCATATTAGAAGGAAGGAGTGACGGATCTCTAGTTATGGCTATAGCTAACATCAGTAACAGCGTTATTACTACCAACATGATCTACGACTACAGTATATTAGAAGAAAGGAGTGACGGGTCTCTAGTTATGGCTACAACTAACATCAGTAACAGCGTTATTACTACCAACATGATCTATGACTACAGCATATTAGAAGGAAGGAGTGACGGATCTCTAGTCATGGCTATAGCTAACATCAGTAACAGCGTTATTACTACCAACATGATCTACGACTAGAGCATATTAGAAGAAAGGAGTGACGGGTCTCTAGTTATGGCTACAGCTAACCTCTGTAACAGCGTTATTACTACCAACATGATCTACGACTAGAGCATATTAGAAGAAAGGAGTGACGGATCTCTAGTTATGGCTACAACTAACATCAGTAACAACGTTATTACTACCAACATGATCTACGACTAGAGCATATTAGAAGAAAGGAGTGACGGGTCTCTAGTTATGGCTACAACTAACATCTGTAACAGCGTTATTACTACCAACATGATCTACGACTAGAGCATATTAGAAGAAAGGAGTGACGGATCTCTAGTTATGGCTACAACTAACATCAGTAACAGCGTTATTACTACCAATATGATCTATGACTACAGCATATTAGAAGAAAGGAGTGACGGATCTCTAGTTATGGCTATAGCTAACATCAGTAACAGCGTTATTACTACCAACATGATCTAAGACTAGAGCATATTAGAAGAAAGGAGTGACGGGTCTCTAGTTATGGCTACAGCTAACCTCTGTAACAGCGTTATTACTACCAACATGATCTACGACTAGAGCATATCAGAAGAAAGGAGTGACGGATCTCTAGTTATGGCTACAACTAACATCAGTAACAGCGTTATTACTACCAACATGATCTACGACTAGAGCATATTAGAAGAAAGAAGTGACGGGTCTCTAGTTATGGCTACAACTAACATCTGTAACAGCGTTATTACTACCAACATGATCTATGACTAGAGCATATTAGAAGAAAGGAGTGACGGGTCTCTAGTTATGGCTACAACTAACATCTGTAACAGCGTTATTACTACCAACATGATCTACGACTAGAGCATATTAGAAGAAAGGAGTGACGGATCTCTAGTTATGGCTACAACTAACATCAGTAACAGCGTTATTACTACCAACATGATAAATGACTACAGCATATTAGAAGAAAGGAGTGACGGATCTCTAGTTATGGCTATAGCTAACATCAGTAACAGCGTTATTACTACCAACATGATCTAAGACTAGAGCATATTAGAAGAAAGGAGTGACGGGTCTCTAGTTATGGCTACAGCTAACCTCTGTAACAGCGTTATTACTACCAACATGATCTACGACTAGAGCATATTAGAAGAAAGGAGTGACGGATCTCTAGTTATGGCTACAACTAACATCAGTAACAGCGTTATTACTACCAACATGATCTACGACTAGAGCATATTAGAAGAAAGAAGTGACGGGTCTCTAGTTATGGCTACAACTAACATCTGTAACAGCGTTATTACTACCAACATGATCTATGACTATAGCATATTAGAAGAAAGGAGTGACGGATCTCTAGTTATGGCTACAACTAACCTCTGTAACAGCGTTATTACTACCAACATGATCTATGACTAGAGCATATTAGAAGAAAGGAGTGACGGATCTCTAGTTATGGCTACAACTAACATCTGTAACAGCGTTATTACTACCAACATGATCTATGACTAGAGCATATTAGAAGAAAGGAGTGACGGATCTCTAGTTATGGCTACAGCTAACATCTGTAACAGCGTTATTACTACCAACATGATCTATGACTAGAGCATATTAGAAGAAAGGAGTGACGGATCTCTAGTTATGGCTACAACTAACATCTGTAACAGCGTTATTACTACCAACATGATCTATGACTAGAGCATATTAGAAGAAAGGAGTGACGGATCTCTAGTTATGGCTACAGCTAACATCTGTAACAGCGTTATTACTACCAACATGATCTACGACTAGAGAATATTAGAAGAAAGGAGTGACGGATCTCTAGTTATGGCTACAGCTAACATCTGTAACAGCGTTATTACTACCAACATGATCTACGACTATAGCATATTAGAAGAAAGTAGTGACGGATCTCTAGTTATGGTTACAGCTAACATCTGTAACAGCGTTATTACTACTAACATGATCTACGACTAGAGCATATTAGAAGGAAGGAGTGACGGGTCTCTAGTTATGGCTACAGCTAACCTCTGTAACAGCGTTATTACTACCAACATGATCTATGACTAGAGCATATTAGAAGAAAGGAGTGACGGGTCTCTAGTTATGGCTATAGCTAACATCAGTAACAGCATCATTACTACCAACATGATCTATGATGCGTATATGTTGTTTTTATCATGAACAGGCGTTGCCGACAATAACATGCGAAGATTGGCGATAGCTTCGAACATCGTCATTGCATCTGTTGAGTGAGTAACTGGCGTAGCATACATACCATACCAACATGTAATCACACATTGATGACTGCAAAACTCCTTACACGTATACATGTGTGTGCTTTTTCTGTGTAGGTGTGTGAGTATGCGTGTGTGTATTTGACCGTGTTTGCGTGTGTGTGCGTGTGTGTGTTGTTGTGCGAATGTGTGCGAGTGCTAGCGCGCATATGTGCGTGCGTTTTGTGCGTATACATTATAATGTATGTATATGCAAGAATAACGTACCTACGTAAAAAAATGCAGACATACACATCTACATGTGAACATATATGTACTCATGTATACGTACTTATGTACTTACGTACAAACGTACGTCGGTATGTACATACGCACAAAAATATATGCATTCATGCATGCATGCAATGTATTCATACAATCATGTATGCACTAATGCACAGAACCAATATACACACATACACACATTCACAACTACACACACGCGTACATGATGTGTATGTTCAGGTACCGCCAAGTCCCAGAACACATCTATCCTGCACAGCTTAATGACGCAATTAAGGCGACGCGGTATTTCATGACACATTCAAGCGAGTTTGGTGTCGATGAAAATCGTATTGCAGTCGGAGGTAATATTTCTGTACTATCAGGTCATGACTGTCAGAATAGATATGTAAGATGAACACAAACTTATGTTTCTAGTTTAACTACGACCTGCGTACACGGAGAGTTACCAATTCTACTCACTACCGGCAATATTTTTATTTAAAGGCATATACAACCTAATCATAATCATAATCGTAATCATACTCGTAATGTATCAGTGGTTGCGAACCTTAATTTGAGATAATAAACTCTCGTGACAGTTCCAACCCTCTTAAGACATTGTGAGATACATTGTATAATGCGCACGTTGCCGTTCAAATGACCGACATTGTTATGACATACATATTTGGGATTTAACAACATTGTGCAACCCGGAAGTGAACACATTGAAAGGAGGAATGACATCGACAATAGACTTTGCATTTTATTACTTGCATTAGGTTGTTACCAAAATAATCACCAGGATTCAGATCAATGGGATGTTTTGTTTATCTAAAAGTTCGAGGAATAAGGTACCACAATATGAATAATGGATTTCTTATATAAAAATACCACATTTGATATGTAGTTATGGATGTCAGTTTAAAGCCACCGTTTCTTATAGTTGAGGATACTTGTACAATTAGCAATAATATAATCATCGGTTAGTTAGTTGGAACCTCCACAGTTCCTTTATCAGTGTTAATATACGCTAAGATATGTTATCGTGTGATGATGTCGAGTGACAATCACATCGTTTCACAAAATTAATCACTAATTGATAGCCTTCCCGATACCAATGCATACGGAATCAACTTGCTTACATACATATGGTTCAGGACCTGTTTTCATCCATTCTTACATTACTTTAAGTGCTAATTCGTATCGTGACGTGTTCTTTGGCATTCAGGCAACAGTCCAGGAGGAAATTTAGCTGCTGCAATAACTTTGAAATTCCGGACATGAATTGGCGGCCTCAGATCAAGCTGCAGGTTCTGATCGACCCACCCCTACAGACCATCGACTTTATGACCCCATCGTATCAGGAGAACGCGTGTGTTGGGATCTTGGGACTTTCGTTGATGCGTGAATTCTGGTCAGTACTTTCAACCGTTTAATGCATATCATAGTTGTAAACAACCGGAAGTTATACAATATATATATATATATATATATATATTGTTATAAACATTATTGCTATGTAATACTTTTGATGTATTAATGTTTTAATATTTATTATTACTAGCAGTTAATATATTGGTTTAGTTATCTACTTATTTAGACATTCAACACAATATATATATACATATTTAATTGGAAACATTATTGCTATATACTAATAATGATGTATATGATGTATTAATGTTTTAATAATTATTGTTACTAGAAGTTAATTTATTAAACTAGTTATATACTTATTTAGACATTCTAAATAGTTTATTGTTTTTTATATATATGTATATATATATATCAGTTACGGAACTGCATCAATAACATTCTACAAAGACGGCCTACTCCATCGCTACTTGATTGTGCGTCAATTAAGTCTCTATGTGATTCGTTATCTAGTCACTTGAAGAATAAAATCATTATTATTCGTTCTGCTTTCCCACGTCATAATGTAAGTAATGTCAATGTGGACTTTCCACAAGGACATTCTCTACTTGTATCATTTGAACCTGCAACAGTTGATGAAGTTAGGAAAATAATTATGTCCTCCCTAAATAAATCTTGTGCACTTGATCCATTTCCAACAATACTGCTAAAAGCATGTCTCGATACACTACTTGGACCTATAACAAATAGTATAAATGCATCACTTTGCTCTGGCTGTTTTCCTGATTATTTCAAATACGCCCATGTCACACCACTTCTTAAGAAGTCATCTCTGCCTAGACAAGATCTAAACAGTTGTATACCTATTTTTACCCACAGCTTTATTTCTAAAATACTAGAAAAGGTTGTAGCAAGTCGTCTAAGGTCTCACATTAGCATAAATGTCTTAAATAATGTGTCACAATCCGCATATAGACAGTTTCATTCTACAGAGCCTACCCTCTTAAAGGTTCATAATGACATTATCTTGAAGATTAATAATGCCGACATAATTGATCACAACATTCTAATTAGACGCTTATTAAAGTGGTACGGCATATCTGGCACAGCTCTAAGCTGGTTTTCTTCATATCTTACTGATAGATACCACATTATAAAGATTGGGAACTGCTTTTTAGCTGCACTGCCGGCTTTATTTTATGTTCCCCAGGGTTCTGTTCTTGGGCCTTTGCTTCTTACTCTTTACACCACGCCACTAAGCTCTGTTATACAAATACATAACTTAGATCATCATATTTATGCTGATGATACTCAGATCTACATTTCGTTGGCTACCCCGGATACAAATCGCTCCTTTAAACAACTTAGCCATTGCCTTCAAGATATATTCCACTGGATGACTGACAGCAAGTTGAAATTAAATATCAATAAAACTGAATTGATCATTATTTGTACTACAAAACAGCGTAGTAAACTGCATGTTTTTTCCCAACGTGTATTTTTGATCAGTATATCAGGCCAGCAACCTCGTTGCGGATTCTAGGAGTGATCTTTGATAGTAACTTCAATTTCCGACGACAACAAATATCTCAAACATGTCGCTGCTGTTTTTATCATATTCGTCATCTTCGCCGTATTCGCCGGTATGTGTCATTTTCTATTGCTAAAACTAATGCAACAGCGCTTGTTACCAGCACCCTTGACTATTGCAATTCCCTCCCTTATAATATCGCTAGCAAGGATATCACAAAACGTCAGCGTGTCCAAAATTGTCTAGTAAGAGAAATAACAAGATCTCGTTTTTCTCGCTATGTACCGCTTTCAAAATATTTGCATTAGCTTCCTGTACGATATCGTATACTATTTAAGATATGTACCATTAGGGTTTTTTCTGTTGCTGCACCAACTCTTTTTGGAATATGCTCCCTTTCAGTGTTAGATCAGTTGAAAATATTACAAAAATCCGTCGTCATTTAAAAACTTATCTTTACAACCTTGCTTATCCACCGTAACTACCAAGCGCCTTGACCCATCTGTTGACAACTGGAATATTACTGATGGATTTTAAGATTGACCAATCCTTTTCTTTTGATGCGCCTCTGAGCTTGGTTTCCAAGGATATAGGCGCAACAGAAGTTATCGTATTAATTATTATTACATGCATACATATATAAGTATATATATATATTTATGTATATATGTATATATTCTGAATACTAGTAGAATGTCTGGTCACACATTTGGATATGGCGTTTTATAAAACAAAATAGGTTATTATTTTTTTATATGTTGCGCAATCGTCAAAGGTTGAAATAAGCAAAACTACACAACTTGCAATGTAACCTAGTAATATGTCCTTCCCATATGCCACATCAAAGGAAATTCTGCACAATGACAATGTATTTGATGAATACGCTAAATTCGCAATCTGAAATTGGAGATTGTTGGTGTATTTAAATGAATAACACACGCGGTGAGGATGTCATCAGGGAGTTTAGGATTGAATGTCCTTAGATAATATATTCTCTTCTTTTAGGCTGTGGTACGCCTTCGGAGACATAACTGACCTTCCCCTCATCGATTTATCCCGAAACTGCCACACGACGGCCGCCGCGAAGGCCCGCTACGGCCGACTGGTGCCTTGGTCGGCTCTCCCTGACACCTGCGACAAGCCAGCCCAGAAACGACGCTCCCTGGCGTGTCGTCGCGGAAATAAAGCCCTCTGGAATAGAGTGAAGACGGTGTTCACTGACCCGTATTTCGCTCCCCTTATGGCACGTGACCTGCGTAGACTTCCGGAAGCACTAATCCTGAGCATGAAACACGATGTTCTGAGGGACGATGGGATTATATACGGTCGGCGTTTGAGAGCAGCAAGAGTGAAGGTAACCACGGCAATGTACTGCGCCCCGCATCTTGTATTCGCATCTTCTGAAAGTGAAGTGTCGAAGAGTATGATGCGAGATATCATCAACTTCCTCAATCGGCGACTTTAGATTTAGAACTGATCATCTGCATGTTTTAACGTCTTAAATAATTTCGGCCATATCAAGCAGCAAAGTTTGTTAATTTATAGCCGACTCAGACAGCTTTTCTGGCAGACAGCTTTTCAGCAGCAAAGCAACAGACACCTTTACTTACAAACACACGCACACGCACACGCGCAAGCACGCGCACACAAAAACAACACCCCCCACAAGCGCATGTACACACCCAAGCTCACGCACACACACACACACACACACACACACACACACACACACGCACAAACACTTATATGTACGAACGCGCACGCACACACACACACACACACACACACACAAACACAACATCCACAAGCACGTGGACACAAACCAGCGCGCGCACGCACGCACACGCGCGCACACACACACACACACACACAAACACCCCCCACACACACATTTAGACTGATCAATCGCAATATTTCACATAACATTTCCGCAAAAAGAAGTCATACAGTTGTGATAGTCATGATCACCCGTCGTAAAATACGTCGGGCGAAACGTAGCCCTCTCGGAGAACGCATGGAATCTGTCTTTGTTTCAATCCGATATAACAAAAGCCAGTCACACAGCTACATGCACCGACTTATCAGTGTTTCTCTCTCTCTACATACATACATACACACATACACACATACACACATACACACATACACACGTGCACACATTCACACATACACATACACACACATACACACACACACACATACACCCACACACATACACACATATGTACATACGTGCATACTTACGTACGTACATTCTTACACACGTACACACGTACATACTTACATACACGCACACATATATACATACATATATACATACATACACACATACATTTTAAAACTGCGTTTTTTTTTTATTTCGTCAGGAACAAATAATAAGAAAAGATAATCCGTTAAAATCTAATAAATGTGCTTAATGCAGTCGCAATGATTCTTCAGAAATTATAGTGGAATTATATTAATAATGATCTGTCCGATATGTTGGCTGGTCACCAATCGTAGGAATAAATTAGGTGTCTAGTTGTTTTGCGTTTGTGATAACAAATTAAATGCGTCATACACCAATGAACTCCGGCCTTTACAGCAATGTAAGATGCTCCCATATCCAGCAATGGACGAACTTTTTAGCACGACCGGTTTATACGCAACGTTCCAGGACCGGTTTACATGCAGATCCACACATAAAAACTGTAATTCCCGTCAAAAACGATGTTGCGTATTTAAATAAGTTTTACAGAAACGTATCACGTTTCCACACAATGCTTATAAAATAGATAATTTACCCTACTTAACACGTGATACATAGTCTGAGAAAAAATATACGGAGCAGAAACAATCACTTTACCCCAACTGCCCGACAAAGGATTACCAAATTGTTATACAAATTCTTATTTGAATGAAGCGCACAATACTGATATTTATTTATTTTAATACAAATGCTACGTTTTATATTTGATACTTTTTCATATTTGTGATGTAGTTTATCTAGTTCAATTTTGTATACCAATGTTTATTATACAGTTTAATCGATTGCTGTAAACACTGCTGAGGGTAGTTGTGTTTTGGATTTTAATGAAGTTAACTTACTATTGTGTTTATTTAAGATGGCACGAAATAAAACAAAACTAGTCAAAACTAGACAATTATCTCGACCTACGGAAACACATATGAGAGCTTGCCACAAAATTAGCCTTAAAGTTCGAATAAACGCTATGAGTACCTTGTTAAAAACTAACTCAGACCCTAGTTATGTAACAACATTTCGTAAGATTCGCACTTAGAACACATATGCGCGCCGACCTTTCTACGAGGCACTATGTTTAGTGTATTGCCCATTTCGCCAAATCCAGGTAACTCAACGCTCATCTGATAGCTGACAGACAAGAAATCGATTCTGTACATTGGAAGTCCCATCTTAAAATACCCTACAGCAGCCAATGACGTGGATAATATAAAGCCAACAACTCAGTCGGTCGCATGCAGAAACGTGCATGGCACAAACAAGCACTTCGTCTGTCATCGAACATATATGTATAAAAGGCAATCTTCACAATCCTTGTGTATGGGGCAGAGGCGTGATTCCTCTACAGACAGCAATACAACTGCTCGAATAGTTCCATCAGCGATGTATGGTTCCTTCATGGAAAACCATTGACTTGACAATGCATCCAACAATGACGTCTTAGAGCTTCGTAGGGCAGACCACTTCTCCCGCGTAGATGACACAAAAATGTTAAAATATATATTTTATAATCAGCTTCGTCAGGGCAAGCGAATATATATATATATATACATACATATATGTATATATATATATATATACATATATATATATATATGTATATATATATATATATCAAATATTGACCATGGGAACAGCTAGCAGCAGACAGAAACAACTGAAGAACGACTACCAGGAGAGAAACCTATTACTTTGAGCGTAGGTGGAGGGAAGTATATATATAATATATATATAAATATATATATATATATATGTTTATGTGTGTGTGTGTGTGTGTGTGTGTGTGTGTGTGTGTATGTGTGTGCGTGTGTATAATACGATAACAATAAAAAATATGCTAGCACTTATACACACACATACATATATATATATATATACATATATATAAAACATGTTAAGCCTTAAAGCCTTGCTCGGGAAAATGTAAGAAATGAATTTTGAAAAAAATATACATGTCCCTGCTGACGGCGGCACGCGGTCTGGTGGCTGTATATGCATACAGGATTTGCACCAGCGCTGTATAAACGTTGGAAATAAAATACTGACTAACATGTTAATACACACACACACACACACACACACACACACACACACACACACACACACACACACATACACACACACACATATATATATACCTGGAGATCGAAAATGGTTGCACATATATGGAACACGTGGAACATTTTTATTTTTTTTTAATTATCTAATTTAAAAAAAAATGATAAATCAACCAGAAAGGCAAAAAACAGATGAAACGGTTGAGAGCTGAACAAAGTAAACTTGAGATGAAAGGGGTATACAAAAAGTTGCAGACAAAACAGGTAACAGGTAACAGGCACCAGTATTTGTAGAAAGCTTGAAGTCGAAATCCAAATTGACAAGCATACAGATGTTTTTGTTTTATATTTGATAATGTTCACGTTCACTTATCCAGTAAACGACGCATCTGACATGATGGTCTCATGAACAATGTCTGAGTGCGTTGCTAGCAGGTTCCGCTTGGTGAAACCAAATATTGACATATCACATCACTAGTGACGCAGAAATGGACATTTAATATCCGTTGATACTTGTAAATAAAGTTACGCCCAGCCTGCGTATGCAGCTGTTATAATATGACTAATTGCCACAGTCAATCATGACTATTATGCAGCCGTAGTATCCCATGTTTGGTCGAAGCCCTCAGCATGTCGTTTCGAGATCTGCCTCTCTTGCTATCCCCTGTCAATTGGTGCCTTTCCAGTTCTCGTCTAGCTCGTATATCCACCGTCTCGTCTGTTTTCCTAGAGATTGTTTACCTTCGTACGGACTACGGGTTGCGAGTTTATTTTTCTCAAACAACCTAGATAGGGAAATGTCTCCGCGGCGCCCATCGACTCTTGCTCTGACCAATGACACAATGGTCCACATGCATGGTAGAAAATGTAAACATTGATGCATCGAGCACACAGTATGCTTCGAAGTCTGTTGATGATCAATAATCGAGCGAAGCAGAATTATTGTAACGTTGCTTTTATGGAGTATTACGCTTACTAATAATGGCTTCATGAAGGTTTTTTTTAATTTAATTAAGCAATTGTAGTGCGGAATTTGTACCAATAGTAGTAGATATATTTAATCGGAATCATGACTCGTGTACACGACCGAACGTGGCAACTACTGTATTAATTTGTATTGGTGACATTGTTGTTGAGTCATAAGTTAATGTTCGTTAGTGCATCTTGAGTGCACCAATTACGACTAAATGAGTGCACGTATTTAGACAAACGTCTAAAAATAAAATCGTCCCATTTCACATTTTACAAGTTCCTTCCCTCCAGAGCTACTGGCAAGATAAAAATAAGTAAATAATAAACTGATGGTACATGGCGTAGAGGCGCATCTCCTGGGTGGCGGATCGGGGGAGCCCTTCCTCGGGGGTTGCACATGAATATTACCACAGGAGAAAGGAAAACTCTTACTTCAAACCCGGGTAGATGGGGCTTTTCAGTCCAGGAGGACAGCTGATCTCTTAACGCATCCTTTACATAGATCATAGAAATTGGTGGTGCGGAGATAGATCATAGAAATTGGTGGTGCAGAAAAAATTACAAACAAGTGAAATTACTGATTGATAAGTATTATTCTTGCCTTAATATAATTTATAAAGTAACAGTAAACATATATTGAGTAGCAGTTGTGCGTAAAGTTAGTTAGATAAAGTATTTTAGAACACTTTAGTCTAGTGAGTGATAATAGGGTAAGTTAGCCTACGATAAGTTTGTAAACAAGGTTTAACAAATCTCATATGTGGTAGACTATATAGAGGATAAAGTAACAAACATAATGGTACTTACATAAGATAATATATGTGTAAGCCAGGACCTGCTAGACACTTTCATAAGGTAGCTTTGTTGTCAAAATTAATCATTTGTGATAACAGGGCGAACTAAGTTTATGCAGCTAGTGTCCCAAGTATGCGCTTGGGGCGGTATCACGTAAATAAATAAGGCAGTCTTACGTAAATTGTAACATTTGTGCATAGAAAACAGTCTTCTTAAAGACTACATAGACAGTGAATAGTGTAAACACGGTTGACTAAACTATTTTACTTTGTTGGGAGGGATGATATGTACATGAGAGATGGCCTCCATCTAAGTGGAAAGGGGACAGCAGTTTTCTCAGAGAACTTGCTGCAATCTGATGACAGTGGGGCAGCCTGCATCTATATAAAGACTAGTTTCGCAGGGGGATTCACAGAGAAGCCTGAAATTGGAGGCATAGATAAAGACAGCAGAAATACATCGGCAAAGAACAGCCTGAGAAACTGTTCTGAATCAGGATATAAATGCGTTTGTCTAAATGTAAGGAGCATAGTAAACAAAAGAAATGAACTAAACATTATGGTAGAAGATATTGACCCTCACATAATAGGTATAACCGAATTATGGGCCACCACTGATATATCAAATGCTGAATTGGGACTAACAGGCTATGTAATGTTCAGGAAAGAAAGAATCGGAAGAAGGGGAGGTGGAGTTATTTTATATGTTAAAGAATCTATCCAGGCTGATGCAATAAAATTAGAAAGAGAAGCAGACTGCAAAGAAGCTGTTTGGTGTAACATAGAAACTCAACGTTAACGGTCGGGTTAGTTGATTGAAGTCCAAACATAAATGTAGAAGAGAACGAAAAAGTACAAAATGCTATAAGGGAAGTTAGCAAACGGGACTGTATTATTATGGGAGAGTTTAACAATGGTCATATACAATGGAAATCTCTACAGAGTACGGGGACTGAGGACCACAAATTTTTAGATTTAGTACAAGACTCTTTCCTTTCTCAACACGTGCTAGAGCCAGCCAGGGGTGAGAATGTGTTAGACATAGTTTTGTCCTCACAAAATGAATTAGTTGACAATGTTAAATTAGGTGAGCCTCTGGGAAGTAGTGATCACAACCAGATACATTTTACCATCAAAGTAAAATCAGAAAAAATAATAAAAAGAAATGAAGAAAACTACAACAGTTATAAAGAAGCACTAAACCAAGCTGCAACTGAAATTATAAATTCGAAGAAAAGCTACGAAAAAAAATTAGCTTGTAATTAAAACAAGACAGCAAGAGTTTGAATGCATATGTTCGTAGCAAACAGAAAGTTCAGGATAAGGTCGGTCCTCTAGAAGATAGTGTTGGAAATATAATATCAGAGGGATTCTTAATGGCAGAAGACCTGAATGAGTTCAGTGTTTACCATGGAAGATATTAGTTCACTGCCAGTGAAGGATAATAAATCACCTGGAGTGGATGGGATTCCGCCCAAACTACTATTTGAAATTGTAGAACAAATTAGCATACCACTTTTCAACTTTTCATTAGAAGAGGGCGTGGTTCCCTTAGAATGGAAAGAAGCGAACAGTATACCGTTATTTAAAAAAGGTTCCAGAAACAAGACAGAGAACTACAGACCAGTGAGTTTAACATCAGTGATTTGCAAATTATTAGAACGACCAATAAAGATCACATGGTGGATTTTCTTGTTAAACATAACTTGGTAAACCCATCTCAACGTGGATTTCTAAAAGCGAGGTCATGCTTAACAAATATGTTATGTTTTTGGAAGATATCACTAAATGAGTAGTCGAGGGATTACCAGTAGATATCATCTACCTAGATTTTCAGCTTTCGACAAAGTGCCACATCAAAGGTTACTGCTTAAACTAAAGGCCCACGGCGTAGGAAATGGTTTAATTAACTGGATAGAAAAATGGCTAATTGACAGAAGACAACGGGTAGTAGTTGATGGGGAGGCTTCAAACTGGAAATCAGTTTTGAGTGGGGTACAACAGGGATCAGTACTGGGACATATATTATTCTTAATATATGTCAACGATTTGGATGACGATATAACAAGTAAGGTATCGAAATTTGCAAATAACACAAAATTGTTTAGAAGGATTAAAAGTGATGGAGATAGACAACATTTACAAGATGATCAAGACAGGTTGATCAAATGGTCTGAAAAATGGCAAATGTTGTTCAATTTTGGGAAATGTAAATGCCTCCACACAGGACATGGGAACGAAGATGTACAATATACAAAGGGAGGTACTGTACTAAGTACTACTTTTAAAGAAAAGGACTTGGGGTTAACCATTAGTGCCGATATGAAGGTTTTAGAGCATTGCGGTATTGCTGCTTCAAAGGGAAATCAATTCCTTGGATTAATTAGGCGAAACATAACGTATAAGGAAAAAGAGCTAATAATACCACTATACAAAACAATAGCCTCATTTAGAATATTGTATTCAAGCGTGGAGGCCATAGGACATAGATATGCTAGAAAGAGTAAAGAGGAGAATAACTAAAATGATACCTAAACTGAGCGATCTTAGTTACGAAATACGCCTAAAAAATGTGGTTTAACAACAGTGGAGACCAGGAGTTTGAGAGGAGATCAGATAGAAGTGTTTACAATATTGAATGGTTATGAAAATATTGATAGAAATATTGTTTTGTCAGTTAAGAAAGATAGAAGGTCCAAAGGACATGAAGTTACATTAGTAAAGGAGCAGAGTGTAGATTAGATATAAGAAAGTTCTCACAAAGGACTGTAAATGAATGGAACAGATTGTCTCCTGATTGTGTTGGTGCTAGTAGCATGAATATGTTTTAAAATAAAATTGACACATACCTTAAAAGGGCGGGATACACGTAGATAAAAAAAAATATTGGAATCTCGATAAGCCGAAAGGCTTCCTTGTCCACCTGCCATCTAGAGTTAATTTTGTGGATGGCAATCTTGTTAAATCTTGTTAAATCTTGTTAAATCTTGTTACTTTGATGAACGTGTCTTCTTTTGACTTCTGCCAAACCCACTTGACACCTTTCTTTAGCAACCCATACAACGGTGCCAGTTTTGTAGAAATGTTCTATATGAATCGACCACAGTAGTTCACTATTCCGAGCCATGCTCTCAATTCTTTGACATTTGCGGGCTTTGGCGCATTGTGGACGGCTACCTTATCCGCCGTCGGGTGTAGACCGTTTCTATCAATTAATTCAGATACGTCATCGAGGACCGAAATAATTGGCACTTCTGTTGGTGTAGTAACAAGCCAACGCTTTCGAGACGTTGTAGTTCCGTTCTTGGGTTTTCTATATGTTCTTGTTCCGTCTTACCAGTCACCAAAATGTCGTCCAGGAATATGCACACATTCGGAATGCCTGCCAGCAAACTCTCAAGTGTCCGTTGAAACACAGATGGCGCCACCGACACACCAAATGGTAATCGTGTGTATCTGAATAGCCCTTTGTGTGTGTTGATTGTCACCTATTCCCGATAATTCTCATCCAACATGAGTTGCATGTAGTACGGCTGAGATCTCAAGTTTCGAAAATGTCGACCCACTCGCAAGAGACTCGAACAGATCATCCTCTTTCAGCAGAGGCTACTTATCCTCCATGATTACTTATAAATATATATATATATATATATATATGTGTGTGTATATTTATCCTCTATGATTACTTGGTTTACAGTCACCTTAAAGTCACCACAAATTCTCACTTCTGTTTTCGTTCTGACCGGAATTATTGGTGCTACCCATTTGGAGAATGGTACTGGTTCGATAATGCCATCTACCTGCAGTCATCGAAGTTCATCATCGATGTTCTCCTTCATGACGAATGGTAGCGGACCGGTTTCGTGAAATTGTGAAACAACGTTTTTGTCCTCACAGAGTTTCACACTTTCACTTCTCAGCATTCCCTACTCATCACGGAAGACGTCACGAAATTCAACCATCAACTGGGATGATGTCACAGAATTTCACACTGAGGACATATTCGCCCAGTCCATTCTCATAACTTCCAGAATGTTCCTTCCCAACAGATTTGGCCGGTCACCTTGCACCACCAGAATAGGCATAACTGTTGTTTGTCCATTGTATATAAACTCAGGCTCGATCTTGCCCATGACCATAACAGATTGTCCTGTATAGCTCCTTAATATCACATCACCAGCCGGTACTAGAAGTGATGGTTGATGTTTCCAATCGGTACGGAATGTTCGTTCACTGATAATGGACATTGCTGCACAAGAATCCAAAACCATATGAATTGGGTTTCCATCCATTTTCACTTAAACAGTGATAACCTTTTGCAATGAGAACAATGAACAATCATTGGTCTCTTATTGGGTGCAACTGTCACAACAGGGAAATAAGAGGATAAAAACAATGACTATTGGAAAAGCTATTGTGGTCGTTTTTGTTTCCTTACGCCACCATTTTGCAAGTTATAAGTTGTACCCGTTTTTTTATATAGGCCCCCATGTGGCAGTATATTCACATATATGAGAATAATAAAAACACATATACATATCTTATTTATTACGCATTGTATGCGGACCACTGGAAACACGAAACTTTCACGACTAGTGACGTGATTACTGATATGTAATATCATTTGTTTGCGAATGTGATGAAACGCCCAGTCTGAGTATTCAACTGAGCCAAAAGCACCATGATTGTGTAAGATCGATTTTAGTAACCAAATGTTATATCTACATCAAAGTATTTGCGATCAACACAGACACTATTTTTGAAATAACATACTTGTATGTGTGGCAAGTTTTCACATATGTAATAGGTTTCCAGAAAATGTTTGAGAAACTAATATATTCCGCGGTATGTTAGTTAGTAGTAAAGCAACGTTCACAATCGTTTAGTAGCATGAACTAATGACATAATGTAATGTAGCGAACTTAGATATATAAAACAGATAATACTAACTAAATCATATTAATTGACTACTGTGAGACCTACATGAAGGATGTACCAAATAAACACCTCTGTCGGTGAGATAAGTGATGGAAGGCTTATGCACACTGAAATGTCGTCATAAGATACATAGCTTTCCTGTTGCTTTTATTGGGACCTGGTTGACGTACCTTGATCCGCAGCCTCTGTTACCCGATGTAATCTGATAGTTAGAATGTTTGCGTGCATGCGTGAGCTTTTGCTGGTTCTGCACAATCTGAAGAATGCGTTGGATTTCGTTGCAAAATCTTCGGATATTGAAAGATCTAACATTTTATGTGCGTGCATGTATGAATGTGTGTGTGTGTTTATGTGTGATTGTGTGTGTGCATGTGTGTATGTGTGTGTAATTGTGTGTGTGTGTGTGCATGTGTGTGTGTATGTGTGTGTGAGTGTTCATGTGTGCTAGTTATGTTAGGTTCCTGAATGGGCGTTGCAACACATACTGCATATAATATAATTTCATGTTTATTACCAATTTCCAGATGAGAACAATGTCGGTTGTTTGACTAATTGTTACATTAGCCTTGTTTTCTCTTTTGGTATAATAAATTACAAATCGTAATTAACTTAGACAAGATACACGGAAGGCTGAATAATGCAGTCGTTGTAATAGAAGGGCCGTCTTCTTAACAAGATTTATTAAGAATTAACTCTAGATGGCAGGTGGACAAGGAAGCCTTTGGCCTATCAGGATTCCTAACCTTTTTATCTACGTTTGTCCCGCCCTTCTGAGGTACGTGTCAATTTTATTTTTAAACAACATATTCACGCTACGGCATCCACACAATCTGCAGATAATATGTTCCAATCATTTACCGTAACAATTTGAACTTTCTCATATTTAATCTACACTGCTCCTTTACTAATGTAACTTCACGACCCCTAGTCTTTATATTTTTCTTAACTAAGAAAAACAATATTTCTATCAATATTTTCATAACCATTCAATATTTTAAGAAAACTTCTGTATGATCTCTTTTCAATCTCCAGGTCTTTAGTGTGGTCAAACCACATTCTTTTACGCGTATTTCGTAACTAAGATCTCTCAGTTTTGGTGTCCTTGTAGTCGGTATCCTCTGTACTCTTTCTAGTAATTAAATATATATATATATATATATTTTTTGCAATATGGTATCCACGCCTGTTTACAAAATTCTAAATGAGGTCTAACTATTGTTGTGTGTATTATCAGATCTTTATCCTTATACGCTATATTTCGCCTAATTAATCCAAAGGTTTTATTTCATTTTGAAGTTGCAATTTCGCACTTCTCTGATACCTTCATACCAGCACTAATTGGTTAACTCTAAGCCATTTTCTTTTCAGGTAGTGCTTTGTACACAACCCCCACTGTATATTGTACATCTTCGTTCCCATGCCTTGTGTGGAGGCAACATCTGCCCTTTTTTAGACCATTTGATCAACTTGTCAAGATAATCTTGTAAATGCTGTCTATCTCCATCACGTTTAATCCTTCTAAACACTTTTGTATCATTCGCACATTTCAACACCTTACTTGTTACATCATAGTCCAAATAGATGATATATATTAAGAATAATATAGGTATCATTATTGATCTTCGTAGTACCCCACTCAAAACCGATTTCCAGTTTGAATTACAACCCGTTGTCTTCTGTTATTCACGCATTTTCTTATACAGTTAATTATATCATCCCCGATGTCATCGACCTTTAATTTAAGCTGTAATCCTTGATGTTGCACTTGGTCGAAAGATTCTGAAAACCTAAGAAGATAACATCTTTTGGTGATCCGTCGTCTACCCACTTAGTGATGTCTTCCAAAAAACATAACGTATTTGTTAAACATGATCTCAGTTTTAGAAACCCATGTTGATATTTGTTTATCAAGTTATGTTTATTAAGAAAATCCACTATCTGATCGATAATTAGTATTTCAAATAATTTGCAAAACACGGATGTTAAACTCACTGTTCTGTAGTGATCTGACTTATTTATCGAACTCTTTTTAAATAACGGTATAATGTTTACCTCGTTCCATTCTAAAGGAATCACTCCATCGTTTAATGGCATGTTGAAAACTGTTGGATGCGGTAATACTATTTGTTATATAATTTCCAATAGTAGTTTTGCATCCACTCCAGGTGATTTATTATCCTTCATTGCCATTATGTTCTTAGCTACAATTTCTGGGATTACAATTAACTGTCCTAAATAGTCTGATTCCGCCGCCTTAAATATAGCCTCTGGTACTGGCAGCGAACTAATATCTTTCCTGGTAAACACTGACCGGAAATACTCATTCAGTTCTTCTGCCATTAAGAATCCCTCTGATATCATATATCCAGCACTATCTTCTACTGGACCGGCCGTATCGTGTATTTTCTGTTTGCTGCGAACATATGAATAAAAATGCTTGCTGTCATGTTTTATATTACAAGCTAACTTGTGTTTCATAGCTTCTCTTTGGATGTATAATTTCAGTTGTAGCTTGGTTAGATGCTTCTTCAAAAATGTTGTAGTATTCTTCAATTCCAGTGCGTCTATATGACTTCCATATAATTGATTTATACTTTAAAAAAGGGGTGTAGGGTAGAACTTGGAGGGATAGTCCCTTTGGTGAAGGGCAGCCGCTCCACTTCTGTGGAGGCTCTAACCACCGGTTCCCACAGTCTATCTAGCTCATGTATGGCTCCTAGGAACTGCTAGTGTACGGCAGTGGCCACACCCCGGGCAATGGTCTCGGCTGACCAGCAAAACTACATGAGTAAGGCTAGTAGGCTAATGCCTATTGAGTCGAGGGACGTCTGCCCTCAGTATACAAAGACTGTCTCGGAGGAGTAGGCGGCCAGCCGATTGGCTACTCCCCCGGCTACAAATGCGAAACAGCAACAGCCTTTCACCAGGCTGCAAGGTACCTACCAAGACGCATGTGGAAGGACCATTGATCCGCTGTCCTGCGGAGGAAGACTTTTTAGTCAAGGAATAATGGAGTTAACCATACAAAAACCAGCAGAAAGCAGTGGGCAACTACCGGTGTATTAGCCCAAGAAACCTTGATGGAGAATACAGACAGTAAGAGAGGTCCTAGTGGTGAGCCCCCCAGGCTGGAAAGGACGACACATACTGGGGAAGAGCTTGGAGATGTTGGAAGTAACGCCAGAGCTGATGACGGTAGTATGCCCGACTGTGCGGGAGGTAAAACCAGCAACAAAAACCTAAAAGGGAAAATCCGTGTGGCAACATGGAACATCAGAAAAACGAGTCATGGAAGACTACAAATGGTAACATCGGAAGCAGAAAGATATGGGGAAGATATATTATGGATTGCGGAACACAGGTTGGCCGGATTCAGGAGGAAAGTTTATATACTCAGGAGCAACTAAGTCAGGGATGAGTGGTGTTGCATTCTATCTGTCAAAGAAAACTGAAAATGCACTATTACGATACAATCCGGTCGATGACAGAATTATTACCGTACGTAATTTATTACGAACAAAACCCACGAATATAACATGTATTCAAATGTATGCACCAACGAGCACTGCAGACGACGATGTAATAGAAACGTTTTATGATACACTGCAACGAACAGTTGACGAGGTAAACAGGAGAGACATGGTAGTACTGATGGGCAATTTCAATGCAAAAGTTGGGAGTTGTCAAAACGAAGAAGAAAATGGAAATATCGGCAAAATATGGACTAGGCGAGAGAAATGGGAGAGGAGATAGACTTGTTGAGTTTATCATAGAGAATGAACTGGTGATCACCAATACTTTCTTCAAACAACATCAAAGAAGACTGTACACTTGGACAACACCAGATGGTCGGAACAGAAATCAAATCGACTTTATACTGATACCAAAACGATGGAGGACGTCTGTGTTTAATGCAAAGACATTACCGGGAGCCGATTGTGGCTCTGACCATGAATTGCTAAGCGCCAAGATTGCGATAAAATTAAGAAAGATGAAGAGAGGGAAAGAGATAGTGAGGTATGACGTCAGTGATATCAAAGAAGGATACCGAGTAGAGGACAGTGGCTGACGAGAAGGAACCAGAAGTGTTGGCAGTAGAAATTAGGAACTTCATTATGGAATCAGCTAACAAACACTTCACTAAAAAGAGGAGACAAAAACAACCATGGATAAGCAAAGACACAGTACAGATGATTGACGAAAGGAAAGAGTTAAAGAAGAACAAAGAAATAAGTGAGAATTATCATGAGAAATACAGAGAGAAGTGCAAGATGATTAAACGAATGTGTAAGGAAGACAAGAAGAAATATCTAGAGAAGAAATGCGAAAAGATAGAAATATGTATGAGAAGGAACGATAGTCGCAGTATGTTCGAGGAAATCAAGTCTATGACACAGTAGTTCAAACGTAGACTTGGCGTTATTAAAGATGAAACGGGAATGAGTCTGACAGAAAGCGATGACATACTTGAAAGATGGAAGCTCTATTGTGAAAGCATGTTTAAGAAAGAAGAAACAGAAGAGGTAGACATGGATGAAGGCAGAGAGAGGACAGAACCAGAAGATGAACTTGAGCCTTTGCGTTCAGAGGTAGAGTGGGCAGTAAAAAGTATAAAAGACGGAAAATCACCTGGCACTGATAACATCACTGCAGAGCTAATAATTGCAAGTGGAGAAGCAAGCGTGGATATCTATCACACATTATGCAAGACAATATGGAGAAGTGGAACATGGCCCATGGACTGGAAACGAGCCATCCTTATACCAATACCGAAACAAGGTGACATACAAGAATGCTCAAACCACAGGACTATATCCCTCATCAGCCATGCGAGCAAAATTATGCTAAAAATCATAATGAAGAGAATCACAACCAAATTTGAATGTGAAGTTAACAGTACACAAGCTGGTTTCCGGACTGGAAGAGGAACAAGAGATCACATTTTCAACCTGAAGATGTTAATTCAGAAATGCAGAGAATTCAACCATGACCTTAGGATCTGTTTCATAGATTATTCCAAAGCTTTTGATAATGTTAGTCATCAACAACTCTGGAAAACCTTGATACACATGGGATTTGACCAGAAAATTACATCACTTATCCAAAAATTTTATGTTGGACAGCAGTCTGCGGTGAGATTAGTGTGGTACCACATATTGGTTCACAGTCGGCAAGGGAGTGAGACAGGAGTGCATTTTGTCCCCCCACCTATTCAGTCTATACACAGAGAATATCATGAGAGAAGTCGAGACTGACACGAGAAGCAAGTTTTTTAATGGACTGAAAGTGAATGGACAGGAGATATATGAATTGAGATATGCCGATGACACAGCGTTAATATCCGGTACAAAAGAGGGATTGGATAATCTGAAAACTACTGTTAAAGAGCACAGCGAGATGAAAGGATTGAAACAAAACGTAAAGATGACTAAGATTATGGATGTGAAGGAATGTCGAGAACCATCAGTAGATGGCGCGGAAATAGAACGAGTGGAAAGTTTTGAATATCTGGGGTCACTGATAGAAGCGGATGGAGATGGGACGAAAGAGATCAAGCGGAGGTTGCCAATGGCGAGTAAAAAGTTGACGCAGATGAAGAAGCTGTGGAAAGCAACGAACAAAGATATGAAACTACGAATTATCCGAGTCTGCATATTTCCAACGGCTACATATGGATGCGAAACCTGGACTCTTAATAAGAACATTATTAAACGTATAAATGCATTTGAAAACAAGTGTTATAGAAAGATATTACGAGTTTCGTGGACTGAACGCAGAACTAACGAATCCATCGCAGAAGAGCTTGGTATTATATCCGGGACTTTATTGAACTTTGTAAAGAAACAGAAACTAAGTTATTTCGGCCATGTGAAACGGCATTAGTCTCTAAGAGAGACTAATAATGGAAGGAAAAGTGGAAGGCAGAAGAAGCAGAGGAAGTCCCAGGAGACAATGGGGGAAGGACATAGAGGAATGGATGGGAGCCGACGTCTGGCGAATGGGGAGACTGGCAAACGAAAGAGCTGTCTATAAACAATCCATCAAGGCTGCAACGTCCGGAAATGGATAAGCAAAACCCAACAACTTTAAAAAAAAATGATAATAGCTTCTTTCGATAAGTATTTTTGTCTGTACAATTTACCTTGTTTTTTAAGGGAACAATTTATCGACGATGCAGCATTATGTTGCTGTCTTATTCTTCAGTGTGCTATTCCAGTCTATCTTTGCTAAACATTTCCTCATGTCCTTATATCGTCCTTTGTGGACATTTGTCCTGTACTGCTTTTTATTATCCCTTTCTGATTTTACTTTGATAACAAAATGTGTCTGGTTATGATCAGTACTGCCCAGTGGCACGTATATATTGACATTGTCAACTAATTCATTATCTGAGGAAAAATCTATTTCTAACACATACTCACCCCTGGTTGGTTCGAGCACATGTTCAGACAGGAAACTATCTTGTACTAAAACAAAAAAACGTGTGGTCCTCAATTCCCGTACTCTGTAGAGATTTCCATTGTATATTACCACGGTTAAAATCCCCCATTATAACACTGTCCCGTTTGCTCACTTCCCTTATACCGTTTTTGTTCTTTTCCATTCTCTTCAATGCTCATGTTTGGACTTCAATAAATTAACTCAACCGTTAACGTTGAGTTTTCTGTAAGTATGTTACACCAAACAGTTTCTTCATTTTCTCTTTGTAAATATATTTCATCACCCTGGATTGATACTTTAATATATAAAATAATTCCACCTCTCTAAATATTATATATCCACTCAGTCCTAATTCGGCATATGAGAATTCGGTGGTAGCCCAATATTTAGTTATACGTATTGTGTGAGGATTCTATCTTCTACCATAGATTAATTCACTTCTTTTGTTTACAACGCTCCTTGCATTTGATCCAGCTTCAGTACAGTTGTCCAGATTGTATTTGCTTATTTATTTGTTCTGTCATTACATGTGCATCCAATTTCTGTTTTCTCTGTGAATCCCACCAGTGCATCTAGTTTATGTAAATGCAAACTGTCCCACTGTCAACAGATTGCAGTAGATTTTCTGAGAAAAATGATGTCCCCTTTCCACTTAGATGGAGATCATATCTCATGTACATATTTTCCTCCCAACAAAGGAATCCCATAAATCAATTAATCCCACCCACTCTTCTTCACACATCTGCTCAACTATTGCATTGATTGCCATCCTTTTGCAGTTTCTGAATGTTGCCCCCTTCCTCCCATTACTGACAAAATTCCTGAGTGAACAAACTATATTACACTTGTCGACTTTAACTTCTTAACTAAATGTCTGTATTTCTCGACTATTCCGGTTTTCTCCTGCCAGTCTGCATTATATGTCGCAACGTGTACTAGAATGGTCCCTCCCTTGACAGGACCCATCACCTTATCTACCCTTTCTGTTACATGCTATATATTGGACCCTGGAAAGCAAACTACTACATCTTCTCATAAGACTAAGCGTCTTCTATGTCTTTATTATTAAAGAGTCACCCATGAATATTATCGCTTTTCTACTCATCCCTTCTATCACTGCCTCCGAGTAGCTCCTTAGTTGGTTTCCCTCTGTCTCGTTGCTGTTATCTCCCCCTGTCACCTTCACTCCCACCTTAACTCCTGTCTTCTTTCCCACTGTTGTAATTTTTACTCCTGTCATATTCTCCTTTGTCCATTTTCCTTCTATCACCTTTTACGTTGTTCTTTTTCCTTGTGTTTCCTTACGTCATGACAATGCTGCTTTCCCCCATCAATAATCTCCTTTGTTTCTCTCTCCTTACTACCAGACTGTTCGTCTCTGATCACGGTGATCTCTCTAGTCTCACCATGATGGTATCTAATATCCAATGATTTGGGTAAATGAAGTGACACACAATCTGTGAATCCAACTGAGTAACCCATAAACTTGTACTTCAGCACGCGTTGTAGTTGTTTCTCTCATACATCCCTTTTCAAGGAAGTGCTCAGCAGTATAAAATATGTGTAATAATATTTGGAACGTAATACACACACAGGCTGTACATGAAGTTAAAACGTAAACCCAATTGAAACAAAGGTAAACACTGAAAACGCGATAATTTTGTCGCGGACTACTTCATTTTAAACAATTGCTAAACGAGCACGTTATATGCTAATAAGTGCCTTATGAGCAAATAAACCAAACTTCTATCAGTATTGATAGAAGTTGATTGTTCATATATGTAGGCCTGGGTAGTTAAGAGGAAATGGGAGGTGGTGGAAGCGAAGTGCTTAGAAGAAACTAATCTAAATCAATAGCACACTGGTTCGATTCATCTTCTTGCCGTTTCGAAGTTTATACAAATGCGTTCATTGAAACATGATACATTTTATTCAAATGTACCCAAATCAATATTTGACAAGAACTAACTAAGAAATAACGTACGTGATAAAGTATTGTTAATCATCCCGAAATTCTACTTAACTACGTTTATTATTATATTATCTGATTATATTCATTCGAAGCCTTGCTGTTGTATTTGCAAAACTATTCTGCACAGGTAATCGGAGCATGTCAACATGTTTGTCTTTATTGCGAATTGGTAACAAGCGTTATTAATTGATAGATAGTTTTATTCTCTTGTGTTTCTAGATTATGTAAATTAAGCCAGCCTTAGCATATGTAAACATTTCCTAACAAGCTTTTCATTGTATTATTGTGTACATAAATAACATTGATGGAGCAGTCTATGTATTTTTAAATGATGAGGACATCACAGTTCAACTGGAATTACCCAGTATCGCACCTAGCAGACAATAATGTGCTCAACATCAATCCGCGTATATGCCAACGATCCTCATCTACGACAATATATGCAGTATATGTATGTGTGTGAGGGTATGTGTGTTTGCGCGCGAGCGTGCTCGAGCGTGCGCGTGTGTGTGTGTGTGTGTGTGTGTGTGTGTGTGTGTGTGTGTGTGTGTGTGTGTGTGTGTGTGTGTGTGTGTGTGTGTGTGTGTGTGTGTGTGTGTGTGATTGTCTGTGCGATCGTGGTTACATGCGTGCATATATGCGTACGTGTGTGCTGTATACAGCAATCTGCCAACAAGTGTGTTTTTGAGAGAGCCTGGGCACACACCATTTCCTTTTTGTGGACCCGCCCATACCTTTAATTGGCTATGCTATAGCGATAGTGTCAGTTGATACATCCGGTGCGTAAACACACCGGTTCAACAGTCATTGAAAGCGTCCGTGTGGTGCATGCGACGACGGTAAGTTCGACTGACCATTTTTGTTTTCCAGTTTTAGTTATGTTTTTGTGTGTGTGAGTGAATAGGCCCTACATATTATATTCCTATGTGTGCCTGTAAGCAGAGAAAAACATGAACATTACAGTTTATTTCAAATTTGCAAGTGGGAGTGTGCATGCATAATTATATTAATAGGTGTATGCGTGTATTTGTGTATGCATGCCTGAGTGCAAGGGTTTATAAACGCAATGTATCCACGAATGCGTGTCCTTAGGTCATGACTTCTCCTGTTGTCCTTGTATTATTATTATTATTAGTAGTAGTAGTAGTAGTTTTAGTAGTAGTAGTATAAGTACTAGTAGTAGTAATTGTAGCAGTAGTAATAGCAGTAGTTGTTGTTGTTGAATACAACTATCTCCAGAACATCAAATCATATATGTTCGTAAAACAAATATACATTAAGTGGCCAATATGTTGCAAAATAAAACATTATGTAATATCTTCTATATTAGTTGTTCACGTGAATAATTTAGCTTTGCCGGCTTGTGACGTTTATAGCGGAATATGCTATATTTATGTGCAAAGTGATATATTGTTTGTTATTATCTCAACACAGAAATGGCGACAGCGAACCTCGCCGTGTGTATTTGGCTATTGACGTCTGTTGGGCTGTTGCAAACCATATCAGGATTACGCCGATGGCCAACATCTCTACGGCGGCGCACTGAGGTTGAAAGATGCATAGAATCCCACGTCTATCCCTGCCCATTACCAAAGGGAAGGTTTCCGTGGACGCCGGAGATTTTTTTCAAGTTCACTAACTATGTCCAGTTTAGCGAGGATTTCGACAAAGCGGGAAGGTTTCGTGCGCATTTTGTTTTTTTGAAGAGTGTGAAGGTTTGGGTAAGTGTACGCGATACGTTTTTAGGTACCTCTCTACATATTGACTGATATAAAGGTTCCTTGGTGCAATACGTCAATACATTAGCACATAAATATCGTAGTAAACAAATCGAGGTTATACCGGGTTGATTTTGGTTGTTTGCTTCTGAATGACCAGGAAATATTCTGGTCATTTAAAACAAATATGTTAATTAATCAGTAATGTCCTGGTCATTGACATTTCATAGTGCACTAAAAGCTAAAGACAATTATACAACTATATATTCGTTAGTGAACGCGTCTATTACGCCATGACTGTCATAAGTGCATATCCTATGAGCGTAATCATCGAATGTGTTAGACACCGGTTTTGAAAAAAATATAACTCGATTGGTGAATGTTAACGTGATGTGGGTACGCAAAAATGTAGGAATATATGCTGATATACAAAAACGATATCAATGTATATACCTATGCCTTTAGAAATAAGTATTATCGATAGGTCACGTGTCATATTTATTTCTTCCAAGTGACCATCCTCTTGTGGGAATTTAGCGGTGAAAGCAAACCGTCAGTGAAGATGCCTGGAGACGATCGTAATATAGAGTAACGGAACACTTGTTAGCTGTCCTGGAAAAATAGCGTGGCATCAGTAGTCTGTCTTGTCGTTGACGAGTATTATTACGCTAACCAAAAATACTATTACTATTTTTTCTGTTTTTTCCTACAGGCAGAGATAATAAAATGTATCGGACATGACGCTCACGCCGCTATCATTATGCGTCATATGATAGCGATGCCGCCTCCAAGTTTCCCGAAGCCACTTCCGCCACCTGAAGATCCTTTGCTTATGGTAAGCTATATGATATCATTTTGTAAGTAACTCAGTCAACCGACGTCATTGAAATTCCAAACTGAGTCCCGCTTCTTTGTCAGCGGGCAAAAGTGAAAACCAAAAATATGCTATTTCGACCTGGAATCACGTATTTTAAATGCGGAACAGATTTAACTTAGGTGATTCCTTACAGTGAATGTTGCACATCAGTATGTTTACATTTCTATCTTAATGATGTTAAATGCATTATAATTACTAATATTCAATTACTGTATACAGTGCCCTCTACCAAGTAGCGAAGTTTTTGAAAAAAATCGCAATTTATTAAGCCTTATATAACTACGTATTGTGATTCACTTTGTTGGTTGTCCTACCTGATATATTACCTCGAGATGGCGACACTATCAATCAGTTAAAATCGCACAATTTAATGATGATTGCTGCCATCCTTGGCTTGTTGTTCTGTAGGTGGGAGTAAGCCAGTGTGTTACCGAATTCCCGTTATAGGTGACGCACGAGATGTTCGACGGTGTTGAAGTGATATTGTACCAGCCGACAACTCCTCAGGACAGACCACGCGGAGGACTGGTGTACATGTACGGCGGTGGCTGGGCCGTGTTGTCTGCAGGTGAATTTATATATTTTCAACTACATAATCCGCCTTGATGAATGTAAAACATTCCATTTTTTTTAAATATCGAAACATGCAATAATAATAAAAATGTTACGTAGTCAAACTATTCTTTGACAACAAACTCACGTAGTGCAGTGTAAGTTATTTTACGGTCACACTGATATATCGCCGAATTTGCAGTTATAGTCAACATGAGAGTGCTCATGTTCTTTCCGCAACATACATAAAACAGGCCAAATAACCGTATTCACAAACGTTCATCCAGTCATAATAGGTAGTTCGCAGAAATGTTGTTAATTTGTTATATTATTCATGTTTTCTATATATAAATACGCAAATAATAGGTCATTGTATATATATTTTTGGCTAGGCATGTGTATATATTCAATCGCGACCTTGGACCTGTAGCCTCTAATCTATCAGTTGGCAATGTAATAAAAACGTAAAGGTTCTTATTTGTTTATGTATTTTCTTACAAAGTTTCGCGTTCGCTTTGTTACATATTTTGGAGAAGTATAGTAACTACACAGTGATGTGCAACGGGTTTTTTGTCTAAAATATTGGAGTGACCACATGTCAATATAGGAAAAATATTTGTTCGTTGGTATCTTATACATTACGAAGTATTAATTATAGACCATCATGTTGTTTACTAAAAAACAGCATAGCATACACATTGCCGGTATGCATGCCAGTTAGTCAAAATTTGCTTCCTTATACCACGACTTGATCCCATTAGGTGTCATTATTATGAACAGCCGTTGCCGACACCAACATGCGAAGACTGGCGAAAGCTTTGAACATCGTCATTGCATCTATTGAGTGAGTAGCTGGCGTAGCATACATATCATACCAACATGTAATCACACATTGATCACTGCAAAACTCCGTACATGTGTGTGTGTGTGTGTGTGTGTGTGTGTGTGTGTGTGTGTGTGTGTGTGTGTGTGTGTGTGTGTGTGTGTGTGTGTGTGTGTGTGTGTGTGTGTGTGTATTTGAGCGTGTATGCGTGTTGTGGGTGTGTGCATGTCTGTGCGCGCTCGCATACTTGTGAACGTGTTGTGCGTATATATATTTATGCGCGTATATTTAAGAATAGCAAGCATACGTAAAAATACATACATTCGTGCATTCATGTACATATACATGTGAACATACGTATACTCATACATACGTATACATACATACGTATTTATGTACTTATGTACAAACGTAAATGGGCTCATACGTACGTAACTACGAACATACGCAAAACATATGCATTCATGCATGCATATAATGCATTCTGACAAGCATGCATGCACACACGCACACACGCACACACGCACACACGCACACACGCACACACGCACACACGCACACACGCACACACGCACACACGCACACATGTATACATGTATACATGCACACATGCACACGTACACACGCACACACGCACACACGCACACACGCACACATGTATACATGCACACATGCACACATGCACACGTACCCACTCGCGTACATGCTGTATATGTTCAGGTACCGCCGAGCCCCAGAACACATCTATCCTGCACCGTTTAATGACGCAGTTAAGGCGACGCGGTATTTCTTAACACATTCAAGCGAGTTTGGCGTGGACGAAAATCGTATTGCAGTCGGAGGTAATATTTGTATACTATCAGGTCATGAACAGATATGTAAGATCAATAAAAACTTATTTTTCTCGTTTAACAATAATTTGCGTACATGAAGAGTTGCTAATTTTCCAAACTATCGGCGATTTTTTTATTTTAAGGCATAAACAACTTAATGTAGTCAAACTCGTAATTTACCGTCCATTTCAGATAATTTAGTCTCGTTACAGGTCGTTTGCTGGTATTTTCGGAAATATTAGAAGTTGAAATACGTTGTTATTCCTCAGTATTAGTGCTCATAATTGATAATAAATAGCATGTTTTAGCGATAGAACTTGGAAGCCTCATTGACGTATCTCCATCCCGCTTAAGACATCGTGAAGCACATTGTATCAAGCGCTCTTTACCATTGAAATGACATACATTTTTATGCCATACATATTACCGATTTAACAACACTTCGCATCACAGTATGTACAACCCATAGAGAACAACGCATTTGTTGTTAAAAAAAATACCACATTTGAAATTTATTTATTGATGTCAGTTTAACGCGAACAATTTCTATAGTTGAGAATAATTGTAAAATTAGCTATAATATAATCATAGGGAGTTGGATCCTTCACAGTTCATTCATCAGTGTTAATATGCGCTAAGATATGTTGACATGTGATGATGTCGAGTGATAATCACCTAGTTCCAATAAATCAATCACTAATTTATAGCCGTCCCAATATCAATATATACGGAATCAATATCCGTATCATTCACTCGTACACCTTTTAAGTCCTAGTTCCTATCGTGACTAGTTCTTCGGCATTCAGGCGACGGTTCTGGAGGTAATTTAGCGGCTGCAATTACTTTGAAATTCCGGGATATGAATTGGCGGTCCCGGATCAAGCTGCAGGTTCTCATCTACCCGCCTCTACAGACCATCGACTTCATGACCCCGTCGTATCAGGAGAACGCGTGTGATCGGTGCTTGGGACAAGCGTTCATGCGTGAATTCTGGTCAGTACTTTCAATCGTTTAATGCATATCATAGGTGCAAACAATTGAAAGATAAACTGTTTTACCAATTTATGAATTATAATTAATCACACACACACACACACACACACATACACACACACACACACACACACACACACACACACACACACACACACACACACACACACACACACACACACACACACACACACACACACACACACACACACACACACACACACACACACACACACACACACACACACACACACACACACACACACACACACACACACACACACACACACACACACACACACACACACACACACACACACACACACACACATACATATATATGTATATATAGTTGTTAACAGTATTCCTACGTGATAATATTGATGTATTACTGGTTTAATAAGTATTATTGCAAGCGGTTAATATAATTAATTCAGCAGAGAAGCTGTTAACTTGAACTAAACGCAACCTTATGTACGTTGGTGAGCACTCTTTTAGTTTCACCGCACCCACTTTCTGGAATACACTCCCTGCGAGTCTGCGAAATGAAATATCCCTGCGCTATCTGGATTTAAATCTAGGTTAAAGATATATCTGTTCTGAAAAGCGTTCTCCCTAGTCTAAGAGGTCCATGTTTTTTCTGTATGTAATTATGTAGTATATGTCATGTGTATGTGTGAGTATGAATGATATGTACCAGCGCAATTAGTTTTTTTTTCAAAAAAGATTTGCGCTAAATAAATGTTATTCATTATTTATTATTATATGCCACAAGAAATGCAAATCCGCACAACGACAATGTGTTTGTTGAATAGGCTAACTTGGCAATGTGAAATTGGAAATTGTTGGTGTTTATAACTGAATAAAACACGCGGAGAGGATGTCACGAGGGAGATAGGATTGAATGTCCTTAGTGGATATATCTTCTTGTAGGCTGTGGTACGCCTTTGGAGACGTAACAGACCTTTCCCTCATCGATTTCTCCCGCAACTGCCACACGACGGCCGCCGCGAAGGCCCGCTACGGCCGACGGGTGCCTTGGTCGGCTCTCCCTGAAACCAGCGACAAGCCAGCCCTGAAACGACGCTCCCTGGCGTGTCGTCGCGGTAATAAAGCCCTCTGGAATCGAGCAAAGAAGGTGTTCACTGATCGGTATTTCGCTCCCCTCATGGCACGTGACCTGCGTAGACTTCCGAAGGCGCTAATCCTGAACGTGAAGAACGATGTTCTGAGGGACGACGGGATTATATACGGTCAGCGTTTGAGAGCAGCAAGAGTGAAGGTAACCACAGCAATGTACTACGCCCCGCATCATATATTCGCATCCCCTCAAAGTGAAGTGACGAAGAGTATGATGCGATGTATCGTCAACTTCCTCAATCGCCGACTTTAGATTTGGAAATGATCAGTTGTATGTTCTAACGTCATAAAGAATCTCAGGCGAATCGAGCGGCAGTGTTCGTTATTGATTGGCCGATTCAAATAGGCAGACAGCCTTTCGGCGTCAAATATAGAGACGCGTGTGATGTGTCTCGGTTTCATTCTGATATACAGGAAGCACAGCATAACAACAGACACTGACACATTCACACACACACACACACACACACACACACACACACACACACACACACACACACACACACACACACACACACACACACACACACACAAACAACACCCAAACATACAAGCGCATGGACATACACAAGCGCACTCACGCACACACACACACTCACACACACACTCGCACGCGCACGCGCACGCACACGCACAAGTACACGCACACACACGCACACACAGACACACGCACACACACACGCACACACACGCACACACACGCACACAAACAGTGGATACATGTTGCGTGACTAGCTTCTGACACCAATACTAAATCCGATGGATAACGGACAACGTTAGTCCTGGCGTTGATTTCCAAAAGAACCTTAAAACAGGAGTTGGCTGCACCCTCTGCCAACATAGTTGTCTCAGTACTTTCTGTTTAATTGAACTGTAAACTATTAATTTCCAAACATTAACCAAAATTGTAGGTTTCCGTTCTATTAGATAAACGATATGTATTATGAGTTGTCGGCCAAAATTCTCAGAAATAGCTAAAATCACACAACATGCCATAAAAAAATAATTATTTAACTTGACTCTTGTTGTAAATTCACGCGTAGATACATAATTGAACGTAGAACAGCGCTGTGTCTCGAAGTGGTTCACTTTCAGTCAGTCATAAGCATGATAGTAAGTCAATTTGTGCAAATAAAATCACGTTTTACAGTAAAATGTGTATCCGTAATGATTTCGTTTGTCCAAGCTTCACAACAATTTATATAGTATAGACCATACAATTACATACCAATAGGTTCCCGTATTCACGCACTATCACATGGAATAAGATATGGTGAGAAATATGTAGCGTTAATAAAGGTATCATAATTTATATAACCCTACCCCCTCAATCGAGTAATTGTAGAGAAAGAAAAAACATTCCAAAATAAGCTCTAAATCAACCATTTGAGTAATTCATTATACGATCTGACACAGGTGCTTATAACATAAGGCAACACATTTTGTAATTATAAATCAGGATTATAAATTTAATGTTTGCCCACTTGTAGTAAGAAATGAACGCTTCACGAATGGTGTAAAAATGCATTCTCAACGAAAGCGTTCAAAAGTTATCTGTGCATGTGTGATGCTGCACAACCGTGGACTGCCACCACCGGCAGGGGATGACACAGACCCTCAGCAAGATGACAACCCCCACAAGTGCATAGAGGCAAAGCCACCTTTGTGGCCGAGCGGGTACCCTCTGCTCCACGGAGAGCAGCAAGAGATGCTGTTTTAACTACTTCGGATGATAATATGACTGTGTAGAAGTTATCACTAGAACATTTAAACTCTTGGTTACGAACTGATTTGAGAGCAGAATTCATCTGCAGTTCTGAAGGTGCCACTCCAGTGGTGCTGTGCGGTGTCACACGATACGTTAGGAAGTATCGTGCAAGTCGTGTCTCCATCGAGCCTTCACGCGTCTACTTCTTACAGCTTTAACGACTTGCATGGCTCTTTTTACCAATCCGTTTAAGTAAGCTGGACCCTTGACGAGTGTCACATTATTTCGTTTATGGAAACACTACAATTCACTGCTGACAAAACAGGCCCCGTTGTCGGTGACGTCAGAATCCTCCAATCCATGGTCCAATATTTGTATGTGTTGTCGTTGACTTCACGACTGAGATTGCTACCCATTTAGAATAAGTATTTACCACAACCAGGATCGTGTTGTCTTCAGTAGATCCAGCATAATCAAGAGGCAGACGATACCATGGTCTCTGTGGAAATATCAATGCCGTCATTGGTATGCGAATCGCTTCCCTCGCGTTTCATTCGCATTGAAAACGACATTTCATTATTTGTTCTCTGTGTGCATCTATACCTGTCCACGAGATGTTTACGATCGCGCCAGTGCTATCATATAAACCACTCATAATGCACCCATCTTGAATGCTCAGTTCATCACGGAATATACTGTATTCTTCAGTAACCAGGTCGTTTGTGGATCAACCGGTGAGTACGTATCTCTGTATTCTGGACAGTGTTTTGTCGTGTAACGTCCACTCCCGGTGTGCGCTGCTGTCACTGGCGACTTATTCATCTGCTCGATCCGATCAACATACTCAGCAGGCGAAGGTGTTACATCTGGCTTTGTTAACACAGGCAGTGATGACAGTGAATCGCAGTTCTCGTGTGTAATACGACTGTGATACATAATTATGTAATTGTGTCCTGTACATGTGCCAACCTTTGAATGAGCCCAGACGCATTGTGTGACACCGGTCGCTTTTCGTCAAACAGCCGCAGTAGTGGGCAGTGATCCGTGACCAGTGTGAAATGAGTTCCGTACAAATACTGACTAAACTTATTCGCTCCAAATAGCAGGCTCAGTGCCCCTTTGTTTAGCTGCGAATAGTTCTTTTCCGCTGCTGGTAAGCTTCGTGATGCGTATGCTCTCGGTCGCTCTGAACCATCGGACATAACATGAGACAGTATTGCGCCGCAGCCATATGGTGAGGCATCACATGCAAGTAGGATGTAAACTTGCCTGTTTACCATGCGATCCTCGTCTGCTGTTGTTGAAATGTACACGACTTTGGTCTTTCACAGCGTTTACCATCATCGAAGTGGCCTAGCATTTTCATTTGCTGAACTGTGGATTGCTGTCGGTTCATTTACTGCAATTTCGTTTGCTTCGTCTGTTTCAGCATTGTTGTGTGTGCCGCCTGACAAGATAATGTAAATTAAGACGTGCCGTTGTGTAAGTTAGCAACTTGTAAGATGATTGTTTCTATATTATTACTACATATCCAAATACGTGTTGTGAAGAACATTTTTTATATTTTAATTTTTAAATGATGATCGAGTGGTATGTTTCCTGAACTACCAGGCGATGTCCGAATAATAAATAATGCCTACAATGTGATTTGCGCCTACTGCAATTTTACGGATCGGTACAGCAATGGTGTCTATTGAAATGTGACCCACTTTACAACTAGGTTCACCATTGTTAACATACACAACTTCGTTTCCATAAATCGGAAGACTGAAAGTGGACCTCCAACTCTGACGTCCTTCCCATACTAAGATCACAGAGAGTAAAATCTTTGCCAAACCCTTTAATTATCGTGCACAACCACTGATAACTTATACATTCGTATTATTTTATTATTCTTGGTCTACGTTGACGTCTGAGAACATCATTCCCAATAAAGATACACATCAGTGAACAGTTCAACAGTAATTATCAGTTAGCTGAGCGTACTTCGTTAATGTTTCCGAATATAACAAGATAATCTCCTAAGTATATTTTCAGAGGTATTGCTCAATGCCAGTCGACCCCGTGCTAGACATTTTAGAAGGCGCAACGAATTCATTCCTGTGGCGCTCAGTTGCATAGCTGTGTCTCAAACTAAACTGGTTGAAATGTCAAGCCAAGATGCGTGTGTATCAATTTGTAAAATATGATTATTTTTAAATATGTTGGATCAATCAACACAACGGTATCCAAGTTACTACAACGTCTGTGCGTCCCATTACATGTGTTTTGATGTTGAATACACGAGTGGATTGGATGCGTGTGTGCATGCATACCATACGTGGACACGCTTATATATCATGAACGTTTTAACATATAGGTCTGGGTCAGCCCATGTTTACGATGTTATAAGACGACAACCACGGATAATATTTCCTGCTGATAAGTAGAGGAAAAAGCGCTTGTTATGAAGAATACGTTTTGTGTTTCAGTGTATAAAGTATGATTAAATGGTATGTCTACCTGAATTACCAAGCGAAGTCCATATCATAATTGAGTCTACTGGGAACTCATAATTCAGAATCAATTTATTTTACCTATGAATATATATACACATTGACGTAAACATGGATATATAGGTATACATTTTATACGTATTTCGAATTACAAATAAAGCAATTATGAATGCGACAACTGGACTCAAAATTTAAAATAAACAGTGTGGTGTGTATGTTGAAAAAACATATAGACTGTGGGTGTAAAAGTTATTAGTGATACTACTTGGTGTATCATTAAATGTCTCTATTATGTTGTGTCTAATGCATTTTTTGGCAAATTCATGTTTGAATTTGGATATATACAGTGTATTCCTTTCACGTTTGCTGTGCTGATGAAAGTCATAGATGTGTGTGTGTGTTTGGGAAAACATTGAAGTAGGATGGTAAGGTATTTTAAATTAATTTATAGTAACATTTTACGTGTTGGATTTTATAAATGTCATCCAACTTTAGTAACGTGAAGCCTTTTAAAATTAGGACTTGTGTGAGCATTATATTTGCTTAAGGATATTATCCGTATTGCTTTTTCTGTAATTTGAAAATTCGAGGTCCCTGATGACCCCATAAAAGAAAACCATAATAAATACGAGGGAGAATAAGAACATTGTGTATAATGTATAATGTACTAAGTGGTAAAAAGTGTTTAAGTTAATTTAATATGCCTATTGATTTATATATTTTAGTTGCTATTTTGTTTGTATGACTCTGCCAGTTTAAATGATTGTTTTTTGTGATGCCTAAAAATTGAAAACCACAGGGTATTCTACTTTCTTTTGAGGTATATGAAAAATCATCAATTTATTCTTTTTGGCATTTAGTGACAGTTTATTAGCTTTTAACAAATTGCTAATCTTTGTTAGTTCTTTAATAATATTTTCATTTCGCATTTGGCTTTCCGAATCGTTTAATGTATTTAGTGTACTAGAAAGGGTGGTGTCGTCAGCATACGTTATGAATTTGAAAATGTCACTAGAAAGTGTTATGTCATTTATGTGTATAATAAATAAGAGTGGCACTAACATTTAATCTTGAGGGACACCAGTGTTGATGACTATTTCCTTAGTCTTAAAATTTTCAATTTCTACGTACTGCTTACGAATTTTTGTAAATGACTCTTGTAAAGATCCAGAATCTTGCCATTTAATCCGTACTAATTTAACTTTTGTACCAATATATTGTGATCAATTGTGTCAAATGCTTTTTTTTTTAAATCAATGTATATGTTTATTGGAGTAACCGAATTACTGCAATTTTATGGATCGGTACAAGAATGGTGTCAAGAATGGTGTCAATTGAAATATGACCCACTTTACAACTAGGTGCACATTTGCTTGCATACATAACGTCGTTCCCATAAATTCCAAGACTGAAAATGGATCTCCAACGCTGACGTTCTTCCCATGCTAAATTCAGATGCTGTAATATATCAGCCAAACCCTGAAATTCTAGCGCACGTTCACTGTTAACTTATAAATTAATACTATTTCATTATTCTTAGTCCAGATTGACGTTTGAGAAAATATATCCCAATAGAGATAAACAACAGTGAATAGTTCAACAGCAATTATTAGTTAACTGAGCGCACTTCTTTAATGTTTCCGAAAATAACAAGATAAACTCCTAAGTATATAATTACAGTTATCGCTCAATACCAATCGACCCCATGCTTGGCAATTTACAGGGCGCCACGAGTTCATTCATTTGGCGCACAGTTGCTTATCTATGTCTGAAGCTAAAATGGTTTAAATGTGAAACCAACGGGCGTGTGTATCAATTTACAAAAGATAATTTGTTTCTCAAATATTTCCCATCAATAAACACATCAATATCCAAGCTACTACAACGTCTATGTGTCCCCGCACGCGTGGATACGTGTTTTGATGTTGAATAAATGAGAGAATGCGTCGTTGCATGCGAACGTACATCCATGCCATACGTGAATACGCTTATACATCATATGCATCTTGACATATGCAACTGGCTTAGCCCATGTTTACGATGTTGTAGGACCACATCCACGGATAATATTTCCTGCTGTCCAGTACCAGGTAAGCAGAGGTAAAGCGCTTGTGAACAAAGCATACTGCATTGCCTCTCAGATAGGCTTGGGTTCAATTACGACTGATCGCATTTAAATGCAAATGCAAATGTTTGAAAGAATTCAAACACAAGTGCAAATGCAAGTGATCTGATACACGGTTGCATTTAAATGAAAATGCACGTGTTTGAAATTATTCAAATGCAAATGCACGTGTTTGAAATTAATCCAAGGCAAATCCAAATATAAAAAAAAATATTCAAATGCAAATGAAAGTGTTTTTTAAATGCAAATGCAAATGTTTTTTAAAATTATTAACATGCAAATGCAAGTGTTTAAAAAAAATGCAAATGCTTAAACAAATCTTAATAGCATGGAATCCTCCCTGCTATCAAGGAAACTTATATAAACAATATAGAACCAGTAATTTATAAATGCAGCCTATGCAGCCCATGCAGTTATGTATATAGAGTTGAGTACAGCAGATTGCTGCTGCATCAATATTTCAGCAGACCACTACTATATAATTTATGTATCCTAGATCAATGGAATATTCCACTAGTTTCACAAGGTTTTATGCTTGCCACCGCACTGTGAATATTGACCCCCAGAGAGTTTCACCCTGGAGGTTAATTCAGAGTTCGCAAAGCAGGAGATACTGGGACAGTGTGAAACCCCCAAGACTAAACGGATTCAGTAATGCTTTGAAGTTGGTTCTCATGCTAACTAACCTTTTGACACAAGCCCATGGGTTTAGTGGCTGCCTGCGCACTACTGGACCTAAACAACAGAGGTGTGGAAAAGCATCCTGATGTATCTGTATTTGTGCAAGTAACTAATATAATACACCTAGTATAATCCTGCAGAATACAAGTCCAACAGTTACTGTGGAAATGAGATTAGGTTTTCTGTAAGATAATGTTTCTTTTCAGATACAGCATTTTGTCAACCTGGTAGAAAAACCTAATATTTTAATCAAACAGTTTCTGACATCTTGCTAAGATCATTAATTATTATAAAAAAACAAGTTTCAAGAATGTATTCATCATCAACTCACATATTTATCCAACTAAATACGTTGACCAAAATAATATTTACTTTCTGCGTCCTGTACGACATGCCACTTTTTTACCAATTACATTTTCGCAAGAAGTTATTGTGCACTATTGGCAGTTAAGAAAAGTTATCGCATGTTCATCACATAACAGTTGGTGTTTGCTTGGTTGTGTGCTCTAAAAATAAAAATATTACCTCAGAATGTCCCGTAGGACACGCATGTAATCGCCCAATAGTAATATATTATTTTCTATATTTTATTAATTTTTCAACACACATTGTGACATTGGACCAAATCAGGAAAAAGGATTCATCAAAATCAATGTATGTCCATACAGAGTTTCACAGTTTCACCTCTCAGCTTTCCCAAATCATCACAGAACACGTCAGGAAATTCATCCATCAACTGGGATTATAACACAGAATTACACACTTGGAACATATTCTCCCAATCCATCCTGGTGACTTCCAGATTGTTCCTTCCCAACAGTTTGGCCGGACCCTTGCACCACCAGAAGAGGCATCACTGTTGTTTGCCCATAGTATGCAATCTCAGGCTCGATCTTGCCCAGGTCCACAATAGATTGTCCGGTGTAGCTCTTTAATTTCACATCACCAGCCGGTAGTAGAAGTGGTGGTTGAGGTTTCCAAGCGTTACGGAATGTTCGGTCACTGATAAACGACACCCGTTTCCACATTTTCACTTCAGCAGCTGTCGGTGAAAACAATGAGTAATCAGTGGTCTCTTGTGGAGTATATCTGTCACTGCATTCCGCGTTTACTACGTTCGTTGACGTCCTTGTCCCCCTGTTTCGGCATGCCTTCACAATGTGGCCTGACCGTTTACAGATATGGCACACTGAATCACGAAAACGACATTGATGGGACGCGTGATTATTTATTGTTGGAACGTCCTCTTCATGCGCTCCGCGTCTACTGTTTGTTGAAATATCCACGTCTCTTTTCTTTCACTGCCTTTACCATCGTTGACCTGGCCTGGCATTGTCATTTGACGGACTGTGGATAGCTTTTGCTTAACCTTCTGCAATTCTGTTCATAGTCTCTTTCTTCAGAAAGCAATTTGCGTTGCGTGTTTACTTTTCGAACCCCGCACACCAACTGGTCTCGTTGCGCTTCATCAAGGCATTCGCCAAATTCGCAGGTTGGCGCTATTCTTCTTAGTTCAGCCTCGAATTTAGAGACCGTTTCGCCATTTCGCTGTTGACATTTGTGAAAACGGAATCTCCCAGCTACAACCAATTTATTTTCGTTTTAAGTGTTTTTTTAATGTTTCAGTCAGTTCTAGAAATATTTTAGATGACGGTACGTGCGGACTCACCAACATTTTCAACAGTTTGTACATGTCTCCTCCGATTAGCGTCAAATATGTTGCCATCCGTTTCCGTTCAGCAGCTCGCCGTGTCTCTTCATTTTCTTCGGCCCCCGCTGGCAACGCCCTTATTTCGTTTGTCACGAAGTATTGCTGTAGGCGTTCTAGGTAATCGTCTAGTTCGCCGCCGTCGTATTTGCTCATGCGAATACTACGAAACTTGTAAATCACACGTTTGTATATAGCAATAGCAATAGCAAACAAATAATGTATAATACGTATAATCGACCCAGCGTATGTACATTAAGATTTCCCTTATAGACGACTTGAACCTCGAGTGCCAAACGTTCAGGGATTATTCAAAGACCCCTAGAGTAGGACGTAGTAGCTATAACACTTTTTTTTCTCAAAATACCCCATGTATGCCAAGATACGTATATAGGATAAATCATTCATTCCTTAAAGGTTCTGAACTTAAAATTGTATGTGCGCATAATACGTAGTACGTTATACGACAATCGAACATGAACATTATTTGACAATTCTACCCTCTCTCGAGTAGGTCTCTCGATTGACGTAGACTTTACATGTATTTTGTGTACTGTTCTAGTTTGGCTAAGAAATACAGTGATATTGCCGCCGAGTGAGTTGTAGCAGGGGGATTGCTTCTAGATTTATTTTATTTTTCGTAGGTACCTATTTCTGTTGGTGATGCCTTTAAAAAGCAACTCTGAATTTAACGAGCTTTAGTTTATTGGAATATATGCGTAAACATTTCTTTTGTTTCCAGATTTCTTCAATAATTCAGTAGTAAATTATTATATGTCGAATAATATCCTACATCAATAATATATTAATGTAGTGGTTGGATTTTTAATGGTACTTCGTCCAGTTTTTGAAACTGCTATTCGTCGAAGTGGGCTGTGCATGTGTAGTGAATGGGAGGAGAACGGCTGGCAAAGATATCAGATGCCAGGAGTTGGAGCGGAAATGGAGGCGAGGAAGACCTAGACTGCAATGGGAGGACTGTGAAAAGAGAGACTTGGAAGGATTTGCAAAAGAGTGTATAACGAGAGCGAAAGATATAGGGGAATGGAGACAGTTGGTGCATAGAGCAGTGCAAGATATAGTGAGAGAAAAGAAGACGAAAACCGTATAACTGAAACCATGGAACGGAATCGAGGCCAGCCTCAGCCCTGACAACAGGGAAACAAGAGGAGAACAGCAACGACTACTGAACATGCTGTTGTGTCGTTTTTGGCTCCATACGCCAACATTTTGCAATTTAGCAATTAATAAGACAATAAAGTGTACGCGTCCTAAATATGTTAATGTGCGCAAATGATAGGGACGTTTGCATTATAATCACGGTTTGAGAGACAAAATAAACGATTTTTATCAGTTGTACCCGGTTTTTTTTAAATCGGCCCTCTGGTGGCAGTGCACTCAAATAAAAAACACATATACATCTTTTGTTTATTACGCTTTGTATGCCGACCACCATAAACAGGAAACGTTCACGACTAGTGATGGGATTAATGGTATTCAATATCCATCGGATTGTGTATGTGATGAAACGCCTAGTCTGACTATTCAACTGACGCCCTAAGTTCTATGGATGCTTTTGATAGATTTTAGTAACAACTTGTTGCATCTACATCAAAGTATTCGCGAAAAACACATACATTGTTTGTTGCATCGTCCAAATCGTTTATATATATTAAGAATAATGTATGTCCCAGTAGTGATCCCTGTGATACCCCACTCAAAACTGATTTTCAATGTAAAGCCTCCCCATGACATGGACCTTTAGATTAAGCAGAAATCTTTTAAGTGGCCCATTGTCTAAAGCTGTCAGAAAGCTAAGTGCATAATATCTGCGAGTGACCCCTCGTTCACATTACACACTTGATGTCTTCCAACAAAAAACCATAACATATATGTTACGCTTGATCTAGCTTTTATTAACCAAAGTTGATAAGAGTTTATCCAGTTATGTTTAACATGAAAATCCACAATGTGATCTTTAATTTGTCTTTTTAATTATTTACAAATCGATCATGTTAAACTCACTGGTTTGTATTTCGGTAACGATAACGGTAAAATGTTTGTTTTTTTCCATTCTAAAGGAAACAATCCCTCGTTTAATGACATTTTGAAAACTGTTGGAAGCGGTACGCTAATTTGTTCTACACTTTCCTTAGGAAATTCGGTGGAAGACCATCCACTTCAGGTGATCTATTGTCTTTCATTGCCCTCATTTATTTAGCTACCATTACAGAGTTTACAACTAACTGTCGTAAATATTCTGATTGGGCCCACTTAATTTGTTTTCTTGTTCCGCTTTTTACTATTTCTTTCTGGTTTTAGTTTGATTATAAAATGTATCTGTTTGTGATCACTACTCCCCAGTGGCTCACATATTTTGACATTGTCAACTAATTCATTCAGTGAGGACAAAACTACGTCTAATACATTTTCACCCCTGGTTGATTCTAGGGCAAATTGAAAAAGGAAACTATCTTGTACTAAACCTAAAACTTGTGGTCCTCACTCACCGTATACTGTATATATTTCCAATTTATATAACCACTGTTAAAATCCAATATAATAATAGAGTCCCGTTTACTCACCTCCTTTATAGCATTTTGTACTTTTTGCATTCTCTTCTGTACATATGTTTGGACTTCAATAAACTAACCCCACCGTTAACGTCGAGTTTCCTGTAACTACGTTACACCAAACAGCTTCTTCACAATCTGATTCTCTTGATAAATTGATAAAAAACAAGTTTCAAGAATGTATTCATCATCAACTCACATATTTATCCAACTAAATACGTTGACCAAAATAATATTTACTTTCTGCGTCCTGTACGACATGCCACTTTTTTACCAATTACATTTTCGCAAGAAGTTATTGTGCACTATTGGCAATTGGGAAAAGTGATCGCATGTTCACTACATAGCAGTTGGTGTTTGCTTGGTTGTGCTCTAAAAATTAAAATATTACCTCAGAATGTCCCGTAGGACACGCATGTAATCGCCCAATAGTAATATATTATTTTTTATGTTTTATTAATTTTTCAACACACATTGTGACATTGGACCAAATCAGGAAAAAGGATTCATCAAAATCAATGTATGTCCATACAGAGTTTCACAGTTTCACCTTTCAGCTTTCACAAATCATCACGGAACACGTCAGAAAATTCATCCATCAACTGGGATTATAACACAGAATTACACACTTGGAACATATTCTCCCAATCCACCCTGATGACTTCCATATTGTTCCTTCCCAACAGTTTGGCCGGACCCTTGCACCACCAGAAGAGGCATCACTGTTGTTTGCCCATAGTATGCAATCTCAGGCTCGATCTTGCCCATGTCCACAATAGATTGTTCGGTGTAGCTCTTTAATTTCACATCACCAGCCGGTAGTAGAAGTGGTGGTTGAGGTTTCCAAGCGTTACGGAATGTTCGTTCACTGATAAACGACACCCGTTTCCACATTTTCACTTCAGCAGCTGTCGGTGAAAACAATGAGTAATCAGTGGTCTCTTGTGGAGTACATCTGTCACTGCATTCCGCGTTTACTACGTTCGTTGACGTCCTTGTCCGCCTGTTTCGGCATGCCTTCACAATGTGGCCTGACCGTTTACAGATATGGCACACTGAATCACGAAAACGACATTGATGGGACGCATGATTATTATTGTTGGAACGTCCTCTTCATGCGCTCCGCGTCTACTGTTTGTTGAAATATCCACGTCTCTTTTCTTTCACTGCCTTTACCATCGTTGACCTGGCCTGGCATTGTCATTTGACGGACTGTGAATAGCTTTTGCTTAACCTTCTGCAATTCTGTTCATAGTCTCTTTCTTCAGAAAGCAATTTGCGTTGCGTGTTTACTTTTTGAACCCCGCACACCAACTGGTCTCGTTGCGCTTTATCAAGGCATTCGCCAAATTCGCAGGTTGGCGCTAGTCTTCTTAGTTCAGCCTCGAATTGAGAGACCGTTTCGCCATTTCGCTGTTGACATTTGTGAAAACGGAATCTCCCAGCTACAACCAATTTATTTTCGTTTTAAGTGTTTTTTTAATGTTTCAGTCAGTTCAAGAAATATTTTAGATGACGGTACGTTCGGACTCACCAACATTTTCAACAGTTTGTACATGTCTCCTCCGATTAGCGTCAATTATGTTGCCATCCGTTTCCGTTCAGCAGCTCGCCGTGTCTCTTCATTTTCTTCGGCCCCCGCTGGCAACGCCCCTATTTCGTTTGTCACGAAGTATTGCTGTAGGCGTTCTAGGTAATCGTCTAGTTCGCCGCCGTCGTATTTGCTCATGCGAATACTACGAAATTTGTAAATCACACGTTTGTATATAGCAATAGCAATAGCAAACAAATAATGTATAATACGTATAATCGACCCAGCGTATGTACACTAAGGTTTCCCTTTTAGACCACTTGAACCTCGAGTGCCAAACGTTCGGGGATTATTCAAAGACCCCTAGAGTAGGACGTAGTAGCTATAACACTTTTTTTCTCAAAATACCCCATGTATGCCAAAATACGTATATAGGATAAATCATTCATTCCTTAACGGTTCTGAACTTAAAATTGTATGTGCGCATAATACGTAGTACATTATATGACAATCGAACATGAACATTATTTGACAATTCTACCCTCTCTCGAGTAGGTCTCTCGATTGACGTAGACTTTACATGTATTTTGTGTATTGTTCTCACTTGGCTAGGAAATACAGTGATATTGCCGCCGAGTGAGTTGTAGCAGGGGGATTGCTTCTAGATTTTTTTTTTTTTTCGTAGGTACCTATTTCTGTTGGTGATGCCTTTAAAAAGCAACTCTGAATTTAACGAGCTTTAGTTTATTGGAATATATGCGTAAACACTTCCTTTGTTTCCAGATTTCTTCAATAATTCAGTAGTAAATTATTATATGTCGAATAATATCCTACATCAATAATATATTAATGTAGTGGTTGGATTTTTAATGGTACTTCGTCCAGTTTTTGAAACTACTATTTGTCGAAGTGGGCTGTGCATGTGTAGTGAATGGGAGGAGAACGGCTGGCAAAGATATCAGATGCCAGGAGTTGGAGCGGAAATGGAGGCGAGGAAGACCTAGACTGCAATGGGAGGACTGTGAAAAGAGAGACTTGGAAGGATTTGCAAAAGAGTGTATAACGAGAGCGAAAGATATAGGGGAATGGAGACAGTTGGTGCAGTGAGCAGTGCAAGATATAGTGAGAGAAAAGAAGACGAAAACCGTATAACTGAAACCATGAAACGGAATCGAGGCCAGCCTCAGCCCTGACAACAGGGAAACAAGAGGAGAACAGCAACGACTACTGAACATGCTGTTGTGTCGTTTTTGGCTCCATACGCCAACATTTTGCAATTTTAGCAATTAATAAGACAATAAAGTGTACGCGTCCTAAATATGTTAATGTGCGCAAATGATAGTGACGTTTGCCATATAATCACGGTTTGAGAGACAAAATAAACGATTTTTATCAGTTGTACCCGTTTTTTTAATAAATCGGACCTCTGGTGGCAGTGCACTCAAATAAAAAACACATATACATGTTTTGTTTATTACGCTTTGTATGCCGACCACCATAAACAGGAAACGTTCACGACTAGTGATGGGATTAATGGTATTCAATATCCATCGGATTGTGTATGTGATGAAACGCCTAGTCTGATTATTGAACTGACGCCCTAAGTCCTATGGATGCATTTGATAGATTTTAGTAACAACATGTTACATGTACATCAAAGTATTCGGGAAAAACACATACATTGTTTGTTGCATCGTCCAAATCGTTTATATATATTAAGAATAATGTAGGTCCCAGTAGTGATCCCTGTGGTACCCCACTCAAAACTGATTTTCAATGTAAAGCCTGCCCATGACATGGACCTTTAGATTAAGCAGAAATCTTTTAAGTGGCCCATTGTCTAAAGCTGTCAGAAAGCTAAGTGCATAATATCTGCGAGTGACCCCTCGTTCACATTACACACTTGATGTCTTCCAAAAAAAAAACATAACATATATGTTACGCTTGATCTCGCTTTTATTAACCAAAGTTTATAAGAGTTTATACAGTTATGTTTAACATGAAAATCCACAATGTGATCTTTAATTTGTCTTTTTAATTATTTACAAATCGATCATGTTAAACTCACTGGTTTGTATTTCGGTAACGATAACGGTAAAATGTTTGTTTTTTTCCATTCTAAAGGAAACAATCCCTCGTTTAATGACAATTTGAAAACTGTTGCAAACGGTACGCTAATTTGTTCTACAAGTTCCTTAGGAAAGTCGGTAGAAGACCATCCACTTCAGGTGATTTATTGTCTTTCATTGCCCTAATTTCTTTAGCTACCATTACAGAGTTTATAACTAACTGTCGTAAATATTCTGATTGGGCCCACTTAATTAGTTTTCTTGTTCCGCTTTTTACTATTTCTTTCTGGTTTTAGTTTGATTATAAAATGTATCTGTTTGTGATCACTACTCTCACATATTTTGACATTGTCAACTAATTCATTCTGTGAGGACAGAACTACGTCTAACACATTTTCACCTCTGGTTGATTCTAGGGCAAATTGAAAAATGAAACTATCTTGTACCAAACCTAAAACTTGTGGTCCTCACTCACCGTATACTGTAGATATTTCCAATTTATATAACCACTGTTAAAATCCAATATAATAATAGAGTCCCGTTTGCTCACCTTCTTTATAGCATTTTGTACTTTCTGCATTCTCTTCTGTACATATGTTTGGACTTCGATAAACTAACCCAACCGTTACCGTAGAGTTTCCTGTAACTACGTTACACCAAACAGCTTCTTCACAATCTGATTCTCTTGATAAAGTTATTTCATCAGCCTGGATAGATTATTTACTATAATCCCCCCACACCCACACCCACACACCCACACACACACACACACACACACACACACACACACACACACACATATATATATATATATATATATATAGATATAATAACTCCACCTCCTCTTCTTCCTATTCTATCGTTCCTAAATATTACATAGCCTGCCTGTCCCAGTTAGGCATCTGATATATTGTTGGTCGCCCACTTTTAGTATTATGTGAGGGTCAATATCTTCTACTATAATGTTTGGCTCACTTCCTTTGTTAACTATGCTCTTTGTCTTTAGACAAACGCATTTATATCCAGCTTAAGAAAATATTGCCAGGCTGTTCTTTGCTGATTTATTGATGCTGTCTTTATGTATGCCTCCAGTCTCAGGCTTATGTGTTAACCAAAGCTGCGCATCTAATTAAAATAAATGCAACCTGTCCCACTGTCAACAGATTGCACCAGGTTCTCTGAGAAAACTGCTGCCTCTTTTTCACTTAGACGGAGGTGATCTCTGATATATATATCTTCCCTCCCAACAATGTGCCCCAATAAATATACAAATCCTACCCCCTCTTCTTCCCACATCTGCTCAACTAGTGCGTTGATTTACATCGTCTTTCAATTTCGGTATGTTTGCTCTCTTCCTCCCATTACTGACAACATTTCTGAGTAAACAATCTGTTCTACCCTTGCCTGCTTTAATTTCCTGACTAAATGTCTGTATCTATGTCCCTTCCCTCTCTCCATTATATTTCCCTACATGTAATAATATTTCGAACACAATACACATCAATAAAATCAACCAAGTTAAAACATAAACCCAATCGACAAAAAGGTAAATAATGGAAACACGATACTTTTTTCGAGGACAACTTAATTTTAAACAATTGCTAAACGACCACGTGATATGCTAACATGTGCCTTATGAATAAAGAAACCAAACGTCTATCAGTAAGTGTTGTTGTTGATTGTTCATATATGTAGGCCTAGGTAGTTAAGAAACAATGAGAGGGTGGTATGGTAGCGTAGTGTTTAGAAGAAATAACTCTCAATCAAGAGCACACTGGTTCGATTCATCTTCTTGCCATTTAGAGTTTTTAAAACTTCGTTCATTTAAACATGATCCATTTTACTAAAATATACCCAAATCAATATTTACTTAAATCTTCAGGCAACGAATAGAGCGTGTTGTGCACCGAAGATAAATCAAAAGAGTATATATAAAAACATGTATGACAAGAGATAATTATAAATCGTTTTGAGAAATTTTGTTTTGGTGGACACTAACCAGGAAATTATATGTTTTATTCTGGTATGTAATGTGTATATGTTTTTAATCATCACGGATTCTAATTAGTTACATTTTTGTTATCTGATTTGATTCTAAGGACGTTCTTTGCTGTTGTCTTTGCAAAACTATTGTACACAAGCAATCGGAGCAACTCAACATGATTGTCTTTATTGTATATTGGTAACAATACGTTATTAATTTATTCATTATTTAATTTGTGTGTGTTTCGAGATGATTTTCCATGTGAGAGCGTGCGTGTGTGCGTGTGTGCGTGTGTGCGTGTGGGAGTGTGCGTGTATAATTGTATGTATATGGGTATGCATGATGGCGTGTGTGCCTGCATACGTGTTTACGTGTATGCGTGTATTCGTGTATGCGTGCCTGTGTGCATTGTTTTATGAACGCAATACTTGACCGCCTACCTGTTTGTCTGCACATCCGTGTATGTCGATGTACTTAGATATTTCGTCACGCAGTCCTCCCATCTCAGCCATCTTTTTTACTGCAACCGTCGTGTTTTTGTCAAAGCTCTCATATGTAATTTGCAATTCTTACCAACTAGCCTGCCAAATGCATGCGGGTTGTTTACTAACTTACCGTTACTTTCTGTTGCACAACAACACCGGTCATTAATCTTTCTAATGTTCATAATTTTTGTGACAATTCAAGCACAGCTGTTGTAGCAAACTGGCAGTTTCTCTTGTAGTCGTCATAGTCGTCGGCGTAGTAGTGCAGTAATAGTAGTAGTAATATTAGTAGTAGTTGTTGTCTTTGGTGTTGTTGTTGTTGTTTTCTATGAATGCAACTATATACAGAACATCCAACCATATATTGTTTGCTATTATCTCAACACAGAAATGGCGACAGCGAACCTCGCCGTGTGTATTTGGCTGCTGACTTCTGTCGGGCTCTTGCAAGCCGCATCACGATTACGACGATGGCCCTCTCTCCGGCGGCGCACAGAGTTTGAAAGACGCATCGAGTCCCCCGTCTATCCGTGTCCCTTGCCAAAGGGAAGATTTCTCTGGACGCCGGAAATTGTTCTCAAGTTCACTACCGATGTCCTGTTTAGCGAGGATGTCGACGAAGCGGAGAGGTTACGTGCATCTTTTAGTGTTTTTAATAGAGTGACAATGTGGGTAAGTGTACACGTTAAGTTTTTTAGGTACATCTCTCTATATTGACTGATATAAACGTTCCTTGGTTCAATAAGTCAACATATTACCAATTAAACATAATATTTGTGAGTACACAAATAGCTGTTATACCGAGTTGATTTTGTATTTTTGGTTCTGATTGTCCAGGAAACATTTGGACATTTATAACAAAACTGTATAGTAATCAATAATATCCTTGTCATTGACATTTGCTACTGGATTAAAATCTAAAGACAATTATGCAATTACACAGTCGTCAGTGAAAGCGTCTATTATGCCATGATTGTCAAAAGTGCATATCATATTTTGATAACCATTGAATGTTCTCGCCACCGGTTTTGAAAAAAATATATATAAATCGATTGGTGACTGTTAACGTAACGTGGAGAGTACGCAAACGTGTAGGTGTATATGTTGATGTACTACAATAATATCAATGTATAGACCTATACCTTCAAATATAATTATTATTTATAGGTTACCTGCGATATATATGTGTTTCCAGTGGCATTCCTCTTGTGGGAATTTAATGTTGAAACCAAACCTTCAGTGAAGATGGCTCTAGACGACCATAATATAATGTAACGGAAGACTTATAAGGTGTTATGGAAATAGCATAGCATCCGTACTTATTACACAATATTCTGCAAGGGTGACGCCTGTCTTGTCGTATGTGTGTTTTATTACTGTATCCAAAACACTATTACTATTTTGTGTTTTTTTTCTACAGGCAGTGATAATAAAATGTCTTGGACATGACGCTCACGCCGCTATTATTATGCGTCATATGATAGAGATGCCGCCGCCAAGTTTCCCGAAGCCAGTTCCGCCACCTGAAGATCCTTTGCTTAAGGTAAGCTATATGATTTCATTGTAACTCAGTCAACCGACGTCATTGAAATTCCAAACTCAGTCCCGGTTCTTTGTAGCTTGGTAATTTACTTAGGTCAGCGGTCATAAGTGAAAACCAAAAGAATGCTATTTCGGCCGCGAATCACGTATTTTAAATGCGGAACAAATATAATTAAGGCGATTCGTTTCAGTATATATTGCATATATACGTATGTTTACATTTATATCTGAATAATGCTAAATGCATTACAAGTAATAATAATGAATTACTCTATACATGTAGCGAAGTATTTAAACACAAATCGCAATTCCAGTGTTAACGTATATGTTGTTATTGTTATGAACAGTCGTTGCCGACACTAACATGCGAAGACTGGAGAAAGCTTCTAACATCGTCATTGCATCTATTGAGTGAGTAGCCGGCGTACCATACATATCATACCAACATGTAATCACACATTGATTACTGCAAAACTCCGTACATATGTACGTGTGTGTGTGTGTGTGTGTGTGTGTGTGTGTGTGTGTGTGTGTGTGTGTGTGTGTGTGTGTGTGTGTGTGTGTGTGTGTGTGTGTGTGTGTGTGTGTGTGAACGCGTATGTGTATGTGTGTGTGTGCGCGCTCGGATTCGTGCGTGCGAGTTGTGCGTATATGTGTACTGATGTACGTATATGCAAGAATAACATAAATACGTACAAAATACATACATGTATGCAAACATACACATATACATGTGAACATGCATATACTCATACTTACGTATACATACATATGTCCATATTTGCATTTGTATAAACGTAGGTGTGCGGATACGTACGTAGGTACGTACATACGCACAACAATATATGCGTTGATGCATGCATGCAATGCATTCATACAAGCATGTATGCATATATGCACATATGCACACATGCACACGTAAACACATTCACACATGCACACGTATACGCACAAACATATATGCATTTATGCATGCATGCAATGCATTCATACAAACATGCATGCATAGATTCATATATGCACATATGCACGCATGCACGCACGCACGCATGCACATACGCACACGTACACACATTAGCACATGCACACGTACACACATTCACACATGCAAACGTATACATGTGTAGATGGTATGTATGTTCAGGTATCGCCGAGCCCCAGAACACATCTACCCGGCACTGCTTAATGACGTAATTAAGGCGACGCGGTATTTCTTGATACATTCAAGCGAGTTTGGCGTCGATGAAAATCGTATTGCAATCGGAGGTAATCTTTGTCTACTATCTGGTCATGACTGTGAGGATAGATAAGACAGATCAACACAAACTTATGTTTCTAGTTTAACAATGATTTGCGTACACGAAGAGTTACCAATTGTCCACACTAGTGGTTATTTTTGTTTTTATTTAAAGGCATATACAATTTAATATAATCATACCCGAAATATATCAGTGATTACAGATAATTTCTTCTCGTGACCTTTCGCCTGCTGGTGTTTTCGAAAATGTTCAATATGGAAATTGAAATATGCAGTTATTCCTCAGTATCAGTGCATATAATAGATAATAAACTGTACGTATTAGCATTAGAACGTCGAAGTCTGATTGACGCATTTCCAATCCGCTTAAGACATAATGAGGGACATTGTATAATGCGCACTTTGCCTTACAAATGACCAATACGTTTATGCCACTCATATCTGCGATTTAGTAATTTTGCGCAACTCGGATGTGAACATATTGAAAGGAGGAATGACTCAAACAATTCAACTTTCGTGCTATTACTTGCGTTATGAAAAAAAATCACCAGAATCCCAATCACACGGTTTTTTTTAATCTCAGTCAAGTACGAGGTATAATGTACCACAGTTTGTACCACCCATAGAGAACAATGGATTTGTTATATAAAAAATACCACATTTGAAATGTAGTTACGGACGTCAGATTGTTGTAGTTGAGGGTAATTGTAAAATTAGCTATAATATAATAATTGGTTAGTTGAACCTCCACAGTTCCTTCATCAGTGTTAATATGAGCTAAGATATGTTGTCATGTGATGATGTCGAGTGATAATCACATTATTTCAGTAAGTTAATCTCTAATATACAGCCTTCCAAATATCAATATATACCAGGATCTGTCATCATTCACTCTTACATCACTTTAAGTGCTAATTCCTATCCTGATGTGTTCCTTGGCATTCAGGCGAGGTTCTGGAGGAAATTTGGCCGCTGCAACAACACTGAAATTTCGGGACATGAATTGGCGACCTCGGATCAAGTTGCAGGTTCTGATCTACCCGTCTTAACAGACCATCGACTTCATGACCCCGTCTTATCAGGGGAACGCGTGTGCTGGGGTCTTGGGACAAGCGTTGATGTATGAATTCTGTTCAGTACTTTCAACCGTTTAATGCATATCATAGGTGCTAACAGCTGAAAGTTAAACCGCACATATTCTTAATGTTGTAGCATTAATGTTACAACTAATGACAGTTTTCTACAACAACATGGTGCTTGCAAACACACTTGGAAGACATAGAAGCATCCCAAAGTTGGACATGTCATGCTCCTAACGGAAGATATCACAAGCAGATTGACTACACCTTGGTGCAAAATCGTTTCAGATCTGGAATCAACAGAGCCAAATCAAAGATTTTCCCAGGAGCAGACGTAGGAAGTGACCATGATCTAGTATTGATGAACTTCAGAGGACTTCTGAAAAATATCAACAAACGTAAGAATACCAGGCTCAAGTTCAACTTAAAAAATTGTAAGTACCTGCGATCTTGGCGTCATTCCATGCAACAAATGGAGGGAAGTTTGTACCACTGTTCACGCTTGAAGAAGATCTAGAACAACATTTTATGCAGTGATGACTGAAACAGCAAATTATATCCCAGGGAAACACCGCCGTAAGGCCAAAACCTCGGTCACAGAAGAAATTCTGGAAACGTGTGACACTAGTAGAGATTTGAAGAAAATCAAATATATGGAAGAAGGAGCAGCAATGTACAGTGAGATCAACAAGAAGATCAGAAAGGGAGTGAAAAAAGCCAACGGAAAATGGATTGAAGAACTGTACAAGAAAATTAAAGACCGCCTCACCAACAACAAAAACAAAACAGCGTACCAAGTCGTTAGAGAACTAACAAAGCAATGGCTGGAGAAAGTCAACACAATTCAAGCCAAATAATGGAAAAGCCTCATCGAAAAAAAAAGCATTATCATCAGATGGATGGAATACTATTCGGAGTTAAACAACTTAAAGTCCAACAGAGATCCAAGTGATCTAGTCGGCCAAGAATCATCAAATAAGGATGACTTTCCAATTTTGAAGAAGTGGAGATAGCTGTAAAATCACCGATGAAGGGAAAAGCTGCTGGATTTGACAAAATCCAAGCAAAACTTATATTGAGCGGAGAAGAAACAGTGATAGACATCTTCACCACCATCTGCAACAAAATCTGGCAGACTGGAGAGTGGCCAACATCATGGACTCAATCACTCATAATTACTCTCCCCAAGACAGGCAACCTACAACAATGTCAAAACTACCGAACCATGCCAGCAAAGTGATGCTGAGAGTTATCTTAAACAGATTGAAACCACAAGTAGAAGAAATCTTTGCCGAAGAACAGGCGGACTTATGCAGTGGAAGAAGCACCACGGAACAAATATTCAATTATCGTGTTCTGAGTGAGAAATACCGGCAACATCAACAGGAACTATTCCATATCTTCATTAATTTCAAGAAGGCTTATGACAGGGTGTGGCCTGCTGCACTATGGGCGACAATGAAGAACTACAATATTGGACGAAAATTAGTACACACCGTCGAGTAACTACACGATAAAGCTAGCAGCGCAGTATTGGTGCAAGGCATTATATGTGAATGGTTCAATACAAATGGAATGGGAATTAGCCCAGAAAAAATCAATCTAACAGCAAACAGCGAAAATGCAATGAGGTCCCGAATAACTGCCAATGGACGCGAACTACCATCAATGACGAGTGTTCCAGGAACGAAATCCTTGCATGGTCTGCGTAAACATTAGCAGCAAAGGCGAAATTGAAACCAGTTTGGAGAGAAACGAACATCGCACTAAAATCCAAACTTAAATTAGTACATACACTGGTCCTTTCCATCTTTCTGTATGCATGCAAATCATGGACCCTCACAGCGGAACTGCAAAGACAATTGCTGCAGTGAAAATCAAATGCTACAGAAAAATTATCGGTATTTCCTACACTGACCACATCACCAACGATGAAATAAAACAAATCTTCACTCAACATGTGGGACATTACAAACACCTGCTGACCACAACAAAAAAGAGGAAACTAAGATGGTATGGTCACGATCAAGCGGGCTCACAAAAACAATACTACAAGGAACAGTGCTGAGGACAAAAGACAGAGGAAGAGAAGGTCAAACAATATTGCAGAATGGACTGGGAAAACCTTCGCAAAAACTCACACATTGGCACACAACCGCGAAGACTGGCGTCGACTGGAGGTTACGGGAGCAGTAAGCAAGTAAGTAATTCTTAATGTGATCGAATCGGCATCGGTTTACTTTTATCATTTAAACTATTTAAACTAATGTTTCACCAACTTATTAGTTATTATTAATCATATATATATATATATATATATATATATATGTATATATATATATATATATATATATATATATATATATATATATATATATAGTCAGCATGACAACAATGTGTTTGTTGAATACGCTAACTTGGCAATCTGAAATTGGAAATTCTTTGTGTTATTAACTGAAAATGTTTGCGGCGAGAATGTCACGAAGGAGTTAGGATTGAGCGTCTTTAATTATTATCATCTCCTCTTTTAGGCTGTGGTACGCCTTCGGAGACGTATCAGACCTTCCTCTCATCGATTTTTCCCGCAACTGTCACACGACGGCCGCCGCGAAGGTCCGGTATCGCCGACTGGTACCTTGGTCGGCTCTCCCTAACACCTGCTACAAACCAGCTCAGAAACGACGCTCCCTGGCGTGTCGTCGCGGAAATGAAGCCCTCTGGAATAGAGTCAAGACAGTGTTCACTGACCCGTATTTCGACCCCCTCATGGCACGTGACCTGCGTAAACTTCCGGAAGCTCTAATTCTGAACGTGAAGGACTCTGTTCTGTGGGACGACGGGATTATATACGGTCGGCGTTTGAGAGCAGCAAGCGTGAAGGTAACCACAGCAATGTACTGCGCCCCGCATCTTGTATTCACATCCGCTGACAGTGAAGTGTCGAAGAATATGATGCGAGATATCGTCAACTTCCTGAATCGCCGACTTTAGATTTGGAACTGATCACTTGCATGTTCTAACGTCATAAAGAATCTCGGACGAATCAAGTGGCTGTGTTCGTTATTGGTTGGCCGACTCAGATAAGCAGACAACTTGTCAGCGTCAAATATGGAGAACGCCTGTGATGTGTCTCAGTTTCATTCTGACATACCAAAAGCTCAGCATAGCGACAGGCACCGGTACTACACACACACACATACACACACACACACACACACACACACACAAACACACGCACACACACACACATACACACACGCATACACACACACAAACACACACACACTCACACACACACACACACACACACACATACACACACATACACACATACATACTTTCATACGCACTCGGTAACACACGGAAACACACAAATGTACAACCGCCCATACATACATACATACATACATATATACATACATACATACATACATACATACATACATACATTAAAACAGCATTTTGGTAATTAGTTCGTTAAGAAATTAAAACAAATGCGTTTACTGTACAATAGTTTGGGACAAACAATAACAAAAGTTAACTCGTTAAAATATAATCAGCTTTCTTAATCTAGTCGCAATGATTATTCAGAAACGGTAGTGAAATTATATTAATTATGATTTGTGTTCATATAAGTTGCCTGGTAGCCAATCGTAGGGATAAATTAGGCGTCTACTTGTTTTGCATTTGTAGATTCGCAGAGCAGCACACCTTCACAAGGCTGTACTTCACGAGGTTGGTCGTTGTGTTTCCTGTACATAATATATTGTCCTATACAGGTCATTGCAACAAAAAGGTCGCTTTGTTAATGTCATACACCGTAGCACTCCGTTTACCACAACAATGTAAGATGCCCCCTAATCCAGCAATAGAGAACATTTTAGCACGACCGATTTATATGCAGACCCACACATAAAAACTCTAAATCCAGTCAAAACCAATAATGCGTATTTAAATAAGTTTTCCAGAAACGTGTCACCCTTACATATACAATCCATATAAAATATTAAGATGATTCACTGCACAAAACACGTGATGGATGTTGTCGGAGTAATAATATACAGAGCAGAACCAATTACTTTACCCCAACTGCCCAACAGTGGATTACCGCATTGGTATACTAATTCACATTTGAAAGAAACTGGCAATACTGATATATACGTAATTTACTACCAATGCTAATTCAAGCTCAAGATATGTAAGACCATTATGTCAGGTTCGCACTGCTATTAGAGAACACAGATGCGAGCCGACCTTGGCAAGAATATACCTTTCTGTGGGGCACTACGTTTAGTTTATTGACCATTGCACCAAATCAAAGCTCATCCGATGGCTAAAACTTCCTGACAGACAAGGAATCAATTCTGCACCGATAGAATGAGCACTATGTGAATCTGTCTGGGGACAAGCTCCGGGCATCAACGGTATTCTAGCAGAGGTGTACAAATTAGGAGGAAACATTACTCCGAAGAAGATCATGAGCCTGTTCTCACTCTGTTGGGATAAGTGAGTGTGTAGAAGGACGTGCTGGATGTTGTGATTGTCTTCCTGTACAAGAACAAGGGGGAAGTCTAACTGTTTGAAATACAGATGGATCATCCTATTGTCCGTCGCAGGCAAACTATAAGCCCGTGTTGTCTTGGACAAACTGGTCAAAGCCATTGCAGTGGAAATCCTCCTAGAAAGCCAATGTTAGTTCAAAGCTAACCAAGTAAGTGCATGCTTCTTGCATAAATCAAGACCACTGTATGTTTTATTTGGATCTGCTGTTTGCAGATGACTGCGCATTCCTGACGCACACCGAAAAAGCGATTCATGAAGTGGCCAACCGCTTCGATAAAGCTGTTACATCTTTTGGTTTAACTGCCAACCTAAATAAATCTGAGGTCCTGCACAAGAAACCATCCGATGTTGTGTACAACCTACTCCAGGTCAAGATTGACTAACACTCCCTTAACACATTCGATCAGTTGACATACATTGGAAGTGCCATATTAAATTACATATAAGCAGCCAAAGATTTGGAGAACAGCCTAAGTATAGCCAACAGCTCATTCGGTCACGTGCAGAAACGTGTTTGGTACAACCAGGCACATCGTCTGTCAAACAAAATAATATTATATGTATAAATGACAGTCTTCACGACAGTTATGTGTGGTTTGGGTCTTCTACAGAAAGCAAGTACAACTGCTTGAACGGTTCATTCAGCGATGTCTGCATTCCATTATGAAAATCCATTGACTCGAATATGTCTACAATATTGAGGTCCTGAATACGGCAAACCTCCAGAGCATCGAAATAATGTTGATGCTCAGGAAGCTCCGTTGAGTAGACCACGTTTCCCGCACGGTTGGCACAAGAATGCCCAAACTGTATTTTATAACGAGGTTTTCATCAGGGCAACAACAAAGAGGAGCCCCCTAAACAAAAGAGGAGCCCCCGCAACAAGGACCAGCTAAAGCGGCAATTCCCACAGCAAATATTAACCATAAAGGCTGGAAGCAGCTAGAAGTAGATAGTTACAACTGTAAAGCGACTAAACAAAGAGAAGCCCAGGACTTTGAGCCTAGGCGGAGGGAGGAATCTTCAGGCTAAGGCTACCTTTGACCAACTTGCTCCAGAGCCTGCAAATTCAGGATATGCATATACAGCCACCAGACGGCGTGCCGCCGTCAGCAGGGACTTGTGTCTTCCTACTGATATTAGCAAGATAATAATCTGCCATAATTACTATTATGGATGAATGTAAACCAATACATTTGGGGCATTAACTGCAGTGTAATTGAATAACTTCAACACAAGTGAACAAAACAGCAAATATGTGAAGTGTAAAGTGTTTAGACAGTCAGTATGAGGGGATATTGTCATGTTAAATTAATAATTTTTACCTATGTCATTTGTTATTCACATTTATAATTCATAGTGGAAGTCAATTTACTTCTTATTTGAAATATTTGTAATATGATCGTCATATTGTTCATATATTGCCTTCCTTTATTGTTTTATGTGATACTTTAAATGTTTTATGTATTTGGTTACAATAATGCGATTTGTCAATTTTATGTCCTTCCGTAATTATACACCGTCGCAATCACAAGAGGCAATTGTGCACATTGGTTATGTGTTGAATGTGTTCATGTTAACAATTATGCTATTGTGTTCGTGTTGCTTCCGGGTTTTTCCGAACTTTCGTTCTGATAACATTATGTAAATTATGTAAAGTGAGACATGCCACCGAGTTTCATAATATATCGTCAGGATAATGCCATTACGTTTGACAAAGGAAGTCGATATTATGTTTTTGTAACACCAGCTTTTCGAGTAGATTATTATAGACTCAATGGCAAGTTTAATGCGTATGCTCTACATACATGAATTATTTGTATAGTATCTAAGTTTAAAAAAATATTATATATGTTCTAAAAAAGATAAAACAACCAGAAAAGCAGAGAGCTGAACAAAGTATACTTGATATAAAATGAAGTTCCAGAAAAAACCCGAAAACAAACCCACTAGTATTTGTAGACAGCTTGACGCCAAAATTAAAATTGAGAAGAACACAGCTGTTTTTGTTTTACATTTGATAACGTTCACGTTCACTTGTCCAGTAGACGACGCATCTGACATAATGGTCTCATCTGAGTGTGTTGATGGCAGGTTCCGCTTGGTGAAACCAGATATTGACTGATCACATCACTAATGACGCAGTAGTTGATATTTAATGTCCTTTGACACTTGTAAGTAAAGTTACGCCCAGTCTGCGTATCCAGCTGTCATAATATGACTAATTACCACAATCTATGTGTGTAACATAAGCACATTATAGCTATAATATTTTAGTAACCAGTTCAACCGGATATCATTGCAATAAAAGCTAGCCATAAAACTCGTTATTTAAAAGCCGCCATTTATATTTAATTGCCATACAACAAGTAAAGGTAGTTTTTTACTTCCAATATTATTAATTATTTAAATCATTATCATGGTGCAGCTGTTGTTTCCCGTGGTTGGGCGAAGATCTCACCATGTCGTTTTAAGATTTGCCTTTCTTGCGCTATCCTCTGCCAGATTGTGCCTTTCCAGTACACGTCTAGTTCGTCTCTCCACCGCCTCGCCTGTCTTCCTATAGATCGTTTCCCTTCGTAAGATCTCCGGGTAGTAAATTTATTTTTCCCAAACAAGCTAGATAGGGAAATGTCTCCGCGGCGCCCATTGACTGTTGGCCTGACCCCTGACACCGTGGTCCACGTGCCTGGTAGAAAGTGTAAACAACGATGCGTCGAGTTCACAATATGTGTCAAAATATGTTGATCATCAATAATCGAGCGAAGCAGTAATTATTGTAACGTTGCTTTTATGGGGTATTACGCGGACATATAATGGCTTCATTGAGGTTTTTTAAGTTTTAATTAAGCAACTGTAGTGCGGAGTTTGCGACAATAGTGGTCAATATATTTAATTGGATTCGACATGGCATTATTTTGTATCGTTGACTTTGTTGTGGAGTCAGTTTCTGTTCGTTAGTGCATCTTGAGTGCACTCATTAATACTAAATGAGTGTACTTATTTAGACAAACGTCTAAACATGTTGTCGTGCTATTTAAAGCTTTTGCATGTTCCTTCCCACCAGAACTACTTGCAAGGTAAAAATATGTAAACAATAAAGCCTTGTTTTTTGTTAAATAGTGTGTCTCTACACATTTGAGTACTAAAATTATTATGAAGAAATGCTCTTAAGTATATTCCATAATTACAACAACAAATTGTATTATATATATCACGTTGTTTTGGGTTTTGTAATAATGCAAAACTGTCGTTTCTTACCTGCCACAGTGAACAAGGATTTAAGTCGCAGTCTGCACACGAGCTAAATATAGCAGTCTAGGTGTGAAGGCTAATCCATGTTGTGGTTGTGGCAGAAATGCGTACCTTGTCATATTAACTCTTTCAATGTCCGGTTCATTTCCCTCAAACAATGCCCAGAAATTAACAAAATACTAAATGTGTGCTGCTATGGACATTTTGTTCACATAACAAACTTGTTAATATTTTTTTCTTTAAAATGAGCACTTAAACGTTTTCTTCATTTTTAGTAATAAATAAAACCTACTTTAGATATTTAAACAAACGAGGTATAATTTTAGAACTTATGTATGACCTATGTAATGGTGCAAAACATGATCAGAACGCTATTTTTTTACTTAATAACCTCTTTGCTATAGCAGATCAGATTTTATATCCAACAAAATTTTATTGAATAAATGTGGTGTTGTATATGTATTAATAAAATACTGGCATGGTGGGAGTTTACTGCATTTAATTAAGCATGATTGTAAATACTTGCGATCACTTTTTTCTTTTTTCATTAATATAGTAATTATTACTAAGTATTAATTTACTGTAATCAATATATGGTTCTGATGGACTAGTTTGTGCACAATGTGAAATGTTTTATTCTTATAATTTAATAGTGACACATTTTACTTAAATTGTTGCTGTTGCTTCTTTACGGCATGATACAATTTATAATATATAATATATTGTTTACTGTGAGGTTGCATCTGTAGCATACACATTAACACATATGAAGCTGTCAAACTTAGTGATGTAGGGATACAACAATAGTATCGATGCATCAAGGTAGTCGATTTTATCATAGTGTACTAGTGGTAGTAAATTTATGTAAGTTTCAATAAGACTGAAACGAATTGTATTGGTGCCTGTACCTGTCTACTTTGTGTAATTGCGATAATTTATAAAATAAATATTTACGAAAAATATTATTATTTGTATATATATATATATTATACCCCAATAGCAAAAATATTATAACATTGGTTTCACTTTTCTTCTAACATATAATTATAATAATAACTATGCATTGCCTATTAAATAAATATTACCCACAAAAACAATTATAATTATACAATTTGTAATTGTAATGATGGAATATATTTAAGAACTTTTCTTCATAATAAATGTATCACTTACTTTTGTGGAGACACATATTTTGACGCATACTGTGCGCTCGATGCCTCGACTTTTACATTTTCTACCATTCACGTGGACCACTGTGTCAGGGGTCAGGCCAACAGTCAATGGTCGCCGCGGATACATATCCCTTTCTGGGTAGAACAAATAGATTTGCTTCCCGGAGACCTTACGAAGGGAAATGATATGTAGGAAGACAGGCGAGACGGTGGAGAGACGAACTACACGAGTCCTGGAATGGCACCATCTGACATAAGATAGCGCAGACCTGCAGGTCTCGAAACGATATGCTGAGGTCTTCGCTCATCCACGGGACACTACATCTGCACAATGATGATGATTTCAATAATTAAAAATATTGGAAGTAATAAACTACCTTTACTTATTGCATGATAATTAAATATTAGTGGCGTCTTTAAAATAACGAGGTTTATGGCTAGCTTTTATTGCAATGATACCTGGTTAAACAGGTTGTTAAAATATTATTACTATAATGTGTTTATGTTATACATGTAGTCTGTGGTAATTAGACATATTACGACAGCTGGATACGCAGACTGGGCGTAGCTTTACTACTCATATCAACGGACATTAAATATCAACTTCTGCGTCACTAGTGATGTGATAAGTCAATATCTGGTTTCACCAAGCGGAACCTGCCATCAACACACTCAGATGAGACTATCATGTCAGATGCGTCGTCTACTGGATACGTGGACGTGAAATTATCAAACATAAAACAAAAACAGCTGTATTCTTCTCAATTTGGATTTTGGCCTAAAGCTATCTATAAGTACTAGTGTTTTTTCTGGAACTTATTTTATCCCCGTTTCAAGTATACTTTGTTCAGCTCTCTCCTTTTCTGGTTGATTTACCTTTTTTAGAACATACGTATTCATTTTTTAGAACTAGATAATATGCAAATAACTCATTTACGCAGAGCATTAAACTTTCCATACTGTCTATAATAATCTGCTCGAAACGGCGGTGTTACAGAAACATAATATCGATTTCCGTTGTCAGACGTAATGACATTATCCTAACGATATATTAAGAAACTCGATGGCATGTCTCACTTTACGTAATGTTATCAGAATGGAAGTTAGGAAACACCGGGAAACAACACGAACTCAATAGCATTATTCTTATCATAAACACAATCGACACATACCCATTGTGCACAATTGCCTCCTGTGATTGCTGCGGTGTATAACTGCGGAAGGAAATAACATTGACAAATCGCATTATTGTGACAAAATACATAAAACATTTAAGGAATCGTGTCAAACAGTAAAGAAAGGTGGTATATAAATCATATGACGATTATACAAATAAGAAATAAACTGACTTCCGTTATGAATTATAAATGACATAGGTAAAAAGTAATTTATTTTAAATGACAATAACCCCTCATACCGACTGCCCAAAACTATTTACACTGCATTTCTTTGCTGGTTTGCTTACTTGCGTTGGAGTTATTCTACTGCACTGCAGTTACTGCGCCAAGTGTATTCGTTTACATGCATCCTTAGTAGTAATGATGGCAGATTCTTCGCTTGCGAATATCCGTAGGAATATATATGTCCCTGCTGACGGCGGCACGCCGTCGGGTGGCTGTATATGCATATCCTGGATTTGCAGGCTCTAGAGCAAATTGATCAAACGTAGCCTTCGCCTGAAGATTCCTCCCTCCGCCTGGGCTCAAAGTCCTGGGCTTCTCTTTTGGTAGTCGCTTTTTAGTTGTGTCTATCTACTGCTAGCTGTTTCCAGCCTTTATGGTATATATATGCTGTGGGAATTGCCGCTTCAGCTGGTCCTTGTTGCGCATGCGGGGGGGGGCTCCTCTGTGTCGCTTGGCCTGACGAAGTTCATTATAAAATACAGCTTTTGGCATTCTTGTGTCATCCATATATAGAGTGTGACTCTGTCACACGGTTTGGATGATGCGTCTAGTGCTGTAGCGTAGTGTAGTAGTAGTAGCTTGCGTCCTCCGTTTTCAGCTTCAGCCGCCAGATAGCCTCATCTGAGGTGAAAAGAAAGCCGACTGCGTACGTCTTTCCTTCTGGTATATAGCCTCTCCTCAATCGACACTCATGCAGGACCTCCTTGCGTCAACATATGGAAACTGGACACCTTGCGGCTCCAGGCTAAATATGCATGGGATCTAGTGGTCCAGCCACAAAAAAACCTTGGCGGAGTAGCATGAGCCCGATACGTGCGGGGTGTAGGGCCCACCAATGTGTAGACATCTCCGGACCGCCAATAATCATGTTCCAGCTATGGGTCAAATAGCCGCCTGTATAGGGATGGGCTCACCAAGAAATTCGCCAAATTCGCATGTTGACGCTAGTCTTCTTAGTTCTGCCTTGAATTGTGAGACCGTCTCGCCATCTCGCTGTTGACGTTTGTGTAACCGGAAACTCTCAATTTGTTTCGGTTTTAGGTGGTTTTTCAATGTTTAAGTCAGTTCTAGAAGTGTTTTAGATGACGTTACGTTCGGACTCTCCAGAATTTTTAAAAGCTTGTACGTGTCTCCTCCAACGAGCGTCAGAAATGTTGTCATCCATTTCAGTTCGGCAGCTCGCCGTGTCTCCTCATTTTCTTCTGCCCCCGCTGGCAACGCCCCTATTTCGTTTGCCACGAAGTATTGTTCTAGCCGTTCTAGGTAATCGTCTATTTCGCCGCCGTCGTATTCGCTCAAGTGAATACAGCAAACATTGTAAATCACACGTTTGTACATAACAATAGCCAAACAAAATGTATAATACACATCTAACTATAATCGACCTAGTATTGTGTATATTAGTGTTTCCCTTTTAGACGGCTTAAATCTCGAGGGCCAAACTTTCGGGGATTATTCAACGACCCTTAGAGTAGGACGTAATAGCTATAAAGCTTTTTCAAAATACACCATATATGTCAGGACACGTATACAGAATAAATAATTCATTCCTTAACGGTTCCGAACTTAAAATGTAATGTGCATATAATACGTAATACGTGGCATGACAATCGCAAAGACCACGTGCGCGCGGCAAAACATACCTGCTTCATAGATTTGGCATCGCGGAAACAAAATAATGTTTACCTTAAGCCAATAGCTTTGCAATATGAATATTATTTCAAAATTCTACACTCTAACCAGTAGGTCTATCGATTGACGTAAACGTCACTTGTATTTTGCGTATTGTTCTCATTTGGCTAGGAAATACCGTGACATTGCCGTCGGGGGAGTTTAGCAGGGGGAATGCTTCTATATTTTTATCTATTCTTCGTAGGTATCCTTTTATGTTGGTGATGCCGTTAAAACGCAACTCTGAAAGTTTTGACTTTAACGAGCTGTAGTTGATTGGAGTGTATGTGTAAACACTTCCTTTGTTTCCAGATTTCTTCAGTAATTCAGTAGTAAAATTTTATAAGTCGAATTAGTCTCGTACATCAGTTGTATATTCATGTAAAGGTTTGATTTTTAATGGTATTTCTTCCAGTTTGGGAAAGTACTATTCGTCGAAGTGGGCTGGGCATGTGTAGCGAATGGGAGGAAAACATGAAACACATGTGTTGTATTTTCTTGATGACCATTTTTAGGCTGGCTGCTAAGCTATATTCTCATTGTATATCGTTATGCTATTAGTACAATTATTAAACGACCTTTATTGACACTTACTCTTTGTGTGTTCCTGTAGCAAACAAGCTCAGGTGTCTGCCATTGTGTATCATTAGGGAAGCAATAAGCATCGGCAGTAGATAAATACATTTTTTATTACGCATTGTATGCAGACAACTGGAAACACGAAACGTTCACGATGAGTGACGGGACTACTGGAATTAAATATTCATCGGTTTGTGTATGTGATGAAACGCCTAGTCTGACTATTCAACTGACGCCCTAAGAACTATGATTGTATTTGATAGATTTACTTTATTCGCGATCAACACAGACATTATTTTTGAAATAGCATACATATATATGTGGTAAGTTTTCCCGTATTTAATAGGTGTCCAGAGAAAAGTTTGAGAAACAAATAGATTCCGCAGTATATTGTTATTTGCTAATAGTAAATCAACGCTCATAACTGTTTTATAGCATCAACTAATAACCCCATGTACGGTAGCGAATTGAGATACATAATACAGGTAATACTAACTAAATAGTATTAATTTGCTATTGCGAGACCTACTTGAAGGTTATACCAAATAAACACCTGTGTCGGTGAGCTTACTAATGGAAGACTTATGCACTCTGAAATATCGCCATATGGCACAAATGCATGCGTGCATCATTGTATGTTTCGTGCATGGGCGTATGCATGGATGATAGATTATTTAATATATATATTATAACTCCACATCCCCTTTTCTTAGTCTATCGTTCCTAAATATTACATAGCCTGTCTATCCCAGTTCGGCGTCTGATTTATCGCTGGTGGCCCATAAATCAGATTTACCTATTATGTGAGGATCAGTATCTTCTTCCATAATGTTTAGCTCACTTCTTTTGTTTACTATGCTCTTTGCCTTTGAACAAACGCATTTATATCCAGCTTCATAAAAGATTTCCAGGCTGTTCTTTGTGATTTATTTGTGCTGTCTTTATCTATGCCTCCAGTTTCATACTTTTCTGTGAATCCACGCTACGCATGTAATTTAAATAAATGTTAACTGTCCCACTGTCATCAGATTGCAGCAGCTTCTCTGACAAAACTGCTGCCCCCTTTTCAATTAGACGGAGGCGATCTGTCATGTGTATATCTTCCCTCCCAACAATCTGTCCCAATAAATGTATGTATCACACCCCTCTTCTTCAAATATGTGCTCAACTAGTGCATTGATTCATATCGTCTTTCAGTTTCTGTATGTTTGCCTCCTTCCTCCCATTACTGGCAACATTTATGATTGAACAATCTGTTCTATCCTTGTCTGCTTTAACTTCTTAACTAACTGTCTGAATTTCTGGAAAATTCCGGTTGTCCCCTCCGTCTCTCCATTATTTATTTATCTCTACAGGTATTCATATTTGGAGCACAATACACATAAATCAACCAAGGGAAAATGTAAACCCTATCGACACGAAAGAAGTTTCTGGAAAAACTATAATTTTATCGCGGACTACTTGTTTTTAAACAAATGATAAACGACCACGTAATATGCTAACAAATGCCTTATGAACAAACAAAGAAGAACTGACTCTCAATCAAGAGCACACTAGTTCGAGTCATCTTCTTGACATTTGGAAGATTTAACAAATACGTTCATTGAAACATGATCCATTTTACTCAAATATACCCATATCAATAGTTATTTGGGCAACGATTAGAGCGTGTTGTGCACCGAAGATAAATAAAAAGAGTATACATAAGAACATGTATAAGAGGAGTGAATTATAAATCGTTTTGCACCCAAGAAGAATCAAGAGAGTATACATAAGGACATGTATGGGAGGAGTGAATTATAAATCGTTTTACACCCAAGATAAACTAAGAGAGTATACATAAGAACATGTATGAGAGGAGTGAATTATAAATCGTTTTGCACCCAAGATAAATCAAGAGAGTATACATAAGAACATGTATGGGAAGAGTGAATTATAAATCGTTTTGCACCCAAGATATATCAAGAGAGTATACATAAGAACATGTATGAGAGGAGTGAATTATAAATCGTTTTGAGAAATGTTGTTTTGGTCGACATTAACTAAAAAATTATCTGTTTTGTTTTGGTATGTAGTATGTATTTTTTTATTATCACGGATTTCTATTCAATTACATTTTGTAGTATCTGATTTTATTCTATCAACGTGCCAAGCTGTTGTCTTTGCAATACTATTGCACACAAGCAATCGGAACAACTCGACATGTTTGTCTTTATTGCATATTGGTAACAATACGTTACTAATTTATTCATTATTTAATTTGTGTGTTTCGAGATGATGTAAATTAAACCAGCTATAGCATAACTAAATATTTGCTTACACTGTTTTCATTGTATTCATGTTTGTACACAAAATAGGTTTGATTCAGCAGTCTATGTACATTTTAAACAATGAGGACATGCTAATTAAACTGGAATTACCCTGCATCGCACTTAACCAAGGACAGACAATAATGTCCTCAACATCAATCCGCGTGTATGCCAACGATCCTCTTCTACAACAGTTTATGGAGTATATATGTATGTCTGTGTTTGTGTGCTTGTTGTATGAGTGATTGTGTGTGCATGTGTGCCTACGTGTATGCCTGCAGACACGAAACCTGCCACATTGTGAGTGTTGTGAGGGGGATTGGGCACATCCCTTTCCTTATTGTGGACCCGCCCATACCTTTAATTGGCTGTGTTATAGCGATATTGTCAGTTGATACACGAGGTGCGTAAACACACCGGCTCAACTTCCGTAGCCAGCGTACGTGAGGTGCATACGACAAGGGTAAGTTCCATTGACCAGTTTTTTAGTTTTAATTATGTATTTGTGAGTGCATGAGTGAATAGGCCCTACATGTATTTTGTAGTTGTGAGTAAAACGTAAACGTATAATATCATATTCCTGTGTGTGTGCATATAAGCAGAGGAAAACATGAAAATTATCGTTTATTTCAAATTTGCATGTGGGAGTGTGCGTAGATAATTATATGGATATGCGTATGCGTGATAGCGTGTGTGCGTACATACGAACATGCGTGTATGCGTGTATGCGTGTATGCGTGTATGCGTGTATGCGTGTATGCGTGTATGCGTGTATGCGTGTATGCGTGTATGCGTGTATGCGTGTATGCGTGTATGCGTGTATGCGTGTATGCGTGTATGCGTGTATTCGTGTATGCGTGTCTGTGTGCATGGTTTTATGAACGCACTGAAGAAGATACTGACTACTAAGATATCTCGGTCACGCAATCCTCCCATCTCAGCCGTGGTCTTCGTTTTTACTGTAACCATGGTGTTTTTGTCAAAGCTCTCATTTGTAATTTGCAATTCTTACCAACTAGCCTGCCAAACTCATCCTGATTGTTTACTAACTTCCCTTTACTTTCTGCTGCACAACACCTTATATTCTTAGGTCATTAATCTTTCTAATGTCCATCACTTTTGTGACTATTCGAACACAACTGTTGTAGCCAATTTGCAGCTTCTCTTATAGTCGTCGTAGTCGTCGTCGTAATAGTAGTAGTATTAGTAGTAGTAGTAGTAGAAGTTGTTGTTGTTTTTGTTGTTGTTGTTTTCTATGAGTGCAACTATCTCCAGAACATCCAACCATATATTGTTTGCTAATATTTCAACACAGAAATGGCGACAGCGAACCTCGCCGTGTATATTTGGCTACTGACGTCAGTCGGGTTCTTGCAAGCCGCATCAGGATTACGTCGTTGGCCAACATCTCTCCGGCGGCGCACAGAGGTTGAAAGATGCATCGAATCCCGCGTCTATCCGTGTCCCTTGCCAAAGGGAAGATTTCCCTGGACGCCAGAGATTTTTCTCAAGTTCACTACTGATGTCCAGTTTAGCGAGGATTTCGACGAAGCGGAGAGGTTACGTGCATCTTTTAGTTTTAAGAATAGAGTGGCAATGTGGGTAAGTGTACACGATCAGTTTTTAGGTACATCTCTCTATATTGACTGATATAAACGTTGCTTGGTGCAATACGTCAATATATTACCACTTAAATATAATATTTGTGAGTACACACATAGCGGTTATACCGGGTTGATTTAGTATTTTGTTTCTGATTGGCTAGGAAATATTCTGGTCATTTATATCAAAACTGTTTAGTAAACAATACTATTCTGGTCATTGATATTTGCTACTGGATTAAATTCTAATAACAATTATGCAATTACATTGTCATCAGTGAATACGTCTATTACGCCATGTTTGTCAAAAGTGCATATGTTTTCGCCACCGGTTTTGAAAGAAAATATAACTCGATTGGTGACTGTTAACGTGATTTGTAGAGTACGCAAAAGTGTAGGTATATGTGTTGATGTACAATAATAATATCAATGTATATACCTATACAATCAGAAATAATTATTATCGATAGGTCAAGTGTCATATTTATTTGTTCCCAGTGCCATTCCTCTTGTGGAAATGTAACGATGAAAGCAAACCGTCAATGAAGATGGCTGTAGACGACCATAATATAATGTAACGGAACACTTATAAGGTGTCATGTAAATACCGTGGCATCCGTACTTGTTACACAATATTCTGCAGGGTCATCGCCTGTCTTGCCGTATGCGTGTTTTATTACGGTAACTAAAAACACTATTACTGTTTTTGTGTTTTGTCTACAGGCAGTTATAATAAAATGTCTCGGACATGACGCTCACGCCGCTATCATTATGCGTCATATGATAGAGATGCCGCCGCCAGGTTTCCCGAAGCGAGTTCCGCCACCTGAAGATCCTTTGCTTAAGGTAAGCTACATTATATCATTGAATAAATAACTCAGTCAACCGACGTCATTGGTTTTCCCAACAGAGTCCCTTTTCTTTGTTGCTTGGTACCGTACTTAGGTCAGCGGTCAAAAGTAAAAACCAAAAGTATGCTATTTCGACTGAAAATCACGTATTTTAAATGCGTAACAGATATAACTAAGGCGATTCCTTACAGTATATATTGCATATAAATATGTTTCTATTTCTATCTCGATAATGCTAAATGCATCATAAGTAATAATAATTAATTAATGTATACATGTAGCGAAGTATTTAAACAAAAATCGCAATTTATTCAGCCTGATATAACTACTTATTGCGATTCATATCGTCCGTTGTTCTACCTGACACTATCACCCAGTTAAAATCGAACGATGTAATTGTGAATGCCGCAGCCCTTGGCTTGTTGTTCTGTAGGTGGGAGTAAGCCAGTGTGTTACCGAATTCCCGTTATAGGTGACGCACGAGATGTTCGATGGTGTGGAAGTTATATTGTACCAGCCGACAACTCCCCAGGACAGACCACGCGGAGGAATGGTGTACATGTACAGCGGTGGCTGGGTCGTGTTGTCTGCAGGTTAATTTATATATTTTTAACTACGTCTTCCTCCTTGATCAATGTAATCCTTTGCGAAATTGTATTTTTTTAATATCGAAACATATAATAGTAGTAGTAGTAATAATAATACTCGATGGCTCTTACGTAGCAAAACTATTTTTTAGACAACAAACTCACGTAGTCCAGTGTAAGCTATTGTTGCGGTCACACTGGTATATCACCCACTTTGCAGTTATAGTAAACATGAGAGAGTCCCATGTTCATTCTGCAACAGTAACGAAACAGGCCAATTAACCGTATTGACAAATCTTCAACCAGTGATAGGCAGTATATAACAAAACTGTTGTTAATTTGTTATATTCATGTTTGCTATATATTAATACGCAAATGATGGGTCATTGTATACGTGTTTTGTGGGAAGGCATGTTTATATATTCTCCGTTCCTCGGACCTATAGTCTCTGACCTACCAGTTCGCTATTTATTAAACAACACAAAGGTGGTTATGTTTTAGTTGTTTACTTATTTGTCATTAGTTGTTTACTTATTTGTCACTTATTTGGAGAAATATGGTAACTTCGCAGTGACTTGCGACAAGTTGGTTCTTTTAAATATCGCTGTGATCGCATATTAATATTGGATAAGATGTGTATCAGTTGGTATGTCATCCATCTCGTATTGACTATAGATCATCATTTTGTTTACTTGAAAACAGCGTAGCATACACATTAACGGCATACTTGTCAGTCAATCAAGTTACCTCCGTACACAACGAGTTGAGCCAATTAAAAGAAAGGAGTGACGAATCTCTAGGTATGGCTGCGACTAACATCAGTACCAGAGAAAACAATGACAACATGATAAATGATGCGTATATGTTGTTATTGTTATGAACAGTCGTTGCTGACACTAACATGCGAAGATTGGCGAAAGCTTCTAACATCGTCATTGCATCTATTGAGTGAGTAGCCGGCTAGCATATGTACCATACCAACATGTTGATGACTGCGAAACCCCGTACATATATACATATATGTGTGAATGTGTGTGTGTCTGTGTGAGTGCGTGCGTGTGTGTGTGTGTGTGTGCGTGTGTGTGTGTGTGTGTGTGTGTGTGTGTGTGTGTGTGTGTGTGTGTGTGTGTGAACGCGTATGTGTACGTGTGTGCGCGCGCGCTGATTCGTACGTGCGTGCTGTGCGTATATGTGTGCTGATGTACGTATATGCAATAATAACATAAATACGTAAAATATACATACATGAATGCCTACATACACATATGCATGTGAATATATGTATACTCATGCTTACGTATACATACATACATACATACATACATACATATTTACATATGTACAAACGTAAGCGTGCGGATACGTACGTAAGTATGTACATACGCACACAAATATATGTGTTTATGCATGCATGCAATGCATTCATACAAGCATACATGCAGAGATACACATGCACACATGCACACGTTCACACATTCTCACATGCACACGTACACATGCGTACATATTGTGTATTTTCAGGTACCGCCGAGCCCCAGAGCACATCTATCCTGCACCGCTTAATGACGTAATTAAGGCGACGCGTTATTTCATGTCACATTCAAGCGAGTTTGGCGTCGATGAAAATCGTATTGCAATCGGAGGTAATCTTTGTCTAGTATCAGGTCATAACTGTGGATAGAGATATGTCTGATCAACTAACACTGTTGATTCTAGTTTAACAATGATTTGCATACACATAGAGTTAAACATTTTCTACGCTAGCTGCGATTTTGTTTTATTTAAAGGCATATACAATTTAATATAATCATACCCGTAATGTATCAGTGATTACATATAATTTGCTCTCATGACATTTCGCCTGCTGGTGTTTTGGGAAATATTCAATATGGAAGTTGAAATATGCAATTATTCTTCAATGTTAGTGGTCATAAAGGATAATAAACAGTATGTATTGGCATTAGAACGTCGAAGCCTCATTGACGCACTTCCATCCCGCTTAAGACATAATGAGGGACATTGTATAATGCGCAGTTTGCCTTACAAATGACCGATATTTTTATGACACTCATACCTGCAATTTAATAATTTTGCGCAACTTTCGTGCTATTACTTGCGTTATGTAAACAAATCACCAGGATCCCAATCACACGGGTGTTTTTTCATCTCAAAATATGAGGTATAAGGTACCACAGTTTGTACCATCCATAGAGAACAATTGATTTGTTGTATAAAAAATACCAAATTTGAAATGTAGTTACGGACGTCAGATTTTTGTAGTTGAGGGTAATTGTAAAATTAACTATAATATAATAATTGGTTAGTTGAACCTCCATCCTTCATCAGTGTTAATATTTGCCAAGATATGTTGTCATGTGATGATGTCGAGTGACAATTACATAGTTTCAGTAAGATAATCACTAATATAATATAGCCTTCCAAATATAAATATATACGTAATCAACTTGCGCATATGCGTACGGCTCAGGTCCTGTTATAATTGACTCGTAAATCACTTTAAGTGCTAATTCCTGTCGTGACGTGTTCCTTGGTGTTCAGGCGATAGTTCTGGAGGGAATTTGGCGGCTGCAACAACTTTGAAATTCCGGGACATGAATTGGCGTCCTATGATCAAGCTGCAGGTTCTGATCTACCCGTCTTTACAGACAATCGACTTCATGACCCCGTCGTATCAGGAGAACGCGTGTTCTGGGGTCTTGGGACAAGGGTTGATGCGTGAATTCTGGTCAGTACTTTCAACCGTTTAATGCATATCATAGGAGCTATCAACTGAAAGTTAAACAGCACATTTTCTTAATGTTGTAGCATGAAAGCCAACGAAAAATGTATTGAAGATCGGTGCACGGAAATTGAAGACTGTCTCACGAATAACTACACAAAATCAGCGTACCAAGTCGTGAGAGAACTGAAAAAAGCAAAGGCAGAAGAAAGTCAACACAATTAAAGAACAAGGGAAATGCTTCACCGAAGAAAAAAACGTTATCAATAGATGGACGGAATACTGTTCGGAGTTATACAACTTCAAGACCAACGGAGACCCAAGTGTTCTAGTCAGCCAAGAATCATCAAATGAGGACGACTTTTACATGAAGAAGTGGAGATAGCTGTAAGATCATTGAAGAATGGAAACGCTGCTGGATTTGACAACATCCCATCAGAACTGATAATGACCGCTGGAGAAACGGTGATAGACATCCTCACAAACATCTGCAACAAAATCTGGCAGACTGGAGAGTGGCCAACAATATCTATTTAATCACTGATAATTACTCTACCCAAGAACGGCAACCTACAACAATGTCAAAACTACCGAACTATCAGCATCATTAGCCATGCCAGCAAAGTGATGCTGAGAGTTATCTTAAACAGATTGAAACCACAAGTAGAAGAAATCTTCGCCGAAGAACAGGCGGACTTATGCAGTGGAAGAAGCACCACGGAACAAATATTCAATTCTCCTGTTCTGAGTGAGAAATACCTGCACCATCAACAGGAACTATTCCATATCTTCATTGATTTCAAGAAGGCTTATGACAGGGTGTGGCCTGCTGCACTATGGGCGACAATGAAGAACTACAATATTGGACGAAACCTAGTACACACCGTCGAGCAGCTATACGCTAAAGTTAGCAGCGCAGTACTGGTGCAAGGCACTGTAGGTGAAATATTCTACACATCAGTCGGAGTCCGTCAAGGATGCCTCTTGTCACATTCATTATTTAACATATTCCTGGAACAAATAAAGACATATACCCTGGAAGAGATCATACTGGCACAGTCAACATTGGAGGACGCAACATCACCAACCTGATGACATCGACGGGTTGGCTTGAAGTGAAAAGGAACTTGCTAACCTTGTGAACCGACTGGACGAAACATCAGCCAGATATGGAATGGAAATTAGCCCAGAACAAAATCAAGCTAACGACAAACAGCAAAACTTAAACGAGGTCCCGAATAACTGCCAATAGACACGAAATGGAAAGAGTAAGTCAATTCAAGTACCTCGGAGCTATCATCAATGACGAGGGTTACAGCAAACATTAGCAGCAAAGGCGAAATTTAAACCAGTTTGGAGAGACAAGAACATCGCATTGAAATCTAAACTTAAACTAGTACGTACAATGGTCCTTTCCATCTTTCTGAATGCATGCGAATCATGGACTCTCCGGGCGGAACTGCAAAGACAATTGCTGCAGTGGAAATGAAATGCTACCGACAAATCCTCGGTATTTCCTACACTGACCACATCACCAACGATGAAATCAGAAAAATCATCAATCAGCATGTGGGACATTACGAAGATCTGCTGACCACAGAAAAAAAGAGGAAACTGAGATGGTATGGTCATGTAACACGATCAAGCGGGCTCACAAAAACAAAACTATAAGGAACAGTGCCTGGGAAAAGAAGACAGGGAAGACAGAGGAAGAGATGGTCAGACAATGTTGCAGAATGGACTGGGAAGACCTTCGCAGAAACTCACTTATTGGCACACAATCGCGAAGACTGGCGGAGACTAGTGACACATTCAACAATGTGCCCCTTTGACCCAGGCGGGTTATGGGAGTAGTAAATAAGTCATTCTTAATGTGATCGAGTGCATTGGTTTACTTTTATCACTTATACAATTTAAACAAATGTTTCACCAAATTATAAATTATCATTAATCATATATATGTATATATATATATATTAATATATATATATATATATATATATAACCTAGCAATATGTCTTCCTCATATGCACATGTACGGCAAGTCCGAACGACAACAATGTGTTTGCTGAATACGCTAAGTTGGCAATCTGAAATTGGAAATTCTTGGTGTAGTTAACTGAACAAATATACGGCGAGAATGCCACGAGGGAGTGAGGATTTAATGAACATCATCTCCTCTTGTAGGCTGTGGTACGCCTTCGGAGACATATCAGACCTTCCCCTCATCGATTTCTCACGCAACTGTCACACAACGGCCGCCGCGAAGGCCCGCTATCGCCGACTGGTACCTTGGTCGGCTCTCCCTGACACCTGCTACAAACCAGCCCAGAAACGACGGTCCCTGGTGTGTCGTCGCGGAAATGCAACCCTGTGGAATAGAGTTAAGACGGTGTTCACTGACCCTTATTTCGCTCCCCTCATGGCACGTGACCTGCGTAGACTTCCGGAAGCGCTAATTCTGAACGTGAAGGACTCTGTTCTGAGGGACGACGGGATTATATACGGTCGGCGTTTGAGAGCAGCAAGAGTGAAGGTAACCACAACAATGTACTGCGCCCCGCATCTTGTATTCACATCCGCTGAAAGTGAAGTGTCAAAGAGTATGATGCGAGATATAGTCAACTTCCTTAATCGCCGACTTTAGATTTGGAACTGATCAATTGCATGTTTTAACGTCATAAAGAATCTCGGGCGAATCAAGTGGCAGTTTTCGTTATTGATTGACAGACTCAGATAGACAGACAGCTTGTCAGTGTCAAATTTGGAGAACGCCTGTGATGTGACTCGGTTTAATTATGATATACCAAAAGCACATCATAGCGACATGTACCGGTACTACACAAACACACACACATACACACACACACACACACACACACACACAAACACATATACATACACACACACACACACACACACACACACACACACACACACACAATTGTTGCGTTCTTTTTTAATGGTCCACACTTTCCACAGTGAAAATACAAATTCAAGCGTTGAAAATACCTGATTACACATACCTATTGCACATCATTGATACACATACAGGTGCTTTTATGTGAGATAATGTGTGAAAGATGTGCAAAAGGTATCAATCTAAACTTTCTAAATTTGCAAAGGTGATTTTTTTGTATTTTCATAGTATGCAGCACATAGTAATCACACATCTAACAAACACATATCACGCAAACAATGTGTCAGTACACCAGGAAGATGAGATGCTTAATAGAGAATGTATGTCTTTTCTAATAGTGATGCATTAATGGCTATTAAATATCCATTTATATGTAAGTGAAGTAACCATTGGAAGTACCACACCTATATTACAGCAATATGATACGACCTCACATTGCCACGTAATCGGTTACGCTGGTTCCAATAGAGCATTTCACTTGCTGGAGTTTAACAGAGAAGTGCGTGCAAAACTGGTTTTTCACTTCGCCATGTAAACATAATTGTGATATTCTCACATGCAACTTTGATCAATTAAAAATGGCAACTGATAAGTAAAATTAATAACGCGAATACGATATACATATATATGATAATCCGGAATTAGATCATTTCACACGCACACACTCACACACAGACCACACGATCACCCACGTACACACACACACACAAACACATACACGCACGCACGCACGCACGCACGCACGCACGCACGCACACACCCACCCACCCACACACACACACACACACACACATGCATGCACATATGTATACACTCATACGCACACATGCGTACATACATACGTACATAAATACATGCATGCATACATACATACATACACACATACATACATACATACATACATACATATATACATACATACATACATACATACATACATACATACATACATACATACATACATACATACATACATACATACATACATACATACAAACATACATACAAACAAACATGCATACATACATACATACATACATACATACACACATACATACATACATACATACATACATACATACATACATACATACATACATACATACAAACATACATGCATACATACATACATACATACATACATGCATACATGCGTACATGCGTACATGCGTACATGCGTACATGCGTACATGCGAACATGCATACAGGCATACCCGCATACGTGCATACGTGCATACGTGCGTACGTACGTACGTACATACGTACATACATACATACACACATACATACATACGTACATACATACATATTTACGCACACGGTAACACACGGAAACACACAAATGTACATACATACGTACATATATACATGCATACATACATTGGAATAGCGTTTGTTTAATAAGTTCATAAAGAAATTAAAGCAAATACTTTTACTGAACAAGTGTTAGGGACAAACAATAACACAAGTTAATCCGTTAAAATATAGTCAGAAACGGTGTTGAATTTATATTAATAATGATTTGTAGGATAAGTTGGCTGGTCACCAATTATATTTGTAGTCGGAGTAATAATATACGCAGCATAACCAATTACTTTGCCTCAACTACCCGACAATGGATTACCGCATTGGTATACTAATTATTATTTGAATGAATCTTGCAATACTTATATATATATATATATATATATATATACTGATACATATATATATATATATATATATATATTAATACCAATGCTACATTTTATATAGTTAATTTTGTTTACCAAAGTCTTAGCTACACAGTAATGTTGATGTGTTATTATATGTTTAGTATCCTGCTGAGTTGATTGTTGTATACCCTGCTGAGCGTAGTTGTGGTTTGGATTTTGATGAAGTTAACTTATTATTGTTACTACTATTATCTTTATTTAAGTTGGTTTGAAATAAAACAAAACTAGTCAAAACTAGACAATTATATCGATTACGGAAACACATATGAGAGCTTGCCACAACATTAGTTTTAATATTCGAAAAAACGGTACGAGTACCTTGTTAATCGCTAATTCGGGCACTAGATATGTAAGACCATTATATCAGACCAAACAAAATTTAGTTCTGCAATTGCAATGCTCAAGTGCCACAAAGCTCCGAGCATCAACTGTATTCTAGTAGAGGTGTACAAGCTAGGAGGCAACATTATTCACGGACCTGTTCTCTTTCTGTTGGGAGAAGTGAGTATGTCGAAGGACATGTGGGATGTTGTGATTGTCTTCCTGTTCAAGAACAAGGGGGGTGAGTCTGACTGTTTGAACTACAGATGTATCCTCCCATTGTCCGTCGCAGGCAAACGACAAGCCGGTGTGGTTTTGGACAAACTAGTCAAAGCCATTGCTGCGGAAATCCTCCAGGAAAGCGAGTGTGGGGTTAAAGCTAACCGAGTAACTGCAAGTCCCTTGGGTAAATAAAGACAACTGTATGTATTATATTGGAGCTGCTGTTTGTAGATGGCTGCGCATTCCTGGCGCACACCGAAGAAGCGCTTCATAAAGTTCGATGAAGCTGTTACAGCTTTTGGCTTAGCTGCTAACCTAATTAAATCACAGGTCATGCACAAGATACCACCATATGTAGTGTACAACCTACTCCAGGTCAAGATTGACGAACACTCCCTTAACACATTTGATCAGTTGACATACATAGGAAGTGCCATCTTAAATTATATATAAGCAGCCACATATGTGGATAACACCCTAAGTACAGCCAACAGCTTATTCGGTCACGTGCAGTAACGTGTAAGGCACAACCAAGCACTGCCTCTGTCAAACAGCATAATATTATAGGTATAAATGACAGTCGTCACTACTGTTACGTATGGGGCAGAGGCGTGGGTCCTCTACAGAAAGCATGTACAACTGCTTGAACTGTTCCTACAGCGATGTCTGCATTTCATTATGGAAATCCATTGACTCGAATTTGTATTCAAAAATTAGGTCCTGGAAAAGTCAAATCTCCAGAACATCGGAACCTTGTTGATGCTCAGGGAGCTCCGCCGGGCACACCACGTCACCCGCATGGATGGCACTTTACTTATTTACTTACTGCACCCGTAACCCCTCCTGGGTCTCAGGGGCGCTGCTTTGCTGAATGTTTCAGCAGTCGACGCTAGTCTCTGCGGTTGTGTGCTAATGTATGAGTTTCTGCGAAGGTCTTCCCAGTCCATTCTGCAATATTGTCTCACCATCTCTTCCTCAGTCTTCTCTGTCTTCTTTTCCCCGGCACTGTTCCTTGTAGTATTGTTTTTGTGAGCCCGCTTGATCGTGTTACCTGGCCAGATCATCTTAGTTTCCTCTTTTTTACTTTGGTCAGCAGATCTTCGTAATGTGCCGCATGTTGAGTAATGATTTTTTCTGATTTAATCGTTGATGATGTGGTCAGTGTAGGAAATACCGATGATTCTTCTGTAGCATTTCATTTCCACTGCAGCAATTCTTCTTTGCATTTCCGCTGTGAGGGTCCATGATTCGCATGCATACAGAAAGACGATATGTCCAGTGTTCATACTAGTTTAAGTTTGGATTTCAGTGCTAGGTTCTTGTCTCTCCAAACTGGTTTCAATTTCGCCAGTGCTGTTAATGTTTCCGCAGACCTTGTAAGGATTTCGATCCTGGAACCCTCGTCATTCATGATAGCTCCGAGGTACTTGAACTGAATTACTCTTTCCAGTTCGCGTCCGTTGGCAGTTATTCGGGATCTCATTGCATTTTTGCTGTTTGTTATTAGCTGTTTTTTTCTGTGCTAATTTCCATTTCATATCTGACTGATGTTTCGTCCAGTGGGTTAGCAAGTTCCTATTCACTTCCAGACAACCCGTCGATGTCATCAGTTAAACGTAGTTTGGTGATGGCGCGTCCTCCAATGCTGACTGTGCCAGTGTGATCTTCCAGGGTATCTGTCATCATGTTGAATAATGTATGTGATAAGAGGCATCCTTGACGGACTCCGACTGATGTGTGGAATCATTCACCTACAGTGCCTTGCACCAGTACTGCGCTGTTAGCATTGGCGTACAGCTGCTCGACGGTGTATACTAGTTGTCGTCCAATATTGTAGTTCTTCATTGTCGCCTATAGTGCGTCTGATTGAGTCCATGTTGTTGGCCACTTTCCAATCTGCCAGATTTCGTTGCAGATGTTCGTGAGGATGTCTATCACAGTTTCTCATGCGTTCATTATGAGTTCTGCTGGGATGTTCTCAAATCCAGCAGCTTGTCCTTTCTTCAACGATCTTACAGCTATTTCCACTTCTTCACGTAAAATTGGAAATTTGATGATTCTTGGCTGGCTAGAACACTTGGATCTCCGTTGGTCTGTAAGATGCATAACTCCGAACAGAGACTCTTCAATTTCCGTGCACTGTTCTTCAATACATTTTTCTTTGGCTTGTTTCATACCTTTCTGATCTTCTTGTTGATCTCACTGTACTTTGCTGCTCCTTCTTCCATGTACTTGTCTTTCTTCAAATCGCTCCTAGTGTCATATATTTCCAAAATTTCTTCTATGACCCAGGGTTTGGCCTTTCGGCGGTGTTTCCCTGGGATGTCATTTGCTGTTTCTGTCATAATTGCATCAAAGTTGGTAGTCATCGCTTCTAGATCTTCTTCATGCGTGAGCAGTGGTGCAAATTTCCCTCCAGTTGTTGCTTGGAATGACGCCAGGGTCTTACAGTTTGTCCAAGGTGAACTTGAGCCTGGTATTCTTAGGTTTGTTGTTCTTTTTCAGCCGTCCTTTGAAGTTAATCAATACGAGATTATGGTCACTTCCTAAATCTGCTCCTGGGAAAGTACTTGATTCGGCCCTGTTGATTCCAGATCGGAACCGATTTTGCACCAGGGTGTAGTCAATCTGATGGTGATCTTTTCCGATAGGGGCATGCCATGTCCATCTTCGGAATGCTTTATGTCTTCCAAGTGTGTTTGCAAGCCCCACGTTGTTGTAGTTGGCAACCTCCAGCAGACGCAGCCCCCTCTCATTAGTTGTAGCATTACAAAAAGGACCGCAGGAATCTTTCCAATCTGCATCGGCACCCTCTTTGGCATTCCAGTCACCCTGGACAATCAGAATGTCTTCCTACTCTATCCCGTCGACTATGTCCTTGAGTTGATTGTATAATTTTTCCACTTGCTCATCATCATAAACAGAGGTTGGTTGCTCTAAGGCGGATGGTTATGAACCTGCTGGATGTTCGGTAGCACAATATTACAAAGTTCTTTATGTTTTTTTTGACAAGGAATCCCATTCCCTTTACATATTTGTAATTTTCTCCACTGTAGTAGATTGTATTTCCTTCATATGGTTGGACTTCACCACAGCTCTTCAACCAGGTCTCACATAGTCCAAGGGATTTATATGTATATATTTCCATATCATGTTCAAATTCTTTCATTTCTCCTGTTTGGTTAAGTGTTCTTACATTCCATGAGGCAATAGTGATGTAGTCCCTCCCAAGGATCGTTTTGGATAAGGGTCCATCAGTAGGATATTTGTTAAGTCCGTCCCGATGGGAGACGGATGGCGTGGTCATTGGTAACCCGCCCGGGCTTCGACCGATCCGGTATCGAATTTGGTGCTTTGTCCATCACGTAGCGTGCCTGGGGCAGGTTTTCTAACCCGGTGGAGCCCATCCCTATACAGGCGGCTATTTGACCCATAGCCGGAACATGATTTTGGCGGTCCGGAGATGTCTACACATTGGTGGGCCCGCACGTATCGGGCTCATGCTACTCCGTCAAGGTTTTTCATGGCTGGACCACTAGATCCCATGCATATTTAGCCTGGAGCCGCAAGGTGTCCAGTTTCCATGTGTTGACGCAAGGAGGCTCTGCATGAGTGTCGATTGAGGAGAGGCTATATACCAGAAGGAAAGACGTACGCAGTCGGCTTTCTTTTCACCTCAGATGAGGCTATCTGGCGGCTGAAGCTGAAAACGGAGGACGCAAGCTACTACTACTACTACACTACGCTACAGCACTAGACGCATCATCCAAACCGTGTGACAGAGTCACACTCTATATATGGATGACACAAGAATGCCAAAAGCTGTATTTTATAATGAACTTCGTCAGGCCAAGCGACGCAGAGGATCGCCCCCCGCATGCGCAACAAGGACCAGCTGAAGCGGCAATTCCCACAGCATATATATACCATAAAGGCTGGAAACAGCTAGCAGTAGATAGACACAACTAAACAGCGACTACCAAAAGAGAAGCCCAGGACTTTGAGCCCAGGCGGTAGGAGGAATCTTCAGGCGAAGGCTACGTTTGATAAATTTGCTCTAGAGCCTGCAAATCCAGGATATGCATATACAGCCACCCGACGGCGTGCCGCCGTCAGCAGGGACATATATATTCCTACGGATATTCGCAAGCGAAGAATGTGCCATCATTACTACTAAGGATGCATGTAAACGAATACACTTGGCGCAGTAACTGCAGTGCAGTAGAATAACTCCAACGCAAGTAAACAAACCAGCAAAGAAATGCAGTGTAAATAGTTTTGGGCAGTCGGTATGAGGGGTTATTGTCATTTAAAATAAATTACTTTTTACCTATGTCATTTATAATTCATAACGGAAGTCAGTTTATTTCTTATTTGTATAATCGTCATATGATTTATATACCACCTGTCTTTACTGTTTGACACGATTCCTTAAATGTTTTATGTATTTTGTCACAATAATGCGATTTGTCAATTTTATTTCCTTCCGCAGTTATACACCGCCGCAATCACAGGAGGCAATTGTGCACAATGGGTATGTGTCGAGTGTGTTTATGATAACAATAATGCTATTGAGTTCGTGTTGTTTCCCGGCTTTTCCTAACTTCCATTCTGATAACATTATGTAAAGTGAGACATGTCATCGAGTTTCTTAATATATCGTTAGGATAATGTCATTACGTCTGACAACGGAAATCGATATTATGTTTCTGTAACACCGCCGTTTCGAGCAGATTATTATAGACAGTATGGAAAGTTTAATGCTCTGCGTAAATTAATTATTTGCATATTATTTAGTTCTAAAAAATGAATATGTATGTTCTAAAAAAGGTAAATCAACCAGAAAAGGAGAGAGCTGAACAAAGTATACTTGAAACGGGGATAAAATAAGTTCCATAAAAAACACTAGTATTTGTAGATAGCTTGAGGCCAAAATCCAAATTGAGAAGAATACAGCTGTTTTTGTTTTATGTTTGATAAAGTTCACGTCCACGTATCCAGTAGACGACGCATCTGACATGATGGTCTCATCTGAGTGTGTTGATGGCAGGTTCCGCTTGGTGAAACCAGATATTGACTTATCACATCACTAGTGACGCAGAAGTTGATATTTAATGTCCGTTGATATGAGTAGTAAAGGTACGCCCAGTCTGCGTATCCAGCTGTCATAATATGACTAATTACCACAGACTATGTGTATAACATAAACACATTATAGTAATAATATTTTAACAACCTGTTTAACCAGGTATCATTGCAATAAAAGCTAGCCATAAACCTCGTTATTTTAAAGACGCCACTAATATTTAATTATCATGCAATAAGTAAAGGTAGTTTATTACTTCCAATATTTTTAATTATTTAAATCATCATCATTGTGCAAATGTAGTGTCCCGTGGATGAGCGAATACCTCAGCATATCGTTTCGAGACCTGCAGGTCTGCGCTATCTTATGTCAGATGGTGCCATTCCAGTACTCGTGTAGTTCGTCTCTCCACCGTCTCGCCTGTCTTCCTACAGATCGTTTCCCTTCGTAAGGTCTCCGGGAAGCAAATCTATTTGTTCTACCCAGAAAGGGATATGTCTCCGCGGCGACCATTGACTGTTGGCCTGACCCCTGACACAGTGGTCCACGTGAATGGTAGAAAATGTAAAAATCGAGGCATCGAGCGCACAGTATGCGTCGAAATATGTGTCTCCACAAAAGTAAGTGATACATTTATTATGAAGAAAAGTTCTTAAATATATTCCATCATTACAATTACAAATTGTATAATTATAATTGTTTTTGTGGGTAATATTTATTTAATAGGCAATGCATAGTTATTATTATAATTATATGTTAGAAGAAAAGTGAAACCAATGTTATCATATTTTTGCTATTGGGGTATAATATATATATATATACAAATAATAATATTTTTCGTAAATATTTATTTTAGAAATTATCACAATTACACAAGGTAGACAGGTACAGGCACCAATACAATTCGTTTCAGTCTTATTGAAACTTACAGAAATTTACTACCACTAGTACACTATGATAAAATCGACTACCTTGATGCATCGATACTATTGTTGTATCCCTACATCACTAAGTTTGACAGCTTCATATGTGTTAATGTGTATGCTACAGATGCAACCTCAGAGTAAACAATATATTATATATTAGAAATTTTATCATGCCGTAAAGAAGCAACAGCAACAATTTAAGTAAAATGTGTCACTATTAAATTATAAGAATAAAACATTTCACATTGTGCACAAACTAGTCCATCAGAACCATATATTGATTACAGTAAATTAATACTTAGTAATAATTACTATATTAATGAAAAAAGAAAAAAGTGATCGCAAGTATTTACAATCATGCTTAATTAAATGCAGTAAACTCCCACCATGCCAGTATTTTATTAACACATATGCTACACCACATTTATTCAATAACATTTTGTTGGATATAAAATCTGATCTGCTATAGCAAAGAGGTTATTAAGTTAAAAAATAGCGTTCTGATAATTTTTTGCACCATTACATAGGTCATACATAAGTTCTAAAATTATACCTCGTTTGTTTAAATATCTAAAGTAGGTTTTATTTATTACTAAAAATGAAGAAAACGTTTAAGTGCTCATTTTAAAGAAAAAAATATTAACAAGTTTGTTATGTGAACAAAATGTCCATAGCAGCACACATTTAATATTTTGTTAATTTCTGGGCATTGTTTGAGGGAAATGAACCGGACATTGAAAGAGTTAATATGACAAGGTACGCATTTCTGCCACAACCACAACATGGATTAGCCTTCACACCTAGACTGCTATATTTAGCTCGTGTGCAGACTGCGACTTAAATCCTTGTTCACTGTGGCAGGTAAGAAACGACAGTTTTGCATTATTACAAAATCCAAAACAACGAGATATATATATATAATACGTTTTACATTGAATCGTGAATCATACCCACTACGTACACTTGACGAATGGCAACACTTATCGTTTGTAATCCGGACCACCATTCACAAATCGGATGCTGAGATTAATTACTGGTATATTTACTTTAAACATCATGTACCGTATTTCGAGGCAGTTGTCTTGAATGTGTATTATTTTGTATCGACACCACGACTGGGTGAACAGCACGGAGGGGCATGCTTCCAATAGCCGGTCTACCTCGTCAAAACAGTGCAGTGTACACTCTGGCAGACTCATTGTTGCAGTTGGTTTCATGCTGACTCCAACGACTATTTTGTGGATATTCATTCTATTAATGTGTCCAGCAGTATATATATATATGTCCAGCAGTACACACACACACACACACACCCACCCACACACACACACACACACACATATATATATATATATATATACTATACAACGTGATATATATATATATATATATATCACGTTGTTCTATTAATGTGTCCAGCAGTATATATATATATATGTCCAGTAGTACAGATTACACACACACACACACATATATATATATATATATATATGTGTGTGTGTGTGTGTGTGTGTGTGTGTGTGTATATACTATACAACGTATATATATATATATACTATACAACGTGATATATATATATATATATCAAGTTGTATAGTATATATATATATGTGTGTGTGTGTGTGGGTGGGTGTGTGTGTGTGTGTGTACTGCTGGACATATATATATATATACTGCTGGACACATTAATAGAATGAATATCCACAAAATAGTCGTTGGAGTCAGCATGAAACCAACTGCAACAATGAGTCTGCCAGAGTGTACAATGCACTGTTTTGACGAGGTAGACCGGCTATTGGAAGCATGCCCCTCCGTGCTGTTCACCCAGTCGTGGTGTCGAGACAAAATAATACGCATTCAAGACAACTGCCTCGAAATACGGTACATGATGTTAAAATAAATATACCAGTAATTAATCTCAGCATCCGATTTGTGAATGGTGGTCCGGATTACAAACAATAAGTGTTGCCATTCGTCACGTGTACGTGGTGGGTATGATTCACGATTCAATGTAAAACGATGAGCAGTTAGATATAACTTTATTGCGCTATTACACTGAGTAATGTTGCTGACCAGAAACATTCGTCAAGTGTACGTGGTGGGTATAATTCACGATTCAATGTAAGGTGGTCCGGATTACAAACGATAAGTGAATGTGTTATAATGTATTCAAAATAAGTGTTTTTTAACAAAGATATTCAATGACAAAGAGCAATCCGCAGAATTGGTGAGAGACTAATTATTAGCACCTTTGCCAGCCACAATGTATCAGACTGTTGCCATTCATCAAATGTACGTGGTGGGTATGGTTAACGATTCAATGTAAAACGATGAGCGTTATATCTAAATTTAGTGCGCTATTACACTGAGTAAAGTTGCTGATACCTTGCTATTACACTGAGTAAAGTTGCAGATACCTTCAGGTATATAGCCTCTCCTCAATCAAGACTTATGCAGTGCCTCCTTGCGACACCATATGGTAACTGGACACCTTGCGGCTCCAGGCCAAACCTGCATGGGATCTAGTGGTCCAGCCACGAAAAACCTTGGCGGAGCAGCATAAGCCCGATATGTGCAGGGTGCAGGGCCCACCAGTGTGTGGACACGTCCCGACCCTCACAAATCATGTCCCAGCTATGGGGCAAATAGCAAAGCAGAGGATATGATGGACAGCATGTCCCCTCAGTTCCGGCGGCGGAAGATTCAGTTGTATGGACAACGACGGCGAGCACAGCTCAGTACGAGCTACTGTTCTTTGGAGTAAACCAAATCAAAAACAGGCAGAAGGCAATGGGAAACCACTGCTGTATCTTTCCCAAGACAATCATGACCCACAAAACCACAGAAGATAACGTTAACAGCGTGAACGGTTGTTCTGACAGTTCTGGCAGGACCACCTCGCTCGGTAGGGATAGTCATGTGCGACAGGTGACGCCAGATCGTCATCCAGCTACTGTGTGCAACAGAGAGATTTTGAATATTGCTACATGGAATGTAAGAACTCTATATCAGAAAGGAAAACTAGAAAACATCAAACAAGAAGCGACAAGATTGGGGATAAATATAATGGGAATGTGTGAAGTTAGATGGACAGGGGCAGGACTGATGACATCAAATAATAACACAATAATTTACTCAGGAGGCGATAAACATGAAAGAGGAGTTGGAATTATGTTGGATGCAGAAGGAGCAAAATGCTTACTAGGATACTGGACCATATCGGATCGCATCCTCTTGGTAAAAATCAGTGGCAAACCATTTAACATTAACATCATACAATTGTACGCACCAACCGCAGACAAATCTGATGAAGAGCACGATACATTTTATAATGATCTTGAATTAGCAAAATCACATTGCAAATCACAGGAGATTGTAATAGTTATGGGAGACTTTAATGCTAAAGTTGGTGAGGGAAGATGCGAAGACATAGTTGGACCATATGGCCTGGGGAGCAGAAATGAGAGAGGAGATGAACTAATAGAGTGGGCAAAATCTCATGACATGATTGTAGGAAACACCTGGTTCCAACAACACCCAAGAAGACTTTGGACTTGGAAAAGTCCAGGAGACCGTACTCGGAACCAAATTGATGATATCCTGGTCAGTAAAAGATTTAGAAATGCCCTAGTGGTGGCAAAAACCTTTCCCGGGGCAGACTGCGATTCCGACCATGTGCCAGTGCGAGCCAAGTTCCGATTGAAACTGAAGAAAAGGAAAAGAGCAACAAAGAACCTGAAACTAGATATGAATATACTAAATTCAGATTCAGCGATCAAAGAGAAATTCAATGTAGCAGTACAAAACAGTTTCAATGTTCTGAATGACATTCAAGATGTGGACGACCAATGGGAACAAATGAAGGAATCAATAACACAGGCTGTAGAAGAATCTATTCCTAGGCAATGCAGAAAAGAACAACAAATGGATGACTGACGATATTCTAAAGTTGATGGATGAAAGGAGGAAAATTAAGCAAAATCATGATGCATATGTAGCAATGAACAAGGATATAACAGCCAAATGTAATCTAGCGAAAGAGGAATGGCTTAATGAAAATTGCAAAGAAATTGACCAGAAGAATAAGCACGACACAAAATACATGCATGCTAGAATAAGAGAAATCACAGGGAAAAGAACATGCTCAGCTACAGGTTGCCTGAAATCTAAAGAAGGAAACATAATAAAGGACAAAGACAAAATACTCGAGAGATGGTCAGAATATATTGGTGAACTGTACGATGATGAAAGGGGTGAAAGACCATCAATTAAGAAGAACTTTGATGGTCCTCCTATATTGAAGGACGAGGTTCGAAAAGCCATCAGATCAATGAAAAGGGAAAAGCTGCTGGATCAGATAATATTACCATTGAAATGATTGAGTGTTTAGAGGAATTTGGTATTGATATAGTAACAGACTTCTTGAACAAAATATATGACAGCGGACGAATCCCAACTGATTTATCCAGATCCATTTTTGTAGCAATACCAAAGAAACCAGGTGCGATTGAATGTGAACTACACCGTACAATTAGTCTCATGAGTCACTTCACCAAGATGTTGCTTAAAATTATTATGACCAGAATGAGAAACAAAATTAAGCCGGAAATTGCTGAAGAACAATGTGGATTTGTAGAAGATAAAGGTACAAGTAATGCAATATACATCCTACGAACACTGATTGAGAGAGCACTGGAAGTACAGAAAGATCTGTATGTATGTTTTATTGATTACACAAAGGCATTTGACAGAGTTCGTCATGAAGAAATCATATCAATGCTGGAAAGTTTGAACATTGATGGGAAAGATCTAAGAGTTGTGAGAAATCTGTACTGGGAACAAACAACAGCAGTACGAATAGAAAATTACATCAGTAAATTTCAAGAAATAAAACGTGGTGTAAGACAAGGGTGTGTCCTATCACCCGATCTCTTTTCACTATACAGTGAGATTATCTTACGCACATTAGAAGATATGCCAGGCATTCAAGTAGGGGGATACAACATGAATTATTTACAATACGCAGACGACACGGTACTGATTGCTGAGAACGAAATAGATCTACAACAGATGCTAGATACAGTAATAAGGGAAAGTGAGAAAAAAGGTCTGTCCATGAACAAAAAGAAAACAAAAATCATGGTCATCTCAAAGAAAAATTACACTCCAACATGCAACGTGATAGCATATGGCACTGTTTTGAAGCAAGTCCGAACGTTTAACTATCTGGGATCACTAATATCATCCGACGGTCGATGCAACGATGAGATAAAGAGAAGAATTGCTCAAGCCAAAACAGCTTTTCACCACATGAAAAACATTTTAACAAATAAAAATATATCAATTGAAGTGAGAAAACGTGTACTGCAATGTTACATAGAGCCCATATTGCTATATGGATGTGAATCCTGGACAATAACCAAAAGATCACAAAAAAACATAGAAGCCACTGAAATGTGGTTCTTAAGAAGAATGCTGCGAGTGCCATGGACTGCAAAGCAAAGCTAGAACACAACAAGCACGATTTATAGGCCATGTCATGAGAAAGAAAAAGTTAGAACAAATAGTAACAACAGGAAAGATAGAAGGAAAAAGATCCAGAGGACGCCAGAGAATAAAAATAATAGATAGTCTCTCAACATGGTGTGGAAGGAGCACAACAGAACTGCTACAAACTACACACAACCGTGCGGTATGGAGGGCCATGATCGCCAACGCCTGTGACAGACATGGCACATAGAAGAAGAAGAAAGTTGCTGACCAGAAACACTTGAAACAGACACCGGCCATTAGCTCTCCGATTAGACAACGCCTGTATAGGACTGACTTTACAAAGGAGATCGCTATCCACTGGTACTGCGTTTATCAGAAATACGTAATATAAATGGACAGCAAAAAACCGACACACACTCTTCGCAGACACGTCACTTTATTTCGCAAAAATGTGTTTAATCACAACATATATTGAATATGTCGTATTGAACTTCCAGTCACCGATGCTTTCGAATAGCTATGTATCTACGTATTCATCAACAGTGTGCACCTTGCAAATGTACAGTTCTACCGCGGACGAAATTGAGGAAAGTACACATTCTCTTAGCGACTTGTGGGCGTGGCTATCGTATACCGGACGGTGATTGAAGCATATTATATTTATAGGTGCATACATTCATACAAACTTGGCTTCACGTGTAATTAAAGATGCAACACTGCATGCTACAACAAAGATATTGTACAGCAACAGCGCTCTGCATTCTGCAACACTTGCAAAGTACGTTCAAATCAATGAGAGAGCCGGCGATCATAACGAAGGTTTCATTGGTATTAATACAAGTTGGGTACAACTGAACTGACAGCGGCATCCCAATAAGATATTTCAAATTTTATTGCATGCATATTTTTCTGATGACTTAATATATTTGTACAAATGTGCTGAACTGATGAAAAGAGTAACAGTTTATGTAACAGTTGTAAAGAAACTGGCATCCTGGCATCTGGGACTGTTCCTAAATTCTTAATTCCTCGCAACGAATTCTTAACCAGAAAACTTCCATTAGGCTCAGGAAGGTTGTAACATCGATGAAGATACGATACTGCTGATAACGTGGACACAATTGTTCTGTACGCATATGTTTGTTGGTGAAGATACGATACTGCTGATAAAGTGGACACAATTGTTCTGTATGCATATGTTTGTTGGTGAAGATACGATACTGCTGATAACGTGGACACAATTGTTCTGTACGCATATGTTTGTTGGTGAAGATTAATACATGATACTGCTGATAACGTGGACACAATTGTTCTGTATGCATATGTTTGTTGGTGAAGATACGATACTGCTGATAACGTGGACACAATTGTTCTGTACGCATATGTTTGTTAGTGAAGATAAGCAACAAAAAGTGCCACGAATATAGATGGCTCGGGTAAGTGAATCGACAATTGATACCGTGTTAGAAAACACTGGAACAAGAGAGCGAATGTTCATATCCTCGTATTGTTGATGGTGCCAGAGAATGCTGTACTAGATGAGTTAGGTGACGGACCAATTCGATGGCAGCATATGTTCTGGAATGGGAGTTGGGAGGCGATCGGACCCAGGCGCCTGTTCTCGGAACGTGATAATCTGTAAGCGAGACAGAAGATCTGCTAACGTGTTCGACTTTCCTGGTAGATGTTTGGCATATATATGCACATTGAATTACAAACACGTGGTTACCAATTTCCTGACAAGAGTCATCATATTAGCGTTTTTGGATGTGGAGTTATTAATCACATGTTCCAAAGCCTGGTTGTCTGTGTGAATTATAATACGTTTATTACGCAGTTTTGGAGCCCACATATGTATGCTGATCATGATTGGAAAAAGCTCAAGGAAGGAGATGGGCTGAATTGTCCAAATCGCAGGCCATTCAATGAATAACCAACGTGAGCCAAAGACAGCGCCATAACCCGAACCACTTGCATCTGTGAATAAATGCAGACATTCTGCTGCAACCCATGGATCGTACTTGAAAATAGCTGTCCCATTGAAAGCAGACAAGAACACATCTTTGCGTGCCTCTGCTGAAATTCTCACATGTTGGTAGGGTTTGGTAAGCCCAATGCAAAGACTGAATAAACGCCGTAAAAACATCTTCCAGAAATTACGACAAAACATGCAAACTGGAGCAAACAGGTAATTTATTGTAATTGTTTTAAAGTAATTGTTTTCTTTGTAAGCGCATCGTCAATGAAAGCCTTCAATTTATTTAGCTTATCCAGGGTCTGACGAGTCTGGAACGCAAGAGTATCAAATTCAATGCCTAGAAATGTTAGAGTAGTAGAATGCTGGAAAGTATTTTCTTTGGACATAGGTACTCCTATATGTTTACACAAATCCAGAAAAAGAAACTAATTGTGACCGACACATTTCTTCGGAGCGCGATAATATCATGAAGTCATCCAACATGTGTAAAATGTAAGGAATACGAAGTTGTTGCCGAACAACAAGTTCAAGTGCTGAACTGAAAGTTTCAAAACAATTACAGCTAGATTTAAGCCCCATCAGCAGACAGGTGTCAACATAATAGAGTCCAGTAGTGTTCTCGTGGTGCAATTGGCATAATCCTGAATGCCTTTTCAATGTCAGTTTTGCACATAAAAACAAACTCGCCCTAGTAAATGGATCATTGCAATTGCTTCATCAATAGTGGTATAATTTACTCGAGCTGATTAATCAAAGATGCCATCATTGACTGTTGTTGCGGGGGGAAATGATAAGTGATGAATAAGCCTGAACTTACCAGGACGTTTGTTGGGGACCAAACCCATTGGTGATAATACAAGATGAGGCATGGGTGCGGATGGGACATGACCTTGCACTCGGCCAGCTGCAACCTCTGAATCAATTTTGGCTTGAACAACTGAAGGCTGAGCGATTGGATGAGAGGGGCGTGTTTTGATTTTGTGCAAACAATGTGACAACATTTAACATAGGTTTAGATGTGTCGGAAAGAATACCTGCAGACTGGGGCTTCTGACCCTCAGACTCTACAAGTCCCAATCCGACATCAACGACGCAGTGCTGAGGCTCCTGACCTTCAACCTCTTATGTGCTGGCCACTGCTGGTAGAGGTTGAGGCTGGCGATTGCGAAGAGCCTGCTGCACCGACAGCTTGCCAATTTCGGCTAGAGAGTCGGTAACACGAGCCGTGATGATGCGCTCGAGTTCAGTTGCGTCATCCGGCACAGCGTTGTCAGCAATCCGCTGACGCCGAGTGATCACTCGAGTTTTTCGCGGCGGCGCCTTACGTTTGGGCATGCTGAAAAAATATAACAGAGAGCAAGCACAAGAAGATAAATTGTTTACTACAAGCCAACGCAGTGACGAAGTTTAAGTGCTTTCTTCTCTCTGTTCAATGTCCAAGTGAAAGTTAATTTGTGCCAAAATATAAATATATATATGAATGTGGTTTATGAAGTATGTGCAAAAATTTATGAAAGTGAACATTCATAGTGATAATTATAAACGAAAATGATCTGCAATGATAACAAATATTCCCGACAAATGTTATCAATTGTAATGATAAAACAAAATAAACATATGGCAAACTATGTGCCAGTATCATAAATGCTATGCAAATATCACCACATCAAGGAAATAAAATATGCTATAATGGATAGCATAAAATGTAATATACATCAAATATGTTATAGAAATAGCACAAAATGGGATTTATAAAGAACCAACTGCTAATAAAAAAAAATTGCACAACATTCGATGGCAGCATGTTTTCTGGAATGGGAGTTTGGAGGCGATCGGACCAAGGTGCCTGTTCTCGGAAAGTGCTAATCTGTAAGCGAGACAGAAGATCTGCTAGCGTGTTCGACTTTCCTGGTAGATGTTTGGCATATATATGCACATTGAATTACATACACGTGGTTACCAATTTCCTGACAAGAGTCATCATATTAGCGTTTTTGGATGTGGAGTTATTAATCACATGTTCCAAAGACTGGTTGTCTGTGTGAATTATAATACGTTTATTACGCAGTTTTGGAGCCCACAGATGCATGCTGATCATAATGGGAAAAAGCTCAAGGAAGGAGATGGGCTGAATTGTCCAAGTCGAAGGCCATTCAACGAATAACCAATGTTAGCCAAAGACAGCGCCATAATCCGAACCACTGGCATCTGTGAATAAATGCAGACATTCTGCTGCAACCCATGGATCGTACTTGAAAATAGCTGTCCCATTGAAAGCAGACAAGAACAAATCTTTGCGTGCCTCTGCTGAAATTCTCACATGTTGGTTGGGTTTCGTAAGCCCAATGCAAAGACTGAATAAACGCCGTAAAAATATCTTCCAAAAATTACGACAAAACATGCAAACTGGAGCAAACAGGTAATTTATTGTAATTGTTTTAAAGTTATTTTTTTCTTTGTAAGCGCATCGTCAATGAAAGCCTTAAATTTATTTAGCTTATCCAGGGGCAGACGAGCTAGGAACGCAAGAGTATCAAGTTCAATGCCTAGAGATGTTAGAGTAGTAGAATGCTGGAAAGTATTTTCTTTGGACATAGGTACTCCTATGTGTTTACACAAATCCAGAAAAAGAAACTAATTGTGACCGACACATTTCTTCGGAGCGCGATAATATCATGAAGTCATCCAACATGTGTAAAATGTAAGGAATACGAAGTTGTTGCCGAACAACAAGTTCAAGTGCTGAACTGAAAGTTTCAAAACAATTACAGCTAGATTTAAGCCCCATCAGCAGACAGGTGTCAACATAATAGAGTCAAGTAGTGTTCTCGTGGTGCAATTGGCATAATCCTGAATGCCTTTTCAATGTCAGTTTTGCACATAAAACAACCTCGCCTTAGTAAACGGATCATTGCAATTGCTTCATCAATAGTGGTATAATTTACTGGAGCTGATTAATCAAAGATGCCATCATTGACTGTTGTTGCGGGGGGAAATGATAAGTGATGAATAAGCCTGAACTTACCAGGACGTTTGTTGGGGACCAAACCCATTGGTGATAATACAAGATGAGGCATGGGTGCGGATGGGACATGACCTTGCACTCGGCCAGCTGCAAACTCTGAATCAATTTTGGCTTGAACAACTGAAGGCTGAGCGATTGGATGAGAGGGGCGTGTTTTGATTTTGTGCAAACAATGTGACAACATTTAACATAGGATTAGATGTGTCGGAAAGAATACCTGCAGACTGGGGCTCCTTACCCTCAGACTCTACAAGTCCCAATCCGACATCAACGACGCAGTGCTGAGGCTCCTGACCTTCAACCTCTTATGTGCTGGCCACTGCTGGTAGAGGTTGAAGCTGGCGATTGCGAAGAGCCTGCTGCACCGACAGCTTGACAATTTCGGCTAGAGAGTCGGTAACACGAGCCGTGATGATGCGCTCGAGTTCAGTCGCGTCATCCGGCACAGCGTTGTCAGCAATCCGCTGACGCCGAGTGATCACTCGAGTTTTTCGCGGCGGCGCCTTACGTTTGGGCATGCTGAAAAAATATAACAGAGAGCAAGCACAAGTAGATAAATTGTTTACTACAAGCCAACGCAGTGACGAAGTTTAAGTGCTTTCTTCTCTCTGTTCAATGTCCAAGTGAAAGTTAATTTGTGCCAAAATATCAATATATATATATGAATGTGGTTTATGAAGTATGTGCAAAAAATTATGAAAGTGAACATTCATAGTGATAATTATAAACGAAAATGATCTGCAATAATAAAAAAATATTCCCGACAAATGTTACCAATTGTAATGATAAAACAAAATAAACACATGACAAACTATGTGCCAGTATCATAAATGCTATGCAAATATCACCACATAAACGAAATAAAATATACTATAATGGATAGCATAAAATGTAATATACATCAAATATGTTATAGAAATAGCACAAAATGGAATTTATAAAGAACCCACTGCTAATAAAAAAAAATTGAACAACCCCTAATGTATACAACCAGACCGTATGGGAAACCCATGACAATAGCCAACTAAATTGTTCTGAAGCCTAAAATGTATCTGACTTCCAGGATATGTAACGGGTACACATCCCGCTAGAGAGCAAATAGTGACAGATATACATAATATATATATATATGCAGATGTAGCTACATATAATATGGAACAGTGTAGTAATCATAGTCATCAATATATGACATAGTGACATATATATATATATATATATATATATATATATATATATATATATATAATATATGCAGACATAGCTAAATATAATATAGAACCGTGAAGTAATCATCTTCATAAATATATGAAAATATGACATATATATATATACATAACATATATGTAGACGTAGCTACATATTATATAGAACAGTGTAGTAATCATAGTCATCAGTATATGAAATAGTAACATATACATAATGAATATGTAGCCATAGCTACATATACTATAGAAAAGTGTAGTAATCATAGTCATCAGTATATGAAAACCTTCAACAGTAAACAAGTGAAAGTGTCGCTGATAAAAAAATTGTGCATGTATACTCCTGCAGTGATTAAACAAGAGGCTATTAAAGAGGGACATCACCCTTACAAACGGTTAAGCCCATGTACAATGGCACCCCGAATAGCTTTGTAGTATTTGAAAATACCCACACCATTATTGAGATGTACCTACTCCATCTTCATGCGTCACAACTTGTTGACTGAATATAACACCTTTGCAAGACCACCAGGTAATGTGGCTATTGCCATGGAAATATCGCTTCACCTCATGATTCACTGCTTTGACCTGATTATTTTACAACTCTTGGTGTTGATATGAGTGTATATACCGGCATTTAAATCGATAAAGGAGTTCATCCACATACAAACGACTACATGAGGATTGTGTAATTAATTAATTCGCTAGAGCAATAATTTATCTAGCTACGTGTAACCCATTGCGTGACTCAACTGAAATGTCATTTTCACCTATGTGAAGAAAAATTATTCCAGGCTTCTACCGGATAATGTAGAGTAACAACTGTCGCATCGAATCAACACGACCTCCCCGTTTACAAATAAATTTAATATTGCACGTGATCAAGTCCAAACCTGAAAGCATATCATTTCGACTTCCAGTTGCTGATTGTAAAAGAGCAACGAAGCTATGGCCCACTATAACTGCTGATGTCATGATAATAGCAACAAACCAGCAAACTGAAGGTTATTGCTTAAATGTATAGTTATAGGGGACCGTTGTAGGTAATGTCAGTAATGACAACAAGTGTGTAAATTATATAGAAATTGTAATATATATTTTTGTACAGCAGTGTAGGCATTTCATCAAACTCACATGCTCAAAGGAAGCGCAACAAGTGTTGTTGTGTCGATCAGTAAACACCAAAGCCCGCCGGTTGTTGAAAGGTCGAAGCCGAGCGAGGGGTCAACAAAAGTTCAGACTAAGAAGTTTACTTCCAGAATAAGATCTTGAGGTGACCAATCAAGTCGAAACAGAGGAAATCTGCAAAAGAAATCAAAGTATATTAAATGTATGCGAAACAGAAATGTGAACCGTAATCCTAATAAACATTAGTAGAATTGATTGTTGAGGATGACATCTCGAAAGTGCGGAAACTTGCGCAGCTGTCATCGTAAATCGAGGCTATGCCTAGCTTTCTTCAATCACTCGACTCATGTCACTGTCAGTGTCAGGCACATTCTGCTGCTGGAACAAATAAACGGATCACTGCCGTGAAAAATCAAACGGATTACGAAAACAATAGCAACAACATACACTGTATAGATAAACATACATTCACCGCAAAAATTACTGGTTTAAAAACACACAAAACTTAAACAAAAGCGACTTTTTTTTTGTCAAAATTTAGACGTCAAATTAGTCGCAGAACAAAAATCTTAGCCTGGTAAACAACGCCGTCCATTGGATTACTTGTGTCACGCGGGATTTCGGCATACCGACTTTAGTTCTCAGTCATCCGCTGGGGGTCACCTTAGTTGTCTACAAATACGCTAGGCGTCAGCACTACAAGAATATATCAAGGTAAATATATGGAGTAACAAAAAGTATCAATACAACGCCATAAACCCGTCTATAAAGTCTAATAAACGGTGTTATGTGGCACTGCATGAGAGAGTACTGGAGGAGGTCATCAAGGACAACCCACTTGAAGGATGTGTGTCTGGAGTCAACAACCGAGATGATTGAAGATACTTGCTCACAAGGCTGAATCTATGAAACGTGCCAACACCCATTTACTCCAAGTCTTGGCCGACGATGATGTCGTGAAGAGGTTTCAGGCGTGGGAGCCACGGAGATCCGATAATGCCATGTCCAGATACCTGCTGATGTGCCTGCATGAAGTGGACACGATCCTGTTCTTTGTAGCAGTATCCCGTAACGCAGACCTAAACCTCCATCTTGAAGCAGTAGAAGAATTGAGCAAGCTGTTCTTTGCTACGGACCGAATAAAGTACAAGAAAATCTGGCCACTTACAAGGTGGATTCACTGAAGTGCACAACCATGGAGAAGATACATGGAGGGAATGACCCAATCCAGTATCTAGTCCGACACGATACCAGCATAAAACACATCATCAGAGCCGTTTCCTATCCCATGACCAGACGAAAGGTGATCTCACAGAGTAGCTGGCTGAGAACCTCTACAGTACAACCGACATTCACCCAAGCTGGTTGTCACGTCAGCATCTGGGCGAACAAGGAGCAACGGGGATATTCACTTTGAAGAAAACACCCATGAGGAAGCAGACACCTTAATGATATATCAGGTTGTCTTGGCAGCACAAAGGAGCCCAAGGGAAGATGTTGAGCTGATGTTCTTCTCGCCAGACACTGATGTCATTGTGCTGACCATAGTTAATTATGATCTGCTGCCGAGGAAGACCTCGATAGCATTGGATGTACTGCCTATTAACCCATTCTCGACACCTCTCGGTGCAGAAAGGACCAAGGCCTTGCCGGCATTCCATGCCTTCTCTGGGGCCGACAATACAGAGAAGTTTGCAAGAATAGGCAATGCTACATGGTTCAGAAGACAGAAGATCAGCAGTCTACCTTGGCTAAATTCGTATGCGCTGCATATTGTCCCAAGGGTATCCAGATCAATCGCGTTCCCGAACTGCGGTGGCACCTCTTCTGTAAATACATGGCGAGAGCGACAAGCTACAACCCACAATTGCGGCGCTCAACCAGCACATATTCAGAGTACACTTGCAAGCTAGAGTGTGGGGCCAGGCCAGCATTGCTTAGCAGGTTTTTTTAGACAAACTGCAGAATGGCTACCACAAAACTGTTGATGGACAGCTGACGCCAACCACAACTGACATCCTTCCAACACCTTCATTGAGATGGTACGATGCTAATGCAAAGGAGACTGTCCACCAGAGAGGTGTTCCTACTAATGCAAGGACTTGCATTGCACAGACCTCTGCTTGCGTAGCACACAGTGTGAGAATGACAATGATTCACACTTTCAAAATCGTGAATCCGACGACGATAGTGATGACCGATGTGCAGTATACCGGGTCAAAACAATAGTATTACAAACCAGACATATATGTGAAATACACGCAACTGTGTAGTGATGATGGTATGATGGTCATAAGATGTTAATAATAAAAATACAGGCACATACTTGTCTCCATTGAATGACAATAGGTGTACATGTTACATAAAGTAATCAGCTTTCTGTATGAATGTGGCAGTCGATTATCTTTCCTTCAACGGTGATAAATTTCGTAGGAAAAATAGATAACAAAGGCAAATGTATGGAATATTCAAGTAATTTGTGCTGTTGTTTCAATATTCCAGCTGCTATTGTCGTGAAGGTATCGTCCAGAGAAACCTAGCACCTACACACACATGCACACGCACGCATGCACACATACACACACATGCACATTCACATTCACACACACAAACGTCTTTATTAGCACATAAGTGTCATCAACATTTAAAAATAAATTTGCCACACAAGGAACACAGCTAAGATGGCAAGTGGTCGATTAATCCTTCGGCTTCTTGAGAGAGAGAGAGAGAGAGAGAGAGAGAGAGAGAGAGAGAGAGAGAGAGAGAGAGAGAGAGAGAGAGAGAGAGAGAGAAAGAGAGAGAGAGAGAGTCAAATATGTTTTTATATATCTGTATATCACCCTGGAATTATGCTCGTCAATTTTGCCTCCATGATGCTCACACCCGCACGTCTAGTAGATTGTTTATCCTTTAAATAACGGAAATCTGTGTGGCCAATTCATGAAAAGTTATTATAGTTGCACAGTAACGTTGCGAAAGAATTTCCGATAGTAGCGCCACAACAGTTCAATCGTAAGAAACCAACATTAATTTTTTTGCGTGAACTGCGCTTTGGTGACAAAATATTACAACATAAATTTATAGCCTTTAAATATATAAAACCCTCCCTTCACACTACGCTGTCGCAATTTCTTTCAGTTCAATTCAATTGTTTTTCCAATTGGACAAAGAACAAAGCATATGTATGCATCATATGTACATAGAATTTAAGAGGATCTACAAACGAAAAAGATGAAGCGAATTGATTATTAGCACTTTCCCCCAACATCAATATAACATGTGTATAACATCAATATTAAACATACATGAGTAATACAATTTTAGTAACTAAAGAATAAATTGCAGAAGTTAAATCCACTCCACTTTCCGTAACAATTTAATTCCATATTTCTTACTTTTCAAGAACATATTTTTAGATTGTATTATGAAATTTATGATACTATATAATGTTTTTATTTCGATGATGATTTAAAAAATCTAACAAGGTCCTCTTTCGGGGGATGTAATTGTTTAAATCAACTTAGTAGGTTAAATGATGACACTGAAAATGGTAGAATTCGTCGTCTGTGTGGTTTTATATATATATATATATATTAAACAATAAAGACATTGATTTCCAGTAACAACTGAATTTTTTTAATTGGCAGCTGACGTCAGTTGAAATATACTTGAATTATAACATGTTCAGCCTACTTTTTATCTGAATATATTTTTCGATTTTTTCTTTGGGTGTTGCCATTTTATTGTACGTGTTTTTATTACATAAATACACATATTTTTATTCGTATTGGGTATATATATATATATATATATATATATATATACATACATATACTCCTAACAGCAGCATGCGTCGACCAAATATGCATAAGGGACCGCCTTAGAAAAACCGTCGTTTTTAAGCAGACCAGACCCTGTCTGCATAAAATGTTGACCCCTGGTTGCGTAGAAAATATATTTTATTTCAAAAGTCGAACTGTTGGTATACGTAGTATACCCAGACATATAATTATATTAATAATTATTTGCACCCAGAAAGTATTTGTTTGTGATTTTGAGAGACTTTGTCTCGGAAGTATATCCTGTCTCTCACAATGGAGCGGTTGATCTATGCTGTCGTTAGGCTTATATATATATATATATATATATATATGTATATATATATATTTATATATATATTTATATATATTATACTCTTTGTCTCCCCGCGATTTCCATGCCCTGTATGTAACTTTCTTCAGGATAGTTTTTGTTTGTTTTCGTTTCTTATTTAACAAAATGATTACTTTCTCAAACATCATTCCGCAAGCCTGATTACATGTCCGTCGTATGTCCATCGTGTTCATTCTACACCAGTTGCGCGCATGGTTCTGACCGACACAGTACTTGCCAAGGCGATCTTGCTCCGAGTAACACCGTGCAATGCACTGATCAATGTCCTTGCTTTCTGGTGATGTGGCTCTACTCCAGAATGACGTTTTGTTGGCGTCAGAAGACGTCATCGCGGCCATTTCACGTGAGTTATATAAGAATAGTTGAGTAATTTCTCATGCAATGTTATTACTCTAACTCATTAGCCTAGATCCTATCATCATTGCATATATGTGCCATGTCTGTCACAGGCTTTGGCAACCATGGCCCTCCAAACCGCACGGTCGTGTGTAGTTTGTAACATATCTGTTGTGCTCTTTTCACACCATGTTGAGAGATTATCTATTATTGTTATTCTCTGGCGTCCTCTGGATCTTTTTCTTCCCATCTTTCCTGTTGTTACTATTTTTTCTAACTTTTTTTCTCTCATGACATGACCTATAAATCGTGCTTGTTGTGTTCTAACTTCGTTGATGATCTTTCTTTATGATTTGGCTATCCTAAGGATGACTTCGTTGCTTTGCTTTGCAGTCCATGGCACTCGCAGCATTCTTCTTAAGAACCACATTTCAGTGGCTTCTATTGTTTTTTGTGAACTTTTGGTTATTGTCCAGGATTCACATCCATATAATACATGTTTTCTCACTTCAATTGATATATTTTTATTTGTTAAAATGTTTTTCATGCTGTGAAAAGCTGTTTTGGCTTGAGCAATTCGTCTCTTGATCTCATCGTTGCATCGACCGTCGGATGTTATTAGTGATTCCTGATAGTTAAACGTTCGGACTTGCTTCAAAACAGTGCCATCTGCTACCATGTTGCATGTTGGAGTGCAATTTTTTTTAGATGACCATGATTTCTCTTTTCTTTTTGTTCGGGGACATACCTTTTTTTCTCAATTTCCCTTATTACTGTATCTAGCATCTGCTGTAGATCTATTTCGTTCTCAACAATCAGTACCGTGTCGTCTGCATATCGTAAATGATTCATGTTGTATCCCCCTACTTGAATACCTGGCATATCTTCAAGTGTACGTAAGATGATCTCACTGTATAGTGAAAAGAGATCGGGTGATAGGACACACCCTTGTCTTACACCACGTTTTATTTCTTGAAATTTACTGAAATCATTTTCTATTCGTATTGCTGCTGTTTGTTCCCAGTACAGATTTCTCACAACTCTCAGATCTTTCTCTTCAATGTTCAAACTCTCCAGCATTGATATGATTTCTTCGCGACGCACTCTGTCAAATGCCTTTTTGTAATCAATAAAACATACATACAGGTCTTTTTGAACTTCCAGTGCTCTCTCAATCAGTGTTCGTAGGATGTATATTGCATTACTTCTACAAATCCACATTGTTCTTCAGCAATTTCCGGCTTTATTTTGTTTCTCATCCTGGTCATAATAATTTTAAGCAACATCTTGGTGAAGTGACTCATGAGACTAATTCTACGGTGTAGTTCACATTCAAGTGCGCCTAGTTTCGTTGGTATTGCTACAAAAATGGATCTGGATAAATCAGTTTGGATTCTTCCGCTGTCATATATTTTGTTCAAGACGTCTGTTACTATATCAATACCAAATTCCTCTAAACACTCAATCATTTCAATGGTAGTAGTATCTGGTCCAGCAGCTTTTCCCTTTTTCATTGATCTGATGGCTTTTCGAACCTCGTCCTTCAATATAGGAGGACCATCAAAGTTCTTCTTAATTAATGGTCTTTCACCCCTTTCATCATCTTACAGTTCACCAATATATTCTAAGCATTTCTCCATTATTATGTCTTTGTCCATTATTATGTTTCCTTCTTTAGAATTCAGGCAACCTGTAGTTGAGCATGTTCTTGTCCCTGTGATTTCTCTTATTCTAACATGCATGGATTTTGTGTCGTGCCTATTCTTCTGTTCAATTTCTTTGCATTTTTCATTAAGTCATTCCTCTTTCGCTAGATTACATTTGGCCGTTATATCCTTGTTCATTGCTACATATGCATCATGATTTTGCATAATTTTCCTCCTTTCGTCCATCAACTTTAGAATATCGCCCGTCATCCATTTTTTCTTTGCTTTTCTGCATTGCCTAGGAATAGTTTCTTCTACAGCCTGTATGATTGATTCCTTCATTTGTTCCCATTGGTCGTCCACATCTTGAATGTCATTCAGAACATTGAAACTGTTTTGTACTGCTACATTGAATTTCTCTTTGATCGCTGAATCTGAATTTAGTATATTCATATCTAGTTTCAGGTTCTTTGTTGCTCTTTTCCTTTTCTTCAGTTTCAATCGGAACTTGGCTCGTACTGGCACATGATCGGAATAGCTGTCTGCCCCGCGAAAGGTCTTTGCCACCAGTAGGGCATTTCTAAATCTTTTACTGACCAGAATATAATCAATTTGGTTCCGTGTACGGTCTCCTGGATTTTGCCAAGTCCAAAGTCTTCTTAGGTGTTTTTGGAACCAGGTGTTTCCTACAATCATTTTATGAGATTTTCCCCCTCTATTAGTTTATCTCCTCTCTCATTTCTGCTCCCCAGGCCATATGGTCCAACTATGTCTTCGCATCTTTCCCCACCTACTTTAGCATTAACGTCTCCCATAACTATTACAATCTCCTGTGATTTGCAATGTGATTTTGCTAATTCAAGATCATTATAAAATGTATCGTGCTCTTCATCAGATTTGTGTGCGGTTGGTGCATACGCTTGTATCATGTTAATGTTAAATGGTTTGCCACTGATTTTCACCGAGAGGATGCGATCCGATATGGTCCAGTATCGTAGTAAGCATTTTGGTCTTTCTTCATCCAACAGAATTCCAACTCCTCTTTCATGTTTATCGCCTCCTGAATAAATTATTGTGTAATTATCTGATGTCATCAATATTGCCCCTGTCCGTCTAATTTCACACATTCCCATTATTTTTATTCTCAGTCTTGTCGCTTCGTATTTGATGTCTTCTAGTTTTCCTTTCTGATATAGAGTTCTTACATTCCATTTGGCAATATTCAAAATCTTTCTGTTGCACACAGTAGCTGGATGACGATCTGGTATCACCTGTCGCACATGACTATCCCTACCGAGCGAGGTGGTCCTGTCAGAACTGTGAGAACAATATTTCACGCTGTTAACGTTATTTTCTGTAGTTTTGTGGGTCATGTTTGTCTTGGGAAAGATACAGCAGTGGTTTCCCATTGCCTTCTGCCGGTTTTTGATTTGGTTTATTCCAAAGAACAGTAACTCGTTGTGAGTTGTGCTCGCCGTCGTTGTCCATACAACTGGATCTTCTGCCGCCGGAACTGAGGGGACATGCTGTCTATCACATCCTCTGCTTTGCTATTTGCACCATAGCTGGAACATGATTTGTGAGGGTCGGGACGTGTCCACACACTGGTGGGCCCTGTACCCTGCACATATCGAGCTCATGCTGCTCCGCCAAGGTTTTTCGTGGCTGGACCACTAGATCCCATACAGGTTTGGCCTGGAGCCGCAAGGTGTCCAGTTACCATATGGTGTCGCAAGGAGGCACTGCAAGAGTCTTGATTTAGGAGAGGCTATATACCAGAAGGAAAACTTACGCACTCGGCTTTCTTTTCCCCTCAGATAAGGTTATCTGGCGGCTGAAGCTGAAAGCGGGAGGTCAGAAGCAAGCTACCAACCACTACACTACGCTAAAGCACTAGGTGCATCACTCAACCCTTGTGACAGAGTCACACACCATACAGTATTGCATTACTACCTTGATAAATCGCATTAATTATCCGGTCGTCAAAATTCAACTCTCTGGTATAATAATGACTACAGAAATAGTGTTTCCCTTAATTGAATAGTCATTAGATTGTGCAATTTGCTTTGGTAAATTTTAGGCGACATAGCTTCCAGACGCACGATATCAACATTGTTGGCATAAAACCCCAGACATTTCGTTACAGAACCCTGTCAAGAAAAAAATATTAACAATGCAAGCAAGTTGCTATAAAAAAGAACGTATATGTCATAGCAGTTGTGACTGTTGCGTAGTATCTGGCATTAACTCTGTCGCACTGACCGCTGTGTTGGTGTATATGCGTGTATGCGTGTGTGTTCGCGCGCGAGCGTGCGCGTGCTTCTGTGTGTGTGTGTGTGTGTGTGTGTGTGTGTGTGTGTGTGTGTGTATATATGGTGGGGGGTTTGTGTAGTGGTGAATGTGTGTGTGTGTGTGTGTGTGTGTGTGTGTGTGTGTGTGTGCGTGCGTGTGTGCATGCGTGCGTACGTGTGTGTTTGTGTATGTGTTTGTGTAGTGGTGAATGCCTGTTTGCGTGAGAGGAAAAGCATATATATTGATGTTTCACCTATACTTTAACAGAGAATGTGTGTGGACACGTGACTCCCTCCGTATTTATATCTGGTTAACCTGACTTTACAAACCCCATCAACAATAAAGACATCCTCTAAAATTACGACACTCATTGCTTTCATCTGTGATATATTGCAGTGTTGCGAGAGGGGGAACGCCTGTAGTAGTTAGTATTCAACAGAAGTTAAGCATATCATATATTTGCTTAAAAAAACATAAATGTCCTTCCAAATGCACCATATAAACCAAACGAGTTAACGTCCTCGAAAACCTCGATGTATTTCACATTGCCAGTGAAGTTGGGTAACACGACTGGCGTCCAGGAAAGCTTCCATTGGGAAGGGGACAAAGATAAACTAGTGCTTGATGCATATTTCAACCTCACTACTTCCCTTAAGAGACGTCGGCCATCTGCGAAAACTTGACGCGGTTTGCAGTAGTCTGACAGTCGTCAGCATCCAGACCAGTAATAAAATGTTCGCTGTCGACATTAAAATAACCACCTGACAGTGAATCTTGTCGCATTGTTATAATATATAGATGCGCATTGTACATGTGTGGTTATAAACAGATGGACAAATACCATGACATGTTTTTATTAAATAAATTGTCATGTGTAATAACAAAATACATACTGTGATGTTTGCATTACTTGGACTAAACATACAGTCCTGTTAGCAGCTATTAGTTTAACATCTATCAGCTACATACATCGCATGATAAATCATGATGTCTCTAACAATTGGCGATGAGGACAACAATGTTCGCAATAGGTCGCATGAGCGAACTAGACGACTAATTAGAACGGCTTGAACAATACTTCATGGCAAACGAAATTGGGGCGTTGCCAGCGGGGGCCGAAGACATGGAAGAGACACGACGGATAACCAAGCGGAAACGGGTGGCAACATTTCTGAAGCTGGTGAGTCCGAAGGTACCGTCAACTAAAACATTTCGAGAACTGACTGAGACATTGAGAAACCACCTGAAACCAAACAAATTGGTGGTAGCTGAGAGATTTCTGTTTCGCAAATGTCAGTAGCGAGATGGCGAGACGGTCTCTCAATTCGAGGCTGATCTAAGAAAACTAGCGTCAACTTGCGAATTTGCCTAATTTCTTTGTCAAGCGCTACGAGACCAGTTGGTGTGCGGGATTCGAAATGTAGACACACAACGGAACTTGTTATGTGAAGAAAGAGACTTTGAACATGCTCTGCAAACAGCCGTTGCAAACGAAATTGCTGAAAGTTAAGCGAAAGCCATCCATAGTCTGGCAAATGACACTGCCAGGCCGACGTCGACGACGGTAAACGCTGTGAAAGACAAGAATCGTGGACATTTCAAAAAGAGCAGACGAGGAGCGCACGGTAAACAGACAAGTTTACCGTGCGCTCCATCCACAGTCTGGCAAATGACACTGCCAGGCCGACGTCGACGACGGTAAACGCTGTGAAAGACAAGAATCGTGGACATTTCAAAAAGAGCAGACGAGGAGCGCACGGTAAACAGACAAGTTTACCGTGCGCTCCATCCATAGTCTGGCAAATGACACTGCCAGGCCGACGTCGACGACGGTAAACGCTGTGAAAGACAAGAATCGTGGACATTTCAAAAAGAGCAGACGAGGAGCGCACGGTAAACAGACAAGTTTACCGAAGTCGCAGCGGTGTTTTCGTTACAACAATAGAATCACGTGTCCCATGAATGTCGTTTTAGTTTACTCGGCCGATACCATTCGTTATGAAGGAGAAGATGGATGATGACCTGCAACGACTGCATGAATATGACATTATCGAACCAGTAGCATTATGCAAATGGGTAGCACCAATTGTTCCTGTCAGATAGGGAACTGGAGTGAGAATTTGTGGTGACTTAAAGGTGACAGTAAACCAAGCAATCGTAGTGGATAATTATCCTCTCCAGAAAGTGAAAGATCTGTACACGTCGCTTGCGTGTGGGTCGATATTTTCAAAACTTTATCGCAGTTTGCTGGCAGACATTCCGAATGTGTGTATATTCCTGGATGACATTTTGTTGACTAGCATGATGGAAAAAGAACACATGGAAAACCCAATAACGTTACTAGAGCGTTTCGAAAACGCTGATTTGATACTAAACCAACATAATTGCTAATTGTTTCGGTCTTCGGTGACGTATCTGGGCCATTGAAGCATTCGACGGCGGATCTGGTAAAAGTAGTCCGCAGTGCGCCAAGGCCCACAGATGTGAACGAGTTGAGTGCATGGATCGGCAGAGTGAACTACTATGGTCGATTCATGCAGAACCTTTCTACAAAACTGACCCCGTTGAATGGGTTGCTAAAGAAAGGTGTGAAGTGGGTGTGGCAGAAGCCACAAGAAGACGCGTTCATCAAAGTAAGGAGGCGTTACAGTCGGACGCACTCCTTGTTTATTTCGACCCGAGTAAGCCGATCTAACTTGAATGTGGTGCCTCACCATATGTAGCGGCGCAGTCCTGTCTGATGTTATGTCCGATAAGAAAGACCGATAGCATTTGCATCACGAAGCTAATCAGCAGCGGAAAAAACTATTCGCAGCTAGAGAGAGTGGGTATGAGCCTGATATGTCAGTGAATAAATGTAACCAGTATCTGTACTGAACTCAGTTCAGACTGGTCACGGATCACCGCCCTTTACATTTGACAAAAAACGAGCAGTGCTACACAATGCGGCTGGGCGCATTTAAAGGTGGACTCTTGTACAGTGTGTACACATACACAATTAAGTATCGCAGTGGTGTTACAAACGAGAATTGCGATGTACTGTCATGACTGCCTTCGTCAACAAAGCTACTCGTAACACCGTCGCCTGCTGACTATGTTGAACTGATGGAGCAGATGAATGGGTTGCCAGTGACAGCAGCAACCAATTCATTAGTTAGTCATATTACGACAGCTGGATACTCAGACTGGGCGTATCTTTACGTGCAAATATCGACGGACATGAAATATCAACTTCTGCGTCACTAGTGAAGTAATATGGCCTCAGCAAGCAGAACCTGTTAGCAACACAGATAGACATTGTTCTTGAGACCACGATGTCAGATGTGTTGACTTCTGGATACATGAACAATGCAGTTTGTTACAAATGACGACGAAGTAGAATATTACCAAATATAAAAAAGAGCTGCATTCTTCTTAATTTTGATTTTTGTTCTAGAAATGCTAGTGTTTATTACCTGTTTTGTTCTTGCATTAATGTCATTCCCCTGTCATCTGACGCTTCCTTTGTTCAGCCCTAACCAGTTGCATATGGTTTTTTTGCGTTTTCTGGTTGATTGATCCTTTTCTAGAACTTATATAATCATACTCTCGACTTCAGTGTTCCACGTGTTCCATGTATGTGCAATATTTTTCAAACTCCACTTATCACACACACACACACACACACACACACACACACACACACACACACACACACACACACACACACACACACACACACACACACACACACACACACACACACACACACACACACACACACACACACACACACACACACACACACATACACACACATACACACACACACACACACAGACACACACACTCACACACACAAACACAAACACACACACACACTCACACACATACACACACACACACACACACATACACACACACACACACACACACACATATATATATTATACATATATTATATATATATACATCAAATTCAATAACAATTAACCATATGTTAGCCCCAGCCCTATATATATATATATATATATATATATATATAGGGCTGGAAATATAATATTGGACAGCGTATGTACATGTACTAACGTGCTAAGCTGTGAAACTTTGCTCGAGCAAACATGTAAAAAATTAAAGTTAAAAACAATTGACATTAAAAGAAATCGTCTTTTAGACATCCTAGTAGGACTATGAATATAAGTCATGTATTTACAGCGTGTGCCTTAAACTTGCCATCGAGTCTATAATAATTTGCTCAAAAGGATATGTTACAAAAAACATAATATCGTCTTCCGTTATCAAACGTAATGGCATTATCCTGACGATATATCAGGTAACTCGACGGCGCATCTCATTTTACATAATGTCATAACAATGGAAGTTAGGAAAAAAACGAAAACAGTAGGAACTCAATAGCATATTTGTTAACATAAAATATGAAACACCTACCCATTGTGCAAAATTGCCTCTTGTGATTGCAGCGGTGTACATTTGCGGAAGGAAATAAAATTGACAGATCGCATTATTGTGACAAAACACATAAAACACTGAAGGTATCATATCAAACAGTAGAGAAAAGCGATATATGAATAATAAGACGATCATACAAATAACAAATAAACTGACTTCCATTATTAATTATAAATGTGAATAACAAATTACATATGTAAAAAATAAAGTAATTCATTGAACAAAACAATATCCCCTCATACTGACTTCCTAACAAACTTTACACTTCACTTCTTTGTTTTTTGTTCTCTTGTGTTGGAGTTATTCTATTACAGTTACTGCGCCAAGTGTACTAGTTTACATGCATCCTTAATAGTAATGATGGCAGATTATTCGCTTCCTAATATCAGTAGGAAGATATATGTCCCTGCTGACGGCG
>CM034544.1:40384822-40414822 GCA_020002185.1 Paraescarpia echinospica | reverse complement strand
TACATTACGAGTAAGATTACATTAAGTTGTATATGCTTATAAATCAAATCGACGCTAATATGAATAATTGGTAACACGTTGTGTACGCAAATCATTGTTAAACTAGAAACATCAGGTTTTGTTGATCTTACATATCTATCCCGATAGTCTTGACCTGATAATAGACAAAGATTACCTCCGACTGCAATACGATTTTCATCGACGCCAAACTCGCTTGAGTGTGTCATGAAATACCGCGTCGCCTTAATTGCGTCATTAAGCGGTGCAGGATAAATGTTTTCTGGGGCTCGGCGGTACCTGAACATACACAACATGTACGCATGTGTGTACGTGTGATTATATGTGCATATATGCATGTGTGCATAAGTGCATGCATGCTTGTATGAATGCATATATTTATGTGCGCATGTACATACCTACGTACGTATGCACACACATACGATTGTACATAATCACATTAGTACGTATATAACAGTTTGTATTGATACGTATATAAAAGTGTATATGTGTACTTAGTTTTGCAGTCACCAATATGTCATTACGTGTTGTTTTGGTATGTATGCTGTGCCAGCTACTCACTCAATAGATGCAATGACGATGTTCGAAGCTTTCGCCAAACTTCGCATGCTAGCGTCGACACGGCCTGTTCCTAATAACAGCATATACGCATCATTGATCATGGTGGTAGTATTAATTCTGGTACTAATGTTAGTCGTAGTCATACCTAGATATCCGTCACTCCTTCCTTCTAATGAGCTTAAGTATTGGTGTGCAGAAGCAAATGTTTGATTGACTGGCATATATAACGGTTGTGTGAATAATACGCTGTTATCAAGTAAACGACACGATGATCTATGATTAATACTTCGTGATGGATGATATACCGGCGGACAAGCATCTTATTAAGACAAACAATTTGTCGCTAACCACTGTGTAGTTACCATATTTCTCCAAATAAGTAACAAAACGAACACGCAACTTTGTAAGTAAATAACTAAAAAAAGTAACCAACTTGATGTTTTTTGATACATAGTCAATTGGTAGGTCAGAGGCTACAGCTGCATTGACGTGTTTGAATATATACAGATGAATAGCCAAAAAACATCAACAATAATAATAATAATAACAAAAAGATAACTTCAATTGAGCCTAAATCCTTCGAAACCAAGCTCAGAGGCGCATCAAAACAAAAGGGTTGGTTAATCTAAATCCATAAACAATATCACAGTTGTCAACAGTTGAGTCAAGGCGCTGGGGAGCTACGGTGGATTAACAAGATTGTAAAGATAAGTTTTTAAATGACGACGGAATGTTGCAATGTTTTTAACTGATCTAACACTAAGAGGGAGCATGTTGCAAAGAGTTGATCCAGCAACAGAAAAAGCCCTAGTTCCAATGTTAGTGTTGGCTCTAGGAACAAAAAATAGGTCAGAATTATATGATCGAAGCTGGATAGGTTTTCTTACAGGAGTAAGCAATGAATGCAAATAATATTATACGATATCGTACAGGAATGCAATACAGAGATTTCAAAAGTGGAACAGAGCAGAAAAACGAGGATATCTTTTGCGTATTTATATATATAGAAAACATGAATATAACAAATTAACAACAGTTTTGCCACCTACTGCCTATAACTGGTTGAACATTTGTCAATACGGTTATTTGGTCTGTTTTGTTTATGTTGCAGAATTAACATTGTATTCTCTCAAGTTGACTATAACGGCAAAGCTGGTGATATACCAGTGTAACCGTAAACATAACTTACTGGACGATGTGTGTTTGTTGTCTAAAAATAGTTTTTTGACGTCAGAGCTATCAATTATAATTAGTATTGTTATCCATACAAATATTATTGTTAATATTATTTTTACATGTTTCGATATTTAAAAAAAAAAAAAATTCGCATTGGATTATATTGTTCAACGAGGAAGACGTAGTTGTAAATATATTAATACACCTGCAGACAAAACGACCCAGCCACCGTCGTACATGTACACCAGTCCTCCGCGTGGTCTGTCCTGGGGAGTTGTCGGCTGGTACAATATCACTTCAACACCATCGAACATCTCGTGTGTCACCTATAACGGGAATTGATAACACGGTAGATTACTCCCTCCTACAGAACAACAAACTAAGGGCGGCAACAATCACCATTACATTGTTCACTTATAACTTTGTTGATAGTGTCACCATCTGGAGAAAATGTATCAGGTAGGACAACGGACAAAGTGAATTGATAACACAGTGGCTTACTCCCTCCTACAGAACAACAAATCAAGGGCGGCAACAATCACCATTACATTGTTCACTTATAACTTGTTGATAGTGTCGCCATCTGGAGAGAATGTATCAGGTAGGACAACGGACAAAGTGAATTGCAGTACGTAGGCCAAATAAATTGCGATTTGTTTAAATACTTCTCTACTTGGTAGGAGGCATTGTATACAGTACATAGTTATTATTAATTATAATGCATTTAAATTTATTGAGATCTAAATAGAATAGCTTTTGGTGTTCATTTTTGTCTGCTGAGAAAAGAACGTTACAAAGCGACCCAGAAAGGCTACTCAATTGGGAATGTCAGTGACATCGGTTGACTGAGTTACTTATACAATGATATCATATAGCTTACCTTAAGCAAAGGATCTTCAGGTGGCGGAACTTGCTTCGGGAAACATGGCGGCGGCATCGCTATCATATGACGCATAATGGTGACGTAGTGAGCGTCATATCCGAGACATTTCACTATTAGTGACTGTAGAAGAAACCCAAATCAACACAGTATAAGTTCGATTTGTCTACTCACAAATATGATATTTATGTAGTGATATGCTGTTGACTTACTGCACCAAGGAACGTCTATGCATGTCAATATTTAGAGAGGTACCTAAAACTTATCGTGTGCACTTACCCAAACCTTCACTTTCCTCCAAGCACTAAAAGCCGCATGGTACCTGTCCGCTTCGCCGAAATCCGCGCTAAACTGGATATCGCTAGTGAACTTGAGAAAAATCTCCGGCGTCCAAGGAAATCTTCCCTTTGGCAAGGGACAGGGGAAGACGCGGGATTCGATGCATCTTTCAACCTCAGTGCGCCGCCGGAGAGATGTTGGCCATCGGCAAAATCCAGACACGGTTTGCAACAGCCCAACAGATGTCAGCAGCCATATGCACACGGCGAGGTTCGCTGTCGCCATTTCTGTATTCAGGTAATAGTAAACAATATATAATTTTCCACTTGAATTGAGTTTGTTCCGTTAAATGCTTTATAAATCGGCACCAGTAAAAGATTCACGTGAACTACTAATATAAAACAAGAATACATGTTTTATTTTGATATAAACAGGCCACTTAATATATATTTGTAAAACTGCTGCTACTACTGTTGCTGATGATACTACAACGACAACAAGTTTGCTAGAACAGCTGTGTTCGAATAGTCACACAAATGGTGGAGAGAATAAAGATTTATGACGTCAGGAAAGAGGTTGTGCAGTAAATCGTAAAGGGAAGTTTGTAATAAATCCGGATTAGTTTGGCAGGTTATTTGGTAAGGATGGAAAATTATAGTTGAGAGCATTGGCGAAAAACACGATGGTCGCAGGCAAAACGAAGACCACAGCTGAGGTTGGAGGACAGCATGAGGAGAGATCTTAGTACACGCATGTACGCATGTATGCGCGTAAACGCGAACGAACGTATGCATTCGTACGGACAGGCAGGCAGGCGGTGAAGCAATGCGTTCTTAAAACCATAAACGAATACACGCGTACACACATACACGTATGTTCGTTGCACGCACGCAATATCACGTATACGCAAATTCATATAATTATACATGAACAATCCCACATGCAATACTTTGTACAATGTATTCACAACTACAAAAATACATGTGGGGCCTACTCACTCATGCACATACAAAAACATTATTACAATTGATAAAATTGGTCAGTCGAACTTACGGTCGTCGTATGCACCTCACGTACGCTGGCTACGTTAGTTGAGCCGGTGTGTTTTCGCACCGTTTGTATCAACTGGCTATATCGCTATAGCACAGCCTTTTAAAGGTATGGGCAGGTCCACAACATGGAAAGGGGGTTTGCACAGACTCCTTCAAAACACACACACAAGGTGGCAGGTTAGGTGTCTTTTTGTACACCCGTATGCAAATACGCAGACGTGTACTCATGATCGCACACACGCACACGCATACACAGCACACACGCACACACGCGACACGCACGCACGCACGCACGCGCGCACGCGCGCACGCACACACGCACACACCGCGCACACGCGCACACGCGCACACGCGCACACAACTATGTTCGGTGCAATCATAAATTATAGGATAAGTTCAGTTCTCTAGAAAATAGTGCTGGAAATACAATTTCACAGTCATTCTTAATGGCAGAAGACCTGAATTAGTACTTTATTTCGATGTTATCCAGGGAAGATATCAATGCGCTAACAGGAACAGAGGCTAATTTTAATGGGGCGGAATCATTCTGTTTAGGACAGTTAATTGTAACCCCGGAAACGGCAGCAAACAAAATGAGGGCAATGATGGATAATAAATCACCTGGAGTGGTTGGGATTCCACCAAAACTACTACCGGGAGATATAGAAGAAAGTAGCGAACCGCTTACAACAGTCTTCAACCTGTCATTAAACGAGGGAATGGTTCCATTAGAATGGAAAGAAGCAAAGGTTATACCGTTATTTTAAAAAGGGTCGATAAACAAATCAGGTAACTACAGACCAGTGAGTTTAACCTGGAAGGATTTGCACAACAGTGTAGAACGAGGGCGAAAGATAAAGTGGAATTAAGACAGTTCTTGGAGACATCTGTGGAATATAAGTGAGAGAAAAGAAGAAGAAGAACGTATAAATGAAATCATGGAACGGAATCGAGGCCAGCTTCAGCCCTGAGAACAGGGAACCAAGAGGAAAACAACAATGACTATTGGCCATGCTATTTTGGTCGTCTTAGCAATTAATAAGGCAAAAAACTATGTACGTCCTAAATATGTTAGTGTGCGCAAATGATAGTGACGTTTGCCTTATAATCACGGTTTGAGAGACAACATGAACGATTGTTAAACGTTGTATTCGGATTTTGATTCTGGCCACTAAGTGGCAGTGTACTCGCTTACCTAAGAATATAAAAAAACACAGATTCATCTTTTGTTGATTGCCACTAGAAACGCGAAACGTCTAGTGACGCTATTACTGATATTCAATATCCATCGGTTTGCGTATGTGGTGAAACGCCCAGTCTGCGCACTCAACTCTCGACATTAATACTATGGGTGTGTTACATATACATCAAATTATTCGCGATCAACATAAACATTATTTTGGAAATAAAATTAATTTAAGTGTGGTAAGTTTTCTCATATTTAATAGATCTCCAGAAAATGTTTGAGAAACAAATAGATCCCGCGTTATATTGGTAGTATATGGTACTTGCTAATAGTAATGCAACGCTCATAATAATTGAGAAGCATGAACTAATAACACCATGTACGGTAGCGAATTGAGATACATAATACAGATAATACTAACTACTACCTAAATAATATTAATTGTCTTTTGTGATACGTATTTGAAGGTTTTTATTATATAAACAACTGTGTTGATGAGCTTTCTAATGGAAAGATTATGCACTCTGAAATGTTGTCATACGACGCAAAGCTATGTTTTTCCTTTTGTTGGGACATGTACCACGCAGCAGCATCTGTACCCTATGTGACGTGATAGTATGAATCTTTGCAGAGAGAGAGAGAGAGAGAGAGAGAGAGAGAGAGAGAGAGAGAGTGTGTGTGTGTGTGTGTGGGCGTGTGTATGTGATGTGTGTGTGTGAGTGAGTGTGTGTGTGTGTATGTGATTGTTTATGTGTGTGTGTGTGTGTGTGTGTGCGTGCGTGCGTGCGTGCGTATATGTGTGTGTGTGTGTGTGTGTGTGTGTGTGTGTGTGTGTGTGTGTGTGTGTGTGTGTGTGTGTGTGTGTGTGTGTGTGTGTGTGTGTGTGTGTGTGTGTGTGTGTGTGTGTGTGTGTGTGTGTGTGTGTGTGTGTGTGTGTGTGCAAATGTTCATGAGAGCTAGTTTTGCTAGTTTCCTGAATGGACGTTACAACTCATACTGCATATGATATTATTTCATATATATTACCAATTTGCGGATGAGAACAATAGCAGTTGCTTGTATAATTGTCCCTGTTTTTTTCTTTTCATCTATAAAGACAAATTAATTACCACTCGTAGTGAACAAGGACTAGTTACAAGGAGGCCTGAACAATGCAGTGATTGTCTTTGTAGGGCCGTATTGGTAACAAGATTGCCCCCCCCCCAGATAATTAACTCTAGACGGCAGGTGGACAAGGGAGCCTTTTGACTTATCGAGAGTACAACCATACTTACAAGCATTCCACCCTTCTGAGGTATGTGTCAGTTTTATTTTAAAACATTTCTCACATCTAATGGAACAAAATCTGCCATTATTCAGACCATTTGATTAACCTGGCTAGAACACCTGGTGAATGTTGTATATCTCCATCACGTTGAATCCTTCTAAAGTCTTTGTATCATCCTCCAATTTCAACACATTACTTCTTAAACAATCGTACAAACCATATATATATATATACCTATAAAATTAATATATGTCCCAGTACTAATCCCCGCTGTATCCCACTCAAGACCACAAAGCCTCCCCATCACCTGTTACCCGTTTTCATATCTCAATCAGCCATTTTCTTCAAGTGTTAAACTCACTATTATATATAATACGTATTTCGGCATACATGGGCTATTTTGAAAATATTTAGGTATTATGTCCTACTCTAGGGGTTGTTGGTTAATACCCGACAATGGGGCGATTGTGGTTCAAGCCGTCTATACGGGAAACGTTAATATGCATACGCTAGGTCGATTATAGTTAGATAAGTATTATAAATTATTTGTTTGCTATTGCTTTGGACAAACGTGTGATTTAAAAGATTTGCAGTTTGTTACCCATATTGCGTTTCTGAATGTGTATGTGTGTGTGTGTGTGTGCGTGTGTGTGTGTGTGTGTGCGAGCGTGTGTCTGAGTGTGTTTGTGTGTGTGTATGTGTGTGTGTGTGTGTGTGTGTGTGTGTGTGTGGTGTGTGTGTGTGTATGTGTATGAGTGTGGTGTAGTGTGGTGTGTGTGTTTGCGTGTGGTGCGTGTGCGGTGTTTGCGAATGCGTGTGTGTACTCGCGTGCATGCGTGAATATGTGATGAGTGATTTCGTGTACGTAAGCATGTAATTATAATAATTATACATATAATATATATATGTATATATATATTATATAATATATGTATAATTATTATAATATAATAATTATACATATAATATATATATATATATATTATATAATATATGTATAATTATTATAATTACTTGCTTACGTACACGAAATCACTCATCACATATTCACGCATACACGCATACACACACACACACACACACACACACACACACACACATATATATATATATAATGTTACTATGATGTAATGAATGTGTTATGTAAACCTCCACTGTCACACTTGTTATCAACAACACTTCGTTGTCATTCACGAGGTCCATTACAATGTGGTAGCTACTTGGACGGTAGAGTCCGTGCTTCGGAAGCAATACGTATGGACAGACGGACGTGTTATTCTACTTCGTCCAACACTTGTACACATTTCCTCTTCACATCAGTTTTCATCAAGATGTTCGCTATGTTTTCCTTGTGAGTATGTATGTTGACAATGTCAGAAATCTAGTATATTTATATATTAATTTATTTTTGTCACCGATTGTTCTCCTTGACTTATTTGGTCCGATGCGATCGCATTTTCTATGGAGCAAGCGAATGTAGATATCATGAACCATCTACCTTTTTATTAACAATCAAATGGTTAGGCAGTTCTCATATAATCAAATGAAAATACCTTATTTATGGAATGTTGTATGAATAATGTTCAAGCATTCTGTTATGATAGATTATGCTAAGATTATAGCGATAGTTTTTAAAATCTTATTTGACTGAGGTATAAAAATTGATTATTAAATAGTATCATTGATTGCAATATATTTGCAACATTATTTGCAAAATGACCCAGATCTAGATGCATCCCTAAATAAAACCGTTTGTGAAGGTATCCAACCTGCGGCGTTAAGACGCGCTGCTAGGTCTTATTTTCGGTTACGTCCGGTCAAATTGTGTCAATGTTATGATGTTCGCTTCGCTTTTTTCGATTCGCAAGTCCATCATGTATAATGTTGTTCTCCTCTTGTTTTCCTCTCATCACGTGAAAGGCTGGCCTCGATTTAGTTCGTCGATTTCAGTTTTTTTCCCTCACTGATAATGTACTGCTCTCTCCACCAACTGTCTCCATTCCCCTCTATATTTCGTTTTCATTCTCATCACTTCTCCCAATCCTTCCCGGCCTCTCATTACATTGTCCTTCCTTCGAAGTCTAGATCTTCCTCGCTTCCTTTTCACTTCGACTCTCCAGTCATCAGCTTTCTTCCATTCTATCCACATACACAGCCCACTTCTGGCGACTCCTCACCAAATTCTTCTTAAAGCTTTCTTTTACTCAAACATCCTATCTCAGCTCCTCCATTTTAGCTGATCACCACTTTTACTCCCGAAATTCTTCTGATCCACAAACCATATCCTGTTGTTTCTCTGTCATTGCCATAGTCATTAGGCCATACAGGTATGCCGGGGTTACTCATGAGTAGAGCACCTTTCCTTTTAGTTTACGCGATATGCGCCTGTCTCCCAATTACAATTTCGTCTTTAATCCAAGCGTTTGCCCAGAATTGCCTTTATAATCCTGCGAATTTTGGTGTCTGAGTTGCTGCCCCCGCATATCGCTCTAGTCTTTTTTTTAAAGTTTCTCCTCTTCGTGTGTATTTACAGCTGATTGTTTTGTTTATATTCCAAACATAATACCTCCGTTTTCTTCAAATTAACTATCAGTCAATATCTGCTGAACATATCCTTCTACTCTGTCAATTGTTCTTGGAGGTCTGCTTCCCCATCCACTACTAACGCCAGATCGTCTGCATACGGTAGCTTCCGCATAATCTCTCGTTCCAATTTCTGCCACTGGAACCCCCATCCACCTCAGTGTCGCCATCGTCATCTCTCAATTGCATTATTTGCTTTATCCAGGTCTATAAATTATACCGCCATGTCTTCATGTTCTTCCGATTTATTTCCACTAGCTGCTTCCTGGAAAACGTCCCGTCAGTTTCCTTTCTTTCTTTCGTCCCTTCATCCTTCCTCCCATCTCATTTTCTTCTCTCCTCTCCCGTCCCATCTTCCCTCCCTCCTTCTCTGCGGTCACTTTCTACCCGTCACCTTCACGCTTGTCACGTTTTCTGTCGTCGATTTTCCAATTTGTTCCAATCACCTTCCCTCCTCTCAATCTCCTTTCCAGAGTCTTCTTGCCACTGCTATTCTCCTTCAGTCTTGCAGTATTCGCACCTCTCTCCCTTTCGTCTCTCTCCATTCGACCTGCCTCCTTGCTAATTCCCATCTCCATTCCCTTCACCATATCTGTCAACCTAACTATCTCCTTCTGCAGACACTCCACCTTCCAACACCCAATGCACTGAAAGGTGAAACCTTCCTCCATGGTTTCTGCCCGTGACTTCCTACAGCCGGACAATGCAAAATCTACCCAGCTGTGGCAGTAATCGAACACCAAGTGTCGCTTTGCATCGACTTGCCGCTTACAAGGCGACATATTCCTATCAGAATTTATTTAATAACTTAACGAACTTAGTCTTTATCAAGACTGTTTCCTGTGTACCACAGCACACTTTATGTTATAGATTTCAATTACACAGCCGACTATTTATCCTATCACGAACGCTAACATTACCGGTAGTGACCTAATTTAAATACAATCAATTACGCAACGTTAGGCTGTTTATTTATTTAGGTTACGCCGCCCGACTATCGCCCTTGCTTAATTTTAACAACAATGCTACCTAATCAAAATATGTAGCATGTACTGGCTTACCCATATATTATCTTATGTAAGTAGTTTGATGGTTGTTACTTTATATCCTATATATTCTACCACATAATCAGGTTTGCTAAATCTTGTTTACAACTTATCGAAGGCTAAGTTATCCTATTATCACTCACTATACTAAGGTGTTCTAAAGTACTTTAACTAACTAACTTGAAGCACAACTGCTACTCTATATATTTTAGTGCAACTTTATGAATGATATTAAGGCAAGAATAATACTTATCAATCAGTAATTCCACTTGTTTATCAACTTTTCTGCACCACCAATTGCTACGATCTATCTCCGCCAAATATAAGGGATGTATAAGGAGGGCTCTTTCATCGGGAGGTGGTATATTGAATATTTGGTGATCACATCGATTGAGTTGATGAATCTTCTTTATTCATATCATTGCATTTAGGAATATGTGGTGTTGATATCAGGATCAATAAGAAATTTTTGATCGTTTCAATGGATGAATCTGTGGTGTTCGTGATGGTCTATATGAATCTGAGGTGTTCGTATTGGTTCATTTGTTAATTTTTTTTTTTTTTATGTGTATATGAATCTTTGGTGTTCATATCGGTTCAGTGTATATGAATATTTGATGTTCATATCGGTTCGGTGTTGATGAATCTTTGGTATTCATATCGGTTCAGTGTATATGAATCTTTGGGATTCATATCGGTTCAGTGTATATGAATCTTTGGTGTTCATATCGGTTCAGTGTATATGGATCTTGGTGTCCGTATCAGTGTAGTGTACATATATGAATATTTGGTGTTCATATCGCGTCCGTGTTTAGTGTAGTATTTTGGGAGGAGAATAGCATTTGTTGGAAGGAACGGAGTTGGGCAAATATGTAGTATGCACATATACGAGATGGAGAGTGTGCATTATATATATATATATATATATATATATACATTTTTTTATAATATGACATGAAGGATGTATAAGGAGGGCTCTTTCATCGGGAGGTGGTACATTGAATATTTGGTGTTTATATCGATTGAGTTGATGAATCTTCTTTATTAATATCACTGCATTTAGGAATCTGTGGTGTTGATATCAGGATCAATAAGAAATTTTGGATCGTTTCAATGGATGAATCTGTGGTGTTCGTGATGGTCTATATGAATCTGAGGTGTTGTGTATATGAATCTTTGGTGTTCATATCGGTCCAGTGTATATGAATATTTGGTGTTCATATCGCTTCGGTGTATGTGAATCTTTGGTATTCATATCGGTTCAGTGTATATGAATCTTTGGTGTTCATATTGGTTCAGTGTATATGGATCTTGGTGTCCATATCGGTTCAGTGTATATGAATCGTTGGTGTTCATATCGTTTCGGTGATTAGGATTCATCTCCAGGCTTTAGAAGGATATTGCCATGGAGGGGGGTGGGAAGGAGAGAAAGATACTTAACGAGGTCAGTAGACAGTCATGGGTCAAGGGAATACATGCCTAGGGATGTTTGATTCGATGTGTAAAAGCTGCCATATAATGTTGTAGAATGCCTCCCGTGAGACAATCGGCCAGGCAGCGTGCCCTGCGGATGGCTGGAGACGACCCAGCATCAACGCAGGTGGATCCTGCCGTAAGCGTCGCGACAGTTGCTGCCACAAGGGTGGCGCAGCGTCAACTCGGGTTGGTCGAGGCGCGACGGCAGGAGGCCACAGAGGAACTGCGTCGGGAGTTGAGGGAGATGCTCCAGTCGGCGCTCTATGGTATAGCTGCGTCGGGCCAACAGGTGGCAGAACCGACAGCATTTGCGTCGGCGGCACGTGAGCCACCTGTTAATGTGGCAGAACCAATCGCTGGACCATCGACGGTAGACATGCGGGCAGCAGGTATTGTTGACCCCATTGGCCAACTGTATAGAGTATGGTGGAGGCAGTAGCTGCCCGAACCATTGCAGGTGTTGTGGAGCTAGTGTAGAATCTCCCAGGGCCGACCCAGACAAGAGTGTCCAATATGATCACTAATACCCTTTCCATCCACAGTCATGTCCCCAAAAAAGTCCGGGCTAAAGTATGGTCGGGGGAGTTTGTTGACTTAGGTTCCCTTCTGCCCGAAATAAGCTCAGCCGAGTATGACCCTGACAGATTATCCGGGAGGGGATATCGGGGACCTTGCAGTCTGCGTCGCCCCTAGGCCGAAGGCAGAACTCCGCACATCTTGCATGTGGTCGAAGGCATTCGACCTTTTCACTTCTGTTTGCTGGTTAAAGCCGGGTAACAGCGGGGATGCATCAAAGCTGTTGCAATACAGACATCAGTTTAGGAACTTGTATGAGAGGGGATGGAATTGGCGAGGGTGCGACGAGTCTTTTCGCGCTCTGAGGTCCATAGAGGGATGGGAGTGGGACCAAATTCATTCACAGCTTTGGCTTATGTCAGCCCAGTCAATAGTATTCATGGCTAAAGTTGACATTGAGTCAGCTTTCAGGATCATTCCGGTGGCACCGAAGGACAAACCTCTGTCAGGCATCTGTTGGAGGAATAAATATTACATTGACGCATTCCTGCCAATGGGTTGTGCCAGTGCATGTTCAGTTTTCGAAACATTTAGCAGAGCTTTAGAGTGGATAGCCGAGAACAAGCTGGGAATGACAAAGGTAACCCACGTCCTTGATGATTTTCTCGTGTTAGCTGAATCAATGGACAATTGTGAGGGGAATTTGCAGGTATATATGGATATGTAGTAGTAGTAGGGATATGTCTCTGACAGTAGCGAAGGCAGCAGTGGTATATCTTACTTGTACAGGGGGAGCAGTGTTTCTGGAAGTTAGCAGTAGGGATATGTCTCTGACAGTAGCGGAGGCAGCAGTGGTATATCTTACTTGTATAAGGGGAGCAGTGTTTCTGGAAGTTAGCAGTAGGGATATGTATCTGACAGTAGCGGAGGCAGCAATGGTATATCTTACTTGTATAGGGGGAGCAGTGTTTCTGGAAGTTAGGAGTAAGGATATGTCTCTGAAAGTAGCGGAGGCAGCAGTGGTATATCTTACTTGTATAGGGGGAGCAGTGTTTCTGGAAGTTAGCAGTAGGGATATGTATCTGACAGTAGCGGAGGCAGCAGTGGTATATCTTACTTGTATAGGGGGAGCAGTGTTTCTGGAAGTTAGGAGTAGGGATATGTCTCTGACAGTAGCGAAGGCAGCAGCGGTATATCTTACTTGTATAGGGGGAGCAGTGTTTCTGGAAGTTAGCAGTAGGGATATGTATCTGACAGTAGCGGAGGCAGCGGTGGTATATCTTACTTGTATAGGGGGAGCAGTGTTTCTGGAAGTTAGCAGTAGGGATATGTCTCTGAGAGTAACGGAGGCGGCAGTGGTATATCTTACTTGTATAGGGGGAGCAGTGTTTCTGGAAGTTAGCAGTAGGGATATGTTTCTGACAGTAGCGGAGGCAGCATTGGTATATCTTACTTGTATAGGGGGAGCAGTGTTTCTGGAAGTTAGGAGTAGGGATATGTATCTGACAGTAGCTGAGGCAGCAGTGGTATATCTTATTTGTATAGGGGGAGCAGTGTTTCTGGAAGTTAGCAGTAGGGATATGTCTCTGACAGGGGCGGAGACAGCAGTGGTATATCTTACTTGTATAGGGGGAGCAGTGTTTCTGGAAGTTAGCAGTAGGGATATGTCTCTGACAGGGGCGGAGACAGCAGTGGTATATCTTACTTGTATAGGGGGAGCAGTGTTTCTGGAAGTTAGGAGTAGGGATATGTATCTGACAGTAGCGGAGGCAGCAGTGGTATATCTTATTTGTATAGGGGGAGCAGTGTTTCTGGAAGTTAGCAGTAGGGATATGTATCTGTCAGTAGCGGAGGCAGCAGTGGTATATCTTACTTGTATAGGGGGAGCAGTGTTTCTGGAAGTTAGCAGTAGGGATATGTCTCTGACAGGGGCGGAGACAGCAGTGGTATATCTTACTTGTATAGGGGGAGCAGTGTTTCTGGAAGTTAGCAGTAGGGATATGTCTCTGACAGGGGCGGAGACAGCAGTGGTATATCTTACTTGTATAGGGGGAACAGTGTTTCTAGAAGTTAGCAGTAGGGATATCTCTCTGACAGTGGCGGAGGCAGCAGTGGTATATCTTACTGGTATAGGGGGAGCAGTGTTTCTGGAAGTTAGCAGTAGGGATATATCTCTGACAGGAGCGGAGGCAGCAGTGGTATATCTTACTCGTATAGGGGGAGCAGTGTTTCTGGAAGTTAGCAGTAGGGATATATCTCTGACAGGGGCGGAGACAGCAGTGGTATATCTTACTTGTATAGGGGGAGCAGTGTTTCTGGAAGTTAGCAGTAGGGATATGTATCTGACTGGGGCGGAGGCAGCAGTGGTATATCTTACTTGTACAGGGGGAGCAGTGTTTCTGGAAATTAGCAGTAGGGATATGTCTCTGACAGTAGCGGAGGCAGCAGTGGTATATTTTACTTGTATAGGGGGAGCAGTGTTTCTGGAAGTTAGCAGCAGGGATATGTCTCTGACAGTGGCGGAGGCAGCAGTGGTATATCTTACTTGTATAGGGGAGCAGTGTTTCTGGAAGTTAGCAGTAGGGATATATCTCTGACAGGGGCGGAGGCAGCAGTGGTATATCTTACTTGTACAGGGGGAGGAGTGTTTCTGGATATTAGCAGTAGGGATATGTCTCTGACAGTAGCGGAGGCAGCAGCGGTATATCTTACTTGCATAGGGGGAGCAGTGTTTTTGGAAGTTAGCAGTAGGGATATGTCTCTGAAAGGGGCGGAGACAGCAGTGGCATATCTTACTTGTATAGGGGGAGCAGTGTTTCTAGAAGTTAGCAGTAGGGATGTGTCTCTGACAGGTGCGATGGCAGCAGTGGTATATCCTACTTGTATAGGGGAGCAGTGTTTCTAGAAGTTAGCAATAGGGATATGTCTCTGACAGGGGCTGAGGCAGCAGTGGTATATCTTACTTGTACAGGGGGAGCAGTGTTTCTAGAAGTTAGCAGTAGGGATATGTCTCTGACAGGGGCGATGGCAGCAGCGGTTTCTTAACCATGTGGTAGCGTTAAGAGATACCTACGTCTCTGACAGTGGCGGAGACAGCAAGGGTATCTTACGTATATGGCATATATTTCTGAAATCGGTTTAATAGCTACATTCCAACAGTGGTCGTGATGTTTTTAATGTCATCAACGTCGGTGGTAACAATGCGTGACGTTTAGTTGGTGGGGGTCAGTCACATTTGATTTTAGGTGATACGGTGGCGGAGTGACCCCCACCGACACGGTGTCAATGGTAAATATAGTGTCGTGAGATAGTTAGTACTGGTGGTTGGTAATACGTCTAGGACTTGTAGGTATTGGTTAGTAGTACCATTGGTGCCGGCATGCTTGCTGTGAACATGTATTGATGTATTTATGTTGTAGTGTTTGAGTTATGTACACGAATAAAGGTAAATATCATTAAGTTGGCCTATTTCAATCTACACTTGTCTTGCATTGTTGCTTTGCATAGTAGGATGTATGTGTGAGGGGCGCGTACAAATATCCTATGTGAAGTAGCATTGTAGGATGGAAAGTGGTGTCCCCTAGCTGAGTAGGCCAACGGTAACCTGGTGGACAATATAGAGAGCGAACTTACTCGTACGCGTAAGATTACATAACAGTAATTTGTCCTGGAACAAAGAATGGGCTCGTTCCATTCGCCATCCACGGAGATATTGATTGAGCTGTTCTGCGCATGGTTTTTGCTTGACGAATCATTTACTTCATTTTGCATTTTATCGTTGAATTTTTTATTGCTGTTGGTTTATTGTTATTCAAGTTGTGAGTTTGTCTCCCACCCTCCTCCCTGTACGACACTTCATGCATGATCGTATACAATGTAGATTCTTGGACGCTTTTCCCTGTAATATAAGTACACGAGGTTTGGCCTAGGCTTTTCCCTCTTACTGATTCTCAAGGTTTTTAGTGCGATAAATATAGGCTGCTAATGGTGCAGGCAGGATAAAGGCGGAGTTACGCCCCGTTACGGTGTCAATGGTAAATATGGTGCGTGAGATAGTTCGTACTGATGGTTGGTAATACGTCTAGGACTTGTAGGTATTAGTTAGCAATACCATTGGGGCCGGAATGCTTGCTGTGAACATGTATTGATGTATTTATGTTGTGGTTTTTGAGTTACGTACACGAATAAAACTAAATGTCGTTAAGTTGGCCTATTTCAATATACATTTGTCTTGCGTTGTTGCTTTGCATAGGAGGATGTATGTGTCAGGGGCGCATACAACATATTATATCCAGGCGTGCAAGACTTCTTAGGATATTTAGCCCCAAAATACGCAATTAAACAATGGGGTCCAACCGGACCCCAGAATACTATAGCAATGTCAGTAATACTACTGATTCTGTAACTGAATGAACTGAAGTTAGAATTTCAATATTGGAGCTCAACATTTGCGAGTATATGCGTCTGCACCTTTAGAGACACACACCACATTGGATGCTGGGAGTAAAATTATCAGCGCAGCAGTGATTGCCACTTATGGTGCAGCATTGTCGGACTTTCCGATCAGCAATTCTAGGGCAGAGGTAGCATCGCTTTTTGGCTGCTGGATCCCCCTGGGCTGCATGCTGTCGAACATTCGATTGGCTTCCCTTTTCGTTTCACGCATAATAATATCAGGAAGTCGTTTGTCAGGAACAGTTCAAAGGAATCCTGATGGTTTCAACTCTGTATTCAGCTGTTACCCCACATTTTTTTCCGGATGATATCTTGAGGACATCTCCTGTGGATTGCTGGCCCATTCATATTCCATACTTTGCCATTTCTTCCAAGCATTACCTGTGGTCTTGGGTGATCGTGGTTCTGTCTAACATTACTTTTTGCCTCCGGAGGATTGGCCTGTTCCTGGAAGTCATCATGCGGCTGATCTTGACCTCAGTCATGACCCAGACCTCATCCTTTCCGTCTGCCTCTACCTCTTCCTCTAACTCTAATTTCATCACCTACTCTTCCTCTTCCCCTTACTTATAGGCCTTCCTCGGCTCTTTCGCCTTCTTGCCCTGCTACTACAACATTATCTGCCTCTTGATCAGGTCTTCTACCATTTGCCTGTAAATTATGTTGATTTGCAGAAACAGGTTGACCACCTGTGGGCGCGCGATAGTGTAGTGGTTAGCACATCCGCCTGGCATGCCGGCGCCCCGAGTTCAATACCCGGACCGGGCAGGTATGGTATATTTGGTGTAAAAACCTGGCTCTCAACATTGGGGACTGTGTATCCCTCGTGACTCGGAGATCACGTTAATGTCAGTCCCGTCTCAATTTGGGACGTAAAAGAACCACTGAGGACAACAAGCACCCTGGCAGTGACCACCCTCAGTGCCAGCATAGAAAGGTCGACTTGGCGATAATGTTCTGAAAAAGGCTGGCTAGTTGAATGAGACCTTATCAGATCATAACATTGTAACCAAAATATATACAGACTAGTCAGTTAATAGAACGTTGCCGAGTGCTGGAAACAACTAGGAAACCTGTTGGAACACGCTGACCTTCCGCTTCTTCCAGATCTGAACCTGGTTCCGACACATGGTCTTCAATTTTGGAGTCAGCATCAGGACCAGCAATATGTAGTCATCATCAATATCAAAGATGTCAACACCTCAAGGTTCAGAGTCACTCTCAAGAACCATATGGAGGGTTTGACGTGCGGTGTATCTTGTCTGAGGTCGTGCCATGTTTCATTCAGAATCCAATGTGAAATAAACAAGATTGTCATAATACTGTATGCATAAAAATGACATTCAGAGAATATTTTGGAATATTAAAACGACACCGATAATCTTGTGTTCTGCACTCGGTCGGCTTGAGGTCCGTGTGGACCCAAATCGAAAACTGTATATACATATTGTGGCTGTTTTGATAGATTGATTTATTGACAATTGTATTTCTACTCGGTGACTTAGTTTTCACTATTTTCGATGGCTGTGCCATTCATACACCATTTACATAAAGCGTACAACACGTGTTGATATATGTAAAAAGGATACAAGTTAAAAGAGATTACAATAAATAAATAAATAATAATAATAAATATAATGCATGAAATAACAAATAAAAAGATGTAGTATATAAAGTAGTCATAACGTACAGGAAACATATAAAAACAAAGTACATTTTAAATGGTAGTGTGTAGTGTAGGGTCTATTTGAAGATTGGAACTGAATGGCTGTTTTGAATTTCAATTGGTAGTTTATTCCTTAACTTCAAACCGGACACATTGACACTGCGTTGATAGAAAGCTTTGGGTGGTTTCAGCTGAGAGGCATTTCTCGTATTGTAAGACTTTTGGCTTATCGAGAGTCCAATACTTTTTATCTACATGTATCCCGCCTTTTTAAGGTGTGTGTCGCTTTTATTTTTAAACATATTCACGCTACTAGCACCAACACAATCAGGAGATAATCTGTTCCATTCATTTACAGTCCTTTGTGAAAATGAGAACTTTCTTATATCTAATCTACACTGCTCCTTTACTAATGTAGCTTCATGTCCTCTGGTCCTTCTATTTTTCTTAACTGAGAATAAAATGTTTCTATCAATATTTTCATAACCATTCAATATTTTAAACACTTCTATGTGATCTCCTCTCAATCTCCTGGTCTCTAATGTTGTTAAACCACATTCTTTTAGGCGTATTTCGTAACTAAGATCCCTCAGATTTTGTATCATTTTAGTCGCTCTCCTCTGTACTCTTTCTAGCATATCTATGTCCTTCTTGTGATATGGCCTCCATGCTTGTATACAATATTCTAAATGAGGCCTCACTATTGTTTTGTACAGCGGTACTATTAATTCTTTTTTCTTATACGCTATATTTCGCCTAATTAATCCAAGGATTTGATTTCCCTTTGACGCTGCAATTCCGCACTGCTCTGAAACCTTCATATCAGCACTAATGGTTAACCCCAAGTCCTTTTCTTTTACAGTAGTACTTAGAACAGTACCCCCCATTTTATATTTTACCTCTTCATTCCCATGACCTGTGTGGAGGCATTTACATTTCCCAAAATTGAACAGCATTTGCCACTTTTCAGACCATTTGATCAACCTATCAAGATCATCTTGTAAATGCTGTCTGTCTCCATCACTTTTAATCCTTCTAAACACTTTTGTATCATCCGCAAATTTTAACACCTTGCTTGTTATATCATCGTCCAAATCGTTGATATATATTATGAATAATATAGGTCCTAGTACTGATCCCTGTGGTACCCCACTCAATACCGATTTCCAGTTTGAAGCCTCCCCATCAACTACTACACGTTGTCTTCTGTCATTCAGCCATTTTTCTATCCAGTTTATTATACCATTTCCTATGCCATGGGCCTTTAGCTTAAGGAGTAATCTTTGATGTGGTACTTTGTCGAAAGCTTTTTGAAAATCTAAATAGATGATATCTACTGGTGATCCCTCATCTACCCACCTAGTGATGTCTTCCAAAAAACATAACATATTTGTTAAGCATGACCTCGCTTTTAAAAACCCATGTTGAGATGGGTTTATCAAGTTATGTTTAACAAGAAAATCCACCATGTGATCTTTAATTAGTCTTTCTAATAATTTGCAAATCACTGATGTTAAACTCACTGGTCTATAGTTCTCTGACTTGTTTCTCGAACCTTTTTAAATAACGGTATAATGTTTGCCTCTTTCCATTCTAAAGGAACCACTCCCTCTTCTAATGACAAATTGAAAACTGTTGCAAGTGGTACGCTAATTTGTTCTACAATTTCCAATAGTAGTTTGGGCGGAATCCCGTCCACTCCAGGTGATTTATTATCCTTCATAGCCCTTATTTTCTTAGCTACCATTTCCGAGGTTACAACTAACTGTCCTAAATAGTCTGAATCTGCCCCTTGAACTTAGCCTCTGGTACTGGCAGTGAACTAATATCTTCCCTGGTAAACACTGAACTAAAATACTCATTCAGGTCTTCTGCCATTAAGAATCCCTCTGATATTGTATTTCCAGCACTATCTTCTAGAGGACCGACCTTATCCTGAACTTTCTGTTTGCTTCGAATATACGCATAAAAACTCTTACTGTCATGTTTTATATTACTAGCTAATTTTTTTTCATAGCTTCTCTTTGAATTTCTAATTTCAGCTGTAGCTTGATTAAGTGCTTCTTTATAAATGTTGTAGTCTTCATCATTTCCAGTACATCTATATGACTTCCACATCATTTGTTTATACTTAATTTTTCTAATGGCTTCTTTCGATAAGTGTTTCTTTTTAGACCGTTTCCCTTGTTTTTTGAAAGGTACAAATTTATCGACTATGCACTTAATTTCACTATTTAAGATATTCCAGCATTCGGTTGCTGTCTTATTCTTCAGTGTGTTATTCCAGTCTATCTTTGCTAAATATTTCCTCATGTCCTTATACCTTCCTTTGTGGAAATTTCTCCTATACTGCTTTTTACTATTCCTTTCTGATTTTACTTTGATGGTAAAATGTATCTGGTTGTGATCACTACTCCCCAGTGGCTCACATATCTTGACATTGTCAACTAATTCTTTCTGTGAGGACAAAACTAAGTCTAACACATTCTCTCCCCTGGTTGGTTCTAGCACATGTTGAGAAAGGAAACTATCTTGTACTAAAACTAAAAACTTGTGGTCCTCACTCCCCATACTCTGTAGAGATTTCCATTGTATATGCCCATGGTTAAAGTCCCCCATAATAATACAGTTCCGTTTGCTTACTTCCCTTATAGCGTTTTGTATTTTTTCATTCTCTTCTATGCTTATGTTTGGACTTCGATAAACTAACCCAACTGTTAACGTTGAGTTTCCTGTAACTATGTTACACCAAACAGCTTCTTCGCAATCTGCTTCTCTTTCTAATTTTATTTCATAAGCCTGGATAGATTCTTTAATATATAAAATAACTCCACCTCCCTTTCTTCCTATTCTATCTTTCCTAAACATTACATATCCTGTTAGTCCCAATTCGGCATCTGATATATCAGTGGTGGCCCACGATTCGGTTATACCTATTATGTGAGGGTCAATATCTTCTACCATAATGTTTAGTTCACTTCTTTTGTTTACTATGCTCCTTGCATTTAAACAAATGCATTTATATCCTGATTCAGAACAGTTTTCCAGGATGTTCTTTGCCGATTTATTTCTGCTGTCTTTATCTATGCCTCCAGTTTCAGGCTTCTCTGTGAATCCCCCCTGCGAATCTAGTTTAAATAGATGCAGCCTGTCCCACTGTCAACAGATTGCAGCAGGTTCTCTGAGAAAACTGCTGCCCCCTTTCCACTTAGATGTAGGCCATCTCTCATGTACATATCTTCCCTCCCAACAAAGTATCCCCATAAATCTACGAATCCCACCCCCTCTTCTTTACACATCTGCTCAACTAGTGCGTTGATCGCCATCCTCTTGCAGTTTCTATATGTCGGACCCGGAGAGTCGCGCCAGAGACACAGAGTGTCGCATCAGAGTGTCATGCCAGTGACGCAGGGTGTCGCGCCAGAAACCCAGTGTTGTGCCAGAGACCCGGAAAGTCGCACGCGCACCACCGGCAGAAACCCGGAGAGTCGCGCCAGAGACCCAGAATGTTGCGTCAGAGACCCGGAAAGTCGCGCCAGAGACCCAGAATGTCACACCACAACCTTGTGATCTGGCACCAATTAAATTGCCATCTCGCATGAGGAAACGGGGCAGACCGAAAGACAGTGGTAGGATTACCAAAGAAGAAACGGCGGGTTGGATGCGTGGCATTCGTAGATCTGATGCCTAGCAGGAAGGAGGAGAGGATGCTGTCATGGTTTGTGTCTCCCAACCATGTCACTGCTGCCCTTGCTGGCAGTAAGTTGACGGAAGAAATGATAGAGACAATACCTGAATAGGTGGACAATGTAGAGTTACCCCACATTGGACTTGTAGTATATGGGACGATTCGGTATAACGCTGTATAAGGTCCCATGATGCTTTGCGTGTTGACCACGCCATGTTGCTAAAATAAAACGTGTTTCACACAACGCCGTCTCTGCGTCTCTGTACTAACCCAGACAACAACACATGGTGGCAGCGGTACGCGAACATGGCCAACGAAGAGGTACGCCAATCGACGCAACTTCCCCTTCCAGGGAAATTCGAAGGAGCAACAGGTCCAGCTCAAACTGAGTTATGGACAAAATGGTCAACAAGATTCGAACGTTACCGAGTTGCATCAGGCCTACAAGCGAAGTCACAGCTTGAACAAGTAAGCACTTTGCTATACGCAATGGGCGAATGTGCAGACGCTATTCTGACCACGATCAAAATCGATGAAAATAAGGCAACGTACGCCAAGGTAAAGTCTGCTATTGACCAGTATTTCAATGTGAGGAGAAACACCATTGTCGAAAGGGCACGTTTCAACACCCGGCGACAAACGGCATCAGAGCCAGTCGACAGTTTCATACAAGACTTACACCGAATGGCAGAAAACTGCAGTTATGGTGATCTAAAGGACGAGTTGATCCGCGATAGAATAGTCGCAGGCGTCGCTGACAACGGGCTGTCAGATAGCCTACAGTCAAAACCAGATTTGACGCTTGAGCAAACTGTCCAGATTATCCGCCAGGCGGAGGCACGCAAGCTAGACAGAGACGTAGTAAGAGGTGAAATTAGCACGCCCTCCAGTGCCCGCGAAATCGATCACGTCAGACCAGCTAGTAAAGCAGTACCCAGAAAATGGAGCAAAAAGCCAAAACGAGGCTACACTCACCCCAATGACATGACTAGTACCTGCCAATGGTGCGGGCGTCAACCAGCACACGACAGGCAGAAATGTCCAGATAAAAATGACTGCTGTCGGGCATGCGGAAAACAAGGGCACTTCCAAGCTGTGTGTCGCGGCAGTGCAATTAGGAGACACAGTGGCAGAGTCCACGAAGTAAAGAGGGAGGACATCCCTTTTCTGGGGGAGATCAAAGATGAGAGTGACTTTTGGTCTGCACGCGTTAGTGTGAACGGTCATAACACACGCTTCAAACTCGACACAGGCGCATCAGTTTCGGTCATAAGTGACAGGGAACAGTGGTTGAAACGGGTTCAACTCCACAGGAATCAGAAGAAACTCCGTGGACCTGCCGGTCAGGGGCATACTCCATGCGACCTTGAAATACCGTGGCAAAGAAGTAACTGAAACAGTATACGTCCTACATAACCAACAGTGTTCACTGTTGAGCAAACAAGCTTGTGTTAAACTCGGACTTGTGTCGCGGTCCGATGGCGTTGAGGAAGTAAATGATCCAACAGCGAACTTCAAAGCAGAATTTCCGAGTCTATTCACTGGCCTCGGCAAGTTAAAGACTGAATATCATGTGACGCTTCGTGCAGACGCCAGACCAGTGTGTTTGTACGCACCGAGGAAGATCCCGCATCCTCTGCTGCCGAAGGTGAAAGCGGAACTTGAGATGATGCAGCGACAGGGGGTCATCTCTCCAGTCACACAACCCACAGATTGGTTTTCGGGACTTGTGATTGTTCCCAAGTCGTCAGGAACTTCACTACGGGAGATACACCCAATGCATTCTGTGGATGAAAGTTTAGCTAAGCTGGGAACAAGCAAGTTGTTCACAAAACTAGACGCCAACAGCGGATTCTGGCAACTTCCCCTGGATGAGGAGTCCAGGCTTCTTACAACATTCGTCACACCTTTCGGGCGATTCTGTTTTAACAAACTTCCGTTTGGTATCAGCTCAGCAAGTGAAATTTTCCTGCGCACGATGTCGGCCATTCTGGAAGGCCAAGAAGGAGAATCTGCCACATGGATGACATCTTGATACATGGCAAAGACAAACCAGAACATGACAAGCGCGTTAGAGCTGTCATGCTACGCTTACAGCAAGCCGGACTAACGCTGAACAACAAATGTGAATTTGCAAAGCGGTCGATCAAGTTCTTGGGACATGTCGTCGATGCCTCAGGGATACATGCAGACAGTAGCAAGACGGGAGCCATCGCACAATTCCCAGCTCCCACCAATGTCACGGAACTCCAACGCTTCATGGGTATGGTGAACCAAATGGGAAAATTCATTCCACGACTGGCTGATATCAACGAACCGTTACGCCAGTTACTGTGCAAAGACAGGGCATGGTTATGGGAAGAGGCACAACAATCTGCCTTCCAGCAAGTGAAATACATGCTTGTATCACCCGACGTACTTGCACACTATGACCCAAACCGCCCAACAATGATCGCAGCAGACGCATCTTCTCAGGGGATCGGTGCAGTGCTACTGCAAATTCAAGATGGTGGCAGACGTCGTCCAGTCTGCTATGCATCCCGATCACTCACAGAAACCGAGAAACGCTATGCAGTCATAGAGAAGGAAGCTCTTGCAGCAACCTGGGCTTGCGAGAAGTTCAGAGAGTATGTAATGGGGCTAAACTTCACGCTCGAGACTGATCACAAACCTCTCGTGCCACTTCTGAAAACAACAGAGCTAGCCAAGATGCCACCTCGCATCCAACGATTTCGTCTGAGAATAATGCGATACAACCCGGAAGTCGCATACGTCCCGGGAAAGCATCAAACGACACCTGACGCATTATCTCGCGCTCCCGTCAACTTCCCAGAGCAGACCGACATCATGTTTGTGGAAGAGGTAGAGTGTTACGCGAAACACACAGTAACCATACTTCGCTACGGAGAAACGTCTACAGGACATTCGAGCGGCACAGAAAGCAGATGCTGAGTGCGAACAAGTCAGAACATTTTGCACACTAGGATGGCCAGCTTACATGCCACATCTGCCGCTGATACGACCGTACTGGGAGAACAGGAGCCATCTCGCGGTAGTCGATGATCTCCTACTTTATGACGAACGCATCGTGATTCCGAGGGCCATGCGTTTGGATATACTACACTGCATACACCAGGGCTATCTTGGTATCACGAAATGTCGCGCTCGGGCTCGCACATCGGTGTGGTGGCCAGGATTGTCCAACTGCATAGAGGACATGGTTATTAAGTGCTCAGCGTGTGCGAAAGATCGTCCGGAAACCAAAGAACCACTCATGCCAGCATCGTTCCCATCTCGTCCCTGGGAGAGGCTTGGCATGGACCTTTTCGGGTTTCATGGAATTGCATATCTCATCGCAATTGACTATTACTCGAGATGGATTGAGATCAAGCAGCTTCGCGACCAAACATCAGAAAGTGTCATCACAACGCTGAAGGAACTGTTTGTCGTCCACGGCATCTCAGATGTTGTCATGTCAGACAACGGGCCTCAATTCAGTGCTGATGCATTTCGACAGTTCGCAGCAACATATGGGTTCGTTCACACAACGAGCTCACCGCGATATCCGCAAGCCAATGGCGGAGAGAGCTGTCCGTACAGTGAAAGCGTTGCTCAGGAAGAACGAAGACCATTACCTGGCTCTTCTCACATATCGGTCAACTCCGTTACAGAATGGGCTATCCCCAGCCGAACTACTGATGGGAAGAAGGTTACGAACACAACTGCCAACACTCCCGAGCACGCTTCAGCCAAGGGTACAGACCGGTGACAGAGAGAAGGCCCGAACCAAAGAGAACGCCGAACAGCCAAACACGCACCTACAACAACCGACATAGGACACAGGAACTTCCTGTCCTACAGCCAGGTGACCAAGTATGGGTTAGGGATCAGGACCGACAGGGCAGGATACTGAGACAGACACATCACCCTAGATCGTATCTCGTGAGAACCGAATACGGCACGGTGCGACGTAACAGAAGAGTTCTGGTTCCTACTCCGGACGAACAACATGCGATGACCAGTCCGGTAAGAGGGCCACAACCATCCGGCATCCCAGATGTGAGTGAAAGCAGATCGCGCGCACCTACTACGGAGACGATGCGATCATCGCCACAGCACACCGACACTAGCCTAACCGGAGACACGGCCTCTCCATGTGTGACTGTGACCAGATCAGGAAGAGTTATAAAGCCGCCTGAACGTTTGAACTTATAGTCACCGAAGTTCACCATTGTCTAGAGACATGTTTGCAGGTGAACATGACTGTACAGTTCAGCATGTGAATGCGAACTCTGAGGGGAGGTGTAGAGTTACCCCACATTGGAATTGTATCATATGGGACGATTCGGTATAACGCTGTATAAGGTCCCATGATGCTTTGTGTGTTTGTAGCATTTCTGCTATTTCTGAATGTTTAATCTACTTTCCTGAGGTTTAATTTTATAAATGAGTAAGGTCAAGCCAGTAGATAGACATATTGTTAACCAACCGCCTTAGTTACGTAATTACAGCAACTCGGTTGCAGATGCGCTCAGTGAAGCGTGGTATTCTGTTGCTAGTGTTTCTAGGCAAGCAGGTGGTTTCACTGTAATCGTAGAGAAGGTGTTCCACAATGCCTAGTTTGAATTGTATATTACATTAGCCAATAGAAATGATGGAAACCTGTCATATGATGTGTCATTAGGTCTGCTTATATAAACGTTTGTTGTACGCAAGTAGTAATAGAGGTTAAGTACCGGGCAGGTTGGATTCGGAGTGAAGCAAAAGCAAAGTACCCGGATGTAGGTCAAGGTCAAGTACCCGGATGTAGGTCAAGGCCAATCGACCCGGATGTAGGTCAAGGTCACGTGGCGCCCCCATCGAATTTTTTTGGAACTAAAATAGCACCCCTACCGGAATTTTTCGGGCCTAAAATAGCGCCCCCTATCGGAATTTTTCGGGACTAAAATAGCGCCAACCTAGCGGATAGTTGGTGAACTAATTAGTTCCCGCCCAAAACACAAATAGCGCCCCCTGGCGGAATTTTTCGGTACTAATTATATTTCCCGCCAAAACTAAAATAGCGCCCCCCTATCGAAATTTTCCGGAACTATAAAAGCACCACCTAGCGGATAGTTGGTGAACTAAAATATTTCCCGTCAAAACACAAATAGCGCCCCCTGGCGGATAGTCGGTGAACTAAAATATTTCCCTCCAAAACTAGTTAGCGCCACCTAGCGGATTTTTGTCGAAATACAGTTTGAGACTGGAGGATAAGTTGTGAAGTAAATGTTCGAGTACTGCAAATATTCGTGTCTCTTGCACGCTTGCGTGCAATAGAGTCCCCTGACGGATAGCTCAGGAACTACAAACATCATCCCCTAGTGGACAAGTGAGTGAACCCCGTGTTAAAGCATAGGGAATTTTCCCCATGTTAAAGGATAGGGAAACACCCGGATGTTGCCGGATTTTGCTCTTGCTCTCAGCCAATTCCAAAGTCAAGGATTATGCAACTGATGGTATCCCGACAGCCTCTGCGCCACCTGCGATTGACCAATCACGAGCGAGCTGGGCATTGTGGGCGTGGCTAGTTATGCAAATGAGCTTGGAAAAGTATTTCCCATGTTATGAGATAGGGAATTTTTACCATGTTAAAGCATAGGGAATTTTTACCATGTTAAAGGATAGGGAATTTTCCCATGTTAAAGCATAGGGAATTTTTCAAACTGCTACGCACAGTAATTTTGTACCCGAGGTTGACTTGGTTAATCAGATAGCGCTTTGGTTAGCCATTGTTTTGAGCTTTCGTACTTGAATATAATCTCATCATTTGATGTTATGGTCATTGTCGTTATAGTGAGTGAAAAATCTCCCTGTTAACCGGTATAAACTGGTATAAATCAAGCCTCAAGGGTCTGTGTATTGGCCCCGTGTTAAGCCATAGGGAAGTTATACGAACTTATCTGTTAAAACATTCAAACTACCAGCTATCTGTGTAATATTTTGGTCAAACTGTTTGTCATTTGCACTTACCAACGGTCACAGTTGAAAGTCCGCGTACAAACCGGATCCAAACTGGTGTCAAACTGTTTTGAACTGATATATCCTATCCAAGGCTCATCCGTATTTCATCTGTGCCTAGAGACCACCAATACTGTTTCAGCATTTTATCATGCTGGTGTTCTTAACCTATACGTGTGTACGTATGTACGTATGTACGTATGTACGTAGGTGTATAATCGCGTTCAACATCATTATTAAATAAATAAATGCGCTATGTGCGATGCGCAATGTCGACTCGATCACCTTGATGCCAAAGATCATATATCAATACAAGACGGCGCAGTGCTCGCTATCTACATTGTTCGAGGAAAGTGAAGCGTCATGTTACAACAGTACAGGTACATAATAACCTCCCAGATAAGATGTACCAGTATCTATATAGTTTACCGTATTAAGGTTCAAGTGTACACAGGACCATTAGAACGTTTTTATCCTTTTTCGTACTATAGTATTTAAATTCGTGCTTCTTCGGTAAAACCTTCGAAACCAACTTCTGTCGTAAAACAAATAACCTGGCATGGGTAATCGAAAATGAACTCATAGATTCATATATATATATATATATATAGATACATCAAGAGACGAGACTGTGACCGTGATGTGTGATCTATGACTGAGATGTGTCACGAGACTACGGATGACACATCACACGATAAAGTACTCAGATCAACTAGTGGTGCGAACGAATCACTACAGTTTGACCAACACACATCACGAATCGAACTATAGACACGAGTCGGACAACCGAAACACTATAGTTTGACCAACACACGGCACGAATCGGACTCAGACCAACTAGTTGCGTAAACGAAACAGAAACTTAACCGATTACACTGCACAAATTGAACTCAGACCAACTAGTTGCGTAAACGAAACAGAAACTTAACCGATTACGCTGCATAAATTGAACTCAGACCAACAAGTGGTGCAAACGAAACACTATGCTTTGACCAACACACGACACGAATCGAATTCAGATCAACTAGTGGCGCAAACGAAACAGAAACTTAACCGATTACGCTGCACGAATTGAACTCAGACCAACTAGTTGGACAAACGAAACACTATTCTTTGACCAACACATGTCACAAATTGAACTCAGACCAACTAGTTGCGTAAACGAAACAGAAACTTAACCGATTACGCTGCACAAATTGAACTCAGACCAACTAGTTGCGTAAACGAAACAGAAACTTAACCGATTACGCTGCACAAATTGAACTCAGACCAACTAGTTGCGTAAACGAAACAGAAACTTAACCGATTACGCTGCACAAATTGAACTCAGACCAACTAGTGGTGCAAACGAAACACTATGCTTTGACCAACACACGACACAAATCGAACTCAGATCAACTAGTTGCGTAAACGAAACAGAAACTTGAACCAGAAACTTAACCGATTACACTGCACGAATTGAACTCAGACCAACTAGTTGGACAAATGAAATACTATTCTTTGACCAACACATGTCACAAATTGAACTCAGATCAACTAGTCACACAAACGAAACACTATGCTTTGACCAACACGCTGAACGAATCGAACATTGAACTCAGACCAACTAGTTGTGCAAACGAAACACTATGCTTTGACCAACACGTGTCACGAATTGGACTTAGATCAACTAGTTGTACAAACGAAACACTATGCTTTGACCAACACGTGTCACGAAAACGAAACACTATGCTTTGACCAACACGTGTCACGAATTGAACTTAGATCAACTAGACACATCACACGAGACTATGACCGAGATATGTCACGAGACTACGGATGACACATCACACGAGAGTACCGACGAGACAAGAGACGAGACTATGACCGAGATATGTCACGAGACTAAGGATGACACATCACACGAGACTTCGGATGACACGGCACACGAGAGTACCGACGAGACAAGAGAAACACGTGTCACGAAAACGAAACACTATGCTTTGACCAACACGTGTCACGAATTGAACTTAGATCAACTAGATACATCACACGAGACTATGACCGAGATATGGCACGAGACTTCGGATGACACGTCATACGAGAGTAGCAACGAGACAAGAGACGAGACTATGACCGAGATATGTCACGAGACTACGGATGACACGAGAC
>CM034544.1:40333967-40383822 GCA_020002185.1 Paraescarpia echinospica | reverse complement strand
ACTTCTATTGACAGTTATGGAATATTAAGTCTACAAAACAACAATTGTAATAATTATTGAATTAAACTCAACGTTTTTAACGTAAACATTAGTTTTGATGCGTCACTCGACAGTCGAATAAACTGCAGCAGATAAAGACAAGAACTGGATGAAATATTACTTGACATTTGTGACATTGAGACGACAATTGAACTAGTCGTCGGTTGAAACAGGTGTAAATAAGGTTCTAATGTCCTTACCTTAGACGACGTAACTGGTCTTGTTGTCTCAGACAGTCCCCCAGCGTTAGTGTCGTCTCCGTCGACCTCAGACAATCCTTGTTGTCCACCAGACTACAAAGTAATTTATAGTGTTGGTTTGAAATGACTCCAACTGACGTCACTCGCTGTCCACCGACTAAACCGTGTCACATGTCACATGTATATAACAGGTCGATTAACGACGACATTTCAAAGTCATCATCGACACAAACGTCTACACACGACAACAGACTCCAGTGTGACGATCTCTCGGTAAAGTCGTATTTCACTTGTCAACAACAGTTGACACATTGTAGCCGATGCTGCAGGTCACACAGTACTCGGGGACTCGCTCCTTCTCACCCACTCTTTACCCTCCGTGTCAAACCACACAACTCGTGCTGATTATACAATGTCACATATAGAGGGTGAAATACAAAATTACACCTCATTTGGGCGACTTGTTTTAATTTGCGAGGGTTTTCAGGCAGTAATTTGTTAATGGATCTTCAAATGTTGCAATTTAATTTCCAGTTGTGACACCCCTGAAATAAATTAACCCAATTCCTGCACTTCAACACGACTTGGGGGTTTTGTAGAAACACACAACATTAATATATATTGATACTGACTCGTTTAGGGCAGTATTAAAATGAGAGTCATGTAACTATTGTGGGGTATATACAATATGTGTCTCACTCGAAGACCTCCAAATGTTGACATCTTGTCATTCCTTCTAACACGGGAGACAAAGATTCCGGGGTGAGACCACATCGCCACAGGCTGAAACAACAAATTGTTTAACATAACATAATCTACCCTCGGAGAAACACTCAGTCATATCTACTAACTGATGTGGAATATATTAATAATTCCACAATACAACAATTGTAATACTTATTAAATTAAACGCAACGCTTTTAATGTAATCGTTGATTTGTTTTGATACGTTACTCGACAGTTCAATAAACTGAAGCAATTAAACACAAGAACTGGATTAAACTTGACAACTGTGACATCATGACAACTATTGTAACAGTCGTCGGTTGAAACAGGTGTAAATTAGTTAATAAGGTCCCAAGTCTTACCGTATTTCACGAAGTTGTCCCATCCTCCGTAGAGCTGTACCTAAAGAGGTCCCTGCCTCGGTCGTCGCCAAAGGTTCACCGCCGTAGTCGCCCTCCAGTCTACAATTACAGAGTAAATTATTTCCGTGGATTGAAACAACACAAACTGACGACGGTGTCAGTCACTAACACTGGGCAATAATTAAACTGTACCAAATGTAAACTCGCACGTAACAGACGATTGACGACAATATTTCATTTCACATCAAACACACGAGAGTGAGTAGAAAGTTTATGCAATGATTATTTGTCAAACTGACTTTCTGTCAGGCCGCCGGTGAAGGACGCTTTCAATAACTACATCATTACAAATACATTCCCTACAGAGGGGTACTTTTGAAACAATGTTTCTCCTTCAGGTGTTGTGTACCTGGGCAGCTTAGCAACGACTTCTAAAAATATAGACCGACTTTCTGTGTTGACAGTCGCTGTGCACCAGCATAGCCATAGGTTTTATTATAATACTTCAAATGGATTCGTTTAGGGCAGTACTAAAACGAGAGTCATGTAACTGTTGTGGGGTGTATATACAATATGTGACTCACGTGAACACCTCCAAATGTTGACATCTTCTAAGGCCGTCTAACACGGGAGACAGAGATTCCGGAGTGAGACCACATCCCCTCAGGCTGAAACCAAAAATTGTTTAACATAACATAATCTACCCTCGGACAAACACTCAGTCATATCTACTAATTGATGTGGAATATATTAATAATTCGACAATACAACAATTGTAATACTTATTAAATTAAACGCAACGCTTTTAATGTAATCGTTGATTTGTTTTGATACGTTACTCGACAGTTCAATCAACTGAAGCAATTAAACATAAGAACTGGATTAAACTTGATAACTGTGACATCATGACAACAATTGTAACAGTAGTCGGTTGAAACAGGTGTAAATTAGTTAATAAGGTCCCAAGTCTTACCGTATTTCACGAAGTTGTCCCATCGTCCGTAGAGCTATACCTAAAGAGTTCCCTGCCTCGGTCGTCGCCAAAGGTCCACCGTCGAAGTCGCCCCCCAGTCTACAATTACAGAGTAAATTATTTCCGTGGATTGAAACAACACAAACTGACGACGGTGTCAGTCACTAACACTGGGCAATAATTAAACTGTACCAAATGTAAACTCGCACGTAACAGATGATTGACGACAATATTTCATTACACATCAAACACACGAGTGTGAGTAGAAAGTGTATGCAATAATTATTTGTCAAACTGACTTTCTGTCAGGCCGCCGGTGAAGGACGCTTTCAATAGCTACATAATTACAAATACATTTCCTACAGAGGGGTACTTTTGAAACAATGTTTCTCCTTCAGGTGTTGTGTACCTGGGCAGCTAGCAACGACTTCTAAAAATATACGACCGGTTTTATCTCCTTCGACAGTCGCTGTGCACACTAGAATAGGTTTTTATTATAATATTTGATCTCGCAAAATAAAATGTGTTTTCCATTTTTATTGATGGTGTCTGCGACAATGCACACGTTTGCTTGCCCAGTTATTACTTATATTAACGGGCCTCCTAAAGTTGTTTTAAAATAATTTAACTTACCATCGTTAACTAAAACAAACACTGTCAGATTTGTAAAAAAAATACAATGGTACATTACCATGCATGTCATGTGTTCGTATATCTAATGGAAGTTGGTGTGATGAAGAAAACATATCTTACAAATAAATAAATATATATAATATGCCTTGCTTAGTTGTATTCAGTATTTCTTTAACTGCTAGGACCTAGGCAATTTCACACTTGTTGAACATATTTCAAGCAGATGATAAAATACTAAACTTAAATGAGTCAACCTACCCCAGCCACCTCCTAGACCCAGAGCCTAGACCTAGACTTATGCTTCCATTTTCGTCACTAAATGCCCGGAAGGTCACGCTTAAGAAATATATTATGATTTTTGAAAGATATCACTAAGTGGGTAAACGAGGGATCACCAGTAGATATCATCTACTTAGATTTTCAAAAAGCTTTCGACAAAGTGCCACATCAAAGATTACTTCTTAAACTAAAGGCCCATGGCATAGGAAATGGTATAATTAACTGGATAGAAAAATGGCTGATTGACAGAAGACAACGGGTAGTTGTTGATGGGGAGGCTTCAAACTGGAAATCAGTACTAACTGGGACCAATATTATTCTTAATATATATCAACGATTTGCACGATGACATAACAAACAAGGTGTTGAAATATGCGGATGATACAAAAGTGTTTAGAATGATTAAAAGTGATGGAGTTAGACAGAATTTACAAGATGATTTTGACAGGTTAATCAAATGGTCTGAAAAGTGGCAAATGTTGTTCAATTTTGGGAAATGTAAATGCCTTCACACAGGACATGGGAACGAAGATGTAGAATATACAATGGGGGTACTGTACTAAGTACTACTGTAAAAGAAAAAGGACTTAGGGTTAACCGTTAGTGCTGATATGAAGGTTTCAGAGCAGTGCAGAATTGCAGCTTCAAAGGGAAATAAAATCCTTGGATTAATTAGGCGAAATATAGCCTATAAGGAAAAATAACTAATAATACTGCTGTACAAAACAAAATGTTAGGCCTCATTTAGAATATTGTATACAAGCGTGGAGGCCATATCGCAAAAAGGACATATATATATGCTAGAAAGAGTAGAGAGGAGAGCGACTAAAATGATACCAAAATCAGTTAGTTATGAAAAACGCCTAAGAGAATGTGGTTTAACAACACTAGCGATCAGGAGATTGAGAGGAGATCAGATAGAAGTGTTTAAAATATTGAATGGTTATAAAATATTAATACACATATTTTTTTCTTAGTTAAGAAAAATAGAAATACTACAGGGCATGAAGTTACATTAGCAAAGGAGCAGTGTATATTAGATATAAGAAAGTTCTCATTTTCACAAAGGACTGTAAATGAATGGAACAGATTATCTGCTGATTGTGTGGTTGCTAATAGTGTGAATATGTTTAAAAATAAAATCGACACATACCTCAGAAGGGCGGGATACATGTAAATAAAAGGGTTGGACTCTCGATAAGCTAAAGCTTCCTTGTCCACCGGCCATCTAGAATTAATTCTCTGGGTGGCAATCTTGTTAAATCTTATTAAATTTTCAAATTGTATGTATTTAATTGACTGAACAACGTATTGCGGGTGTCACTAAATTGCACCTTTTAAAAAGAGTTTTATTTATGCAAGAGCAACTATATCTAAACGAACCGTAATTATTTTCAACGCCAATCACGTCACTTGCATGCGATATTGCTTGCTAGTTCTACGCCTACGGCTACGGTTTACGCCCACCTGCTATTGAAGCAACACCAAAGTCAACATTATTTATAATACCGTCATGTGCATCCTACTTACTTTGTGATGCAATACGCATGCATTTATACATTTAACCTGATAACAAACCGTGTCAGAAATTGCTTAAAACAAACACTCAAGCGATTGTGAACGTTATTGTACATTTGTAGCAGACGACTTTTGTTTTTTGGCGCAAAACGCGATTGCATACAATTAGTTCATATTCAATCGCATCGCGGCGTTGTTAAAATATGAATTTACATCAATTAGCACAGTGAGTTGTTAGGTTATTAATTTTAACTAGCAAAAACGCCCAGCCTCCGGATAGCGTTGCATACAGATAAACACAGGAAGACGGTTTCCAGAAATTCCCAAATGAAGTTTGCCTTAAAGAAAACGTGAGCATTTATTTGCAATGCAACTTAGAAAACTAGGTTGCCCAAGGTCCGTAATGTGGCGCCACTGTTTTATTGTTAATGCACACACTCGCACCCGCGCCCGCCCGCACACACACACGCACCGCACGCACGCACACACACTCATTGTTAATGTTCAAAACCTGACAGGCACACTGAGCTGAAAAGTCGGTGGCCAGTGTTACCTTCAACTTAGTAGGGGGACGGCTGGCGTGCAAAACGGGCCTCCTGCCTAAAACTGGCCCCCAACAGTTTGGCGTTTTTGTACTATATACAGCAAAATTTGTGGTGGCATTGCTAAGAAACACATAAATGGACTCTGGTGAACATTGGTCGGTCGGAAGTGACATTCAAAGATATGTGCTCAAAAAGATCGTTTTTCACACTTTTCTTAAAATATTACCACTATTTTTGCAAATATCAAATTTTCGTTTGGTTCGCGTTGAAAACAACGAAAACTGTGCTATGCATAAGCCAAACGTACATGCTCTTATATATACATATATATAACTACTCGATAATATAACAATATAATATGTATCCGTACAACTCATACTGACGTTATATAAAAAATATATTAGTAATGTTATTGTTTTGTTAAATAATTTGTTATTATTATTATTGTATAACTGGGTATGATGTAACATCCTATGTAAAATAATGTAATAATATAAAACCTTAAAAATGCAGGTATGTGTATTGTACCAACAGCATATCGACGATAGCGAACCTCTGTTAGCATAGCGGACCACTTCTTAAGGGCCCGTTTTGGACGCCCTTCACGGTCTCGGGTTGATTATCAATTTGAATACAAACTCTCAAAGTTTTTAAAATCTAATACATATATATATATATGTATTAGATTTTAAAAACGTATATATGTATTATATTTTAAAAGCTTTATATAAGCTTTTAAAATCTAATACATACATATATATATATATATGTATTATTTTAGTTTTGGACGCCCTTCACGGTCTCGGGTTGATTATCAATTTGAATACAAACTCTCAAAGTTTTTAAAATCTAATACATATATATATATATATTAGATTTTAAAAACTTTGAGATATATATATATATATGTATTAGATTTTAAAAACTTTGAGAGTTTGTATTCAAATTGATAATCAACCCGAGACGGTGAAGGGCGTCCAAAACTAAAATAATACATATATATATATATGTATGTATTAGATTTTAAAAGCTTATATATATATATGTATTATATTTTAAAAACTTGGAGTTTGTATTCAACGTGTACAATTCAGTGAAAGCAACATATACATCCATTTAATATGTATATAAAACGGTCAGTGCAGCCAGTCTCGTCTATGAAGCGTGAGCGTCTATGTCATGAATGGGGGAAGCTGTTTTTAAGTGAATATTATTCAACTTTAAAAATAATAATAGTGTGGAGTCTCCCATCACACAGTGATTTGTTTTGTATTTTGTTGACATTATGTAAATTATTATTGTAAAATTTGTATCTTAGTATTTGTTTTCATATTTTTTAGTTCTAGTTGTTTTCAGCGCTTGACAATGTTCTATTAACTGACTGGTCTGTATTATTGTGGTTACAATGTAATGGTCTTATGATGTCCCATTCTTTATATGCTGGCACTGATGGTGGTCACTACCAGGGTGCTTCTCGTCCTCAATGGTTCTTTTACGTCCCAAATTGAGACGGGACCGACATTAATGTGATCACTGAGTCACGAGGGATACACAGTCCCCAATTTTGAGAGCCAGATTTTTATACCAAATATGCCTGCTCAGTCCAGGTTTCCAACTCAGAGCACTGGCATGCCAGGCGGATGTGCTAAGCACTGCTAACCACTACACTAGCCGCACTCTCTGTATAATTTGTTTCTGCTGTTGGGATAAATAAAATGCATCCTTACCTTACCTAAAGATGGGAGGGTGTGTTTCTATATTTTATAAAAACCAGCACAAAACCTTGGAGTAACATACACTATCGAGAGGGATGCGGGGGTACCAGCCCAGCCTGATCACAGTGTTTTCTTCTATATCATGAGCAGTCTTACCCATTATACTTTGTCTTAGTTACATATTGAACATAACTTGGGATAATGTAATTGTTTTTTATTTTACAGTTTAATGAAGAGGAGCTCAGCATGAAACTGCCACAGAATAACATGTATAGGGACGTACATGGTGGTATGCACCAACTACTCAAATTTACACTGGCGAGTCTACAGGAATACTTATCCTAGTACGGAAAGAAGCTGGAGGAAAAGAGCAAGTCTCTATACAAAGAAAGGTGAGTTATCTTAACATTAAACTAAAAGGACTGTAGGATAAAAGGTAAAAGCGAATAACCATATCAGCTTTGTAGTTTGTACGACCCTGTCAAATATGATACTGCCTTGATGAAATAATAGTTTTCTTTGTCAATAGATACCAGCAGGCTTATTTGTAAGAGGTTTGGCAAATTTATATGTGTTAAATGTAAGAACAAACATTCGAAACCTAACAATAAATTATTCAGGACTAGTATTCTGGAATACCCTGCCTCATAAACTTAGAATACTCCTAACCATTAACCAGTCTAAAAGAAACCTAACAGCTCCTTACTCGTGAAATATTGATATTACATTATATATGTGTCTGGGTAAATATATATAGGTGAAGCACAATACTGGGCCAAAAAAGAGGGCAGGACAGCAAAAACAAGTGCAAAAAACAAAAAGTCTTAGATGGTAACCAAGATACATCTACACCTAAAACTAAAGAAGATAAGATATCTTTACTCACTGTTATGTGGCGCAATGCCAAGTGAAGTTGATGATCTAAAATATGAGAATGTGAAACCCTTCAGAAATCAAAATTTGCTCGACTGATGTATGCTAGTACCTCATCAGAATCCAACCAAGACTATTAAAATTTAAGAATGATCAGAGCACTCTGGATGTGAAATGGTGGACACTGTAACTTACGTTATCCACCACATTGTCCACAACCACAATTTTTTTTAAACAACAATAAACAGGCAGGATGCGTTTTTTGTGTCTCTTCTTTCTTCATGGGCCTAAGATACAGCACACATATTATCAACAGGAACTATCCACAAAGAAGCTGGTTATGAATTTGGCCCAGTATTGTGTGACTCAACAATTTATATATATATATTGTACATTGTTTTCTTCAGGTTATAGCGGTATATGCGTACCACCACAAACAACACAAGGAAAGTGGTTTGTGTCAGCTGTTGTGTGGGCAGAGATGAGGAAGTCTGCCTCTTATAAAGTAGATGTGTCCATGAACAATGATGCGGTGGTGTAAGAAGCACAATGTGAATGTGGTGCTGGGCAGGGCCCTACAGCTCACTGCAAGCATGTTGCAGCAGTTCTGTTCAGCCGGACACTAGTGTCAGATAGGAACTATCTTGACAGAAGTGACATGTACACAGGTAAGACGTTTAAAAAACATTCAGTGTACTATGTACAAATATTAGGGTAATTGTCAATGCAAAAAAATGGCATTTAGTTTATCCCAATTTTGTACAAATAAGCTGGGTAGTTTCAAGAATGTGACACACTCTTGTCAACATATCAGCAGCAATAAATAAATGAAAGGGTTAAAATGCATATAAAATTCACAAATATGTAGCTGAATGTACACTTTGACTTGACCTGCAGGTCCTCCAGACGTTCCATCATGCTATACCTTTTAAAGGAACTCCTATCAAGTCCAGCAGATTACATGCAATTCGTGGGAAGGACAATGCGAACCTTATATATGATCCTCGATCAGAGCAACTGCAGAACAACGACTCTACTCCAGACAGGTTCACTCTATTTGACGAAAGAAATGTTATATTCCTTTTACAGACCAACTGTATCTGACTTTATGTATAAAACAAATAATACAATGTTGCTTATATCTCTACATAGACATATTTCAGGAAAATCAACCAATGCCAGTGATGCAGCTGTTCCCTATTGCCAATCCACATGCCCTTGCCAACGACCACAACTTCTTGAAGTTAATTCCACAAGATCAGTACTTGAAAGATGAAATGGTTAGTTATTTCCATGCTTTTCAAATCAACATACATACATACATACATCTGTTTTTACACAATGTGCTCCATTGAAACAGTGCACATGGTTACAATAGAGCGCAGTGGCTCAGTGACTAGAACGTTGGACTCTCAATCAAGAGAACCCAGGTTCGAATTCGGTGCTGCTGTGTTGAACCTTGGGCAAGTTTGTTCACTCTACGTTGCTCCAGTTCACTCATCCGTATGAATGAGTACCTGGCTGTAGACAGTGATGGATATTTGTGTACGAATAGTCTTTGTGCATTAATTGCCGCATGACTGAATGCTTCCCAGAGAAGTTGAGATGGTGCTCGATCGAACAAGTCTGCTTGGGAGTAAAATGTAAAGCGCTTTGAGCAGTCATAAGGACCGGATACTGCATTATTATATAATAGATTACTTTTTATAAACATTGCATCGTCACAGCACATAGTCCAACTTACAAACCATTGTGCAATGCAGCTCTGAGCATTTCATTTGAAACTAAAATATAACAAAGTTAAAACTTGAAACAAAAAGGGGGTTTGTTGTATTACAATTAATATCAGACTAACTGGTGACAATACAACTATAAAGCTGCAATATCAGTTCGATTTTTATGCTCCTCGCTTTTCTGACTAATTTCTTGAAAAAGCAAAGCTATCAAGTATCCACTATAATATCCTAGTTCATTGGTGCACTTGTGCTACTTCGTTTTGTTGAAATTAATAAACAAACTGCGAACTATTTACAATTTGGTTTCGAGTCGAAGGAGTCGAAACTAGTAACATTTACTTGAATTTGGACATGCATCTGGAAGTGGAAAGTTCTGTTTGTCTGCATGAGGATGTTGCAGTAATGGATGTCCTCGTTAAATTGCATATTGTTGTTAGAAATGCATGTGAATTAAAGTAAAGACAATGTAAAGTACAAACATTTTATTGAAACTTTTTGATAAGATTGACTACAACATTATGAAAAGCACAATGCAACTACAGGTACAATCACTGCACTTGATATGTATAATGTAATAATTTTAATATCACATACACATCACATAATATGCAAAGTAACAACACAAACAAAAATTAGGAAGAGGTTAAAAAAATTTCAGGTACATATAAAAAACAAACAGTTACTTTTATCACGATTCTTTGTTGCAAAAAACAAAACTGGTTAGTACATGTGATATCAAAAGCTAGTTGTAGTTTATACATGCCTTATATGTTTACAACTCCAAACAAAATTGTGACTAAACAATTATGTGTATTTAACAAAACAAAAACATATTTAATGCCTATAAAATGTAAACCAATGAGAACAAATTACTTAGAAAGATGTTTAGTTGAACAAATGTAATATCAAATAAAAATAACTATATTACAATTCTTTGTTAAATAAACGTCAATATGATATCAAATTCGAAAACTGTGTAATTTGTGCAATGCTTGGTGTGTTTACAATTCGCAAAAAATAGTGACTAGACTAAACAGGGTCATCCCCATGTGACTGAGAATTACAAATACAATCACTACATGCTACATTGCTCCAATTTACTCAGCTGTATGAAGAGTACCTGCTACAGACAGTGGTGGATAGTCTTCGCATATTAATTTCAGCTTAATACTTCCCACATACGTCAAGATGGTGTTTTTGATTTAAAAGTAGAGTAAAGTGTAAAGTGCTTTGACCAATCCTGAGGACTGGATACTGCACCATATCAGAACTAACAAGTGTTGTTTAATTATCATGAGAAATGAAAATGTAATGTAAATTATTTGTAAAAATATAAAACAGTGATAAAAAAGAATAATTTAGAAAGATGATATGTGGCATGAATGTGTAACAAATATATAACAGTCCTCATGATACATAGATAATTTAAACAAGTAAAATGCTGCTGTTAGTGTATCAACAGACTGTTGCTGAAAAATGTGAAAGGGCTTTCAATACCATTACTTCATCACAAACTTGTGTTGTAACAAGTGCCTGGTGTATGTTGCAAGAACTCAGCTCTGGCTGCCACTGACTACCAGCAACACAAAGACAATGAAACTCAACCACTGTAACAAAGCTGGATAATTCATGTGTTTTTTCATGGACACTGGTAAAAGTTATAGTTAAATTGAATACAAATACCTTGTATTATTGACTTTTGATAAATATGTTGTCACGTATAAAAAATATCATACATGTCAGAGCCATGCTAATTGTCACTTTTTCTCCGGTATAGGTAGATGCAGATGTACAGCAAAACGTCAGGAAGCTCTGGTGTCATCGATATCTAAACTGATGTAGTTCACCGAAGAATGCTCGACACTGAACCTCTCTCGCAGTGTTGAAAGTTGTTGCCCGAAGACTCATGCCATATCTGCCAGACCCTGGCACCTACCGTTCCATCACCAACTGCAGAGCTAGTCAGGTGTCACCACATTCTTAGGTCGAGCAACCTGCATTCTACATTGTTTTCCAGTCAGTCAAGCTAACTGACTGATCTGGAAGCCAGTGTACACCTCATCGGCACTGGGGAATCTGTCACGGATGCAACACACAACACAATTGGGATCACTCGGTGGACATTCACATGACAAACTGTTAATATGCAGCATATTGCATGGCTGTAGAATCATGTCCGAGATCCTGGACATACAACTGCCCAGTATGCCATATTAACTTGGAGAGCTAGTAGTACTAAGCACACTAGTTCAGTCTCCTGTAAAGAAAAGCGTATATTCAGTAAACAAAAACAGGTATCATAGTAGTGTTGGGAGTAAATAATTATGGAGTTGTTCATTGTCATATTCAGCAAAATATCAAATGTTTCATGTATGATCTGCAGCATTTCACAAGAAAACAGGCAGCAAGAAATGTTCTACTACAGCTGCATCAATACATGTTGATATCTTAGGAACAGTCAGTGTTTACCGGATGGAGAAAGGGGGTGGGTTGATACAGCATGCAGACATTAGTGGAATATGCTATTTTTCAAAACGGTGAAAATGTTAAACTATTTTTTTTACTAGGTATTCATTGTCATTACATCAATTTTAAATTGTTCAATTTCTTTACAGTGATGCTTGAACTTAGTCAATGTTATAGACTGATTTGAATTATGTTAATCAGTAAAGTGCATTTATATTGTTTTGTTTTCAGTATATAAATTCATGTAAATGTCTGCCATGTGTAACTACTACACATATTCATGTTTGACATTTTAAGCCTGAGGTTTAATGGTGAAGGTGAATGTTGGAAATGAAAAAAATGAGGTGTTATTGTGATGCTAACAGTGTATTTTCCTCGTCAAGTATTCAAAGGTTCATAATATGTATGTCTACCTTCTTCAAGAATGAATAATTTGTTTTATCAATTTATTTCAGAGTCATCGCCATATGCTAAATACTTTTTAAAGGTGTATTAATATGTCTTTGTTGATACACTGCATATATATACACAAGTGGGTATAATACACAAGTACAGAAGTCAATATTAAAATGTGTATGAAAAAAAATTTATATTTAAATGTGCACATTAAAATTTGTTGGTAACTTATACGTGGTTGATTGTTATACATTTTTAATTACCTGGATTGATCAAATGTGGGCCTGCCGCAGACTATGTATCCTCCCTGTGTCTGCCTGGCCCTGGTGACCGCCTCTAGCCCCTCCTCTGCCTCGTCTCAGTCTCATTCATGGGTTGCATTGTGGCCTCTAGCAATATCATAATTCAAGTGACGTATTATGTATTTATACAGTCGCGCCTCGTTATAACGCGCCCCGTTATAACGCGGATTCGGTTATAACGCGGTCGGTCGTGGACCCCGAATTTCTGCCGCCAGGGGGGAAATGGGCGCTGTGACAAACTATATTAACACAGTAATAACTGCCAATTATTTTGTGTGAAGTTATCCTCGTCTTTGTCCACGACATGTGTATATTTGAAAGACTAGTTTGCGGACAATAAATTTAACGTTGACGTACAACTGCAACGAATCAAGTGTGACGCGCGTCACTACGTTGCCGTTCTTTATTCTGCACTGCCAATGCTATCAAAGGTATAAGTTTCTTTGACTATAATTATGGTAAATTTTTACTTTAGAAACAGTAAATGCAGAGCGAAGTATTGTTTGTTTTGCGCCGACATCAAACGAATCGTTTCCAATCTGCTGGTCATGCTCATGGCTTCCTCGGATCGCGTGTTCGCCTGGTTTCGGCGCCGGGCGGCTTGTAAAGTGCAATTGAAATTCACAAATACGCTTAAGAATGGGTTAAATACGTTTTAATACAGCTTAGTAGGCTAGATAAGTAAGCTAACATTGCGTAACAAATATTAGCTTTTCGCTGCGATGAACGCAAATCTACTGCCTGTACTGGTGCGCCAAAATAGTAATTCGTCAACCGTATACGAATTGGTGAATCGTAATATTGTTCGGCACGGTAAACGTGCTTTCTAAATTGGTATTTTGATATTGATTGAAACACGAAGTTAAGCCAATTGTGAGCGTACTTATAGTTTTAAATCCTTAATCAACTCAAACACAGCGTTTGTCAAATCATTTGCGTATTCGGCTGCTGAGTGCCAGGTCATTATTTTAGATCTTACGTCAGCGGTACTATATTATCGTTCAGTTGACCGTGGCTTGTTGGTTCATTGTTTATTTAAAAACGGTACACAATTCTTCAATTTTATTCAGTTCAACATTCAACAGTGTCCAACAGTGTGTGATATTTAAACAGAATACACATTGACGTTGGTTGGCAGTTTAATAAGCTTCATAAACTGCGTATAGACTGCGTGACGTGCACACTTTGGCTTCGATGGCGTTGTTCGTGCAGCAGCGGTGTCGGTCGTCGTCATAGCGCCCCTGACGGCAGATACAGGAACGCGTCACGTTTATAACGCGCCCCGTTTATAACGCGGATTCATTTCGTGAACCCCGACTACCGCGTTATAACGAGGCGCGACTGTATATTGCTGTGGTGAGAATATATACATATATTGGTAACTACATAAGAATAGCCGGCATATGTCAGTTGAAAGGTATCACAGGATACCAATTAATGCATTACATACACTAGCCAGGCATCAAGGACCACAATGGAAACAAGTGCGTGCATTTTCTTATGTAATCCTTATATATATATATATATATATATGGTGTACTCTAGCTGTATTTCTATTTTATGTATTTACACGTTTACATTTATATATTGAATAAAATCACCATCATGGTTGTCATATAAAAATACAATGCAAATCAACAATATTCTGCAGTAATAGTATCAAAATATGAGTCACAAAACAATGTTTTAATAATTACGATCACCAATATAATACTCCCGTGTTTGACGTTCTGTTGCATGAAATTACGGATGCTCCCTGACTAAGTTACTGCTGCCAAAGCAATGTTTCGTCATCTACTCTCTATATGTATTGTCGGAATAACATAGCTTATTAACAAGATCCTGCGTAACCAAACACAATACATATCAAATATTATGCTCGTTGACTTTGTCACTCTCTGACTGAACCTCTAGCCTCTAGCCTCTAGGCTCTAGTCTAGCGGATATCACATGGTGACTGTCTGATGAAGTTTCCACTTCCAGATGCACGTCCAAGTTCAAGTAACTGTTACTAGTTTCGACTTCTTCGACTCGAAACCAAATTGTAAATAGTTCGCAGTTTGTTTATTAATTTAAACAAAACGAAGTAGCACAAGTGCACCAATGAACTAGGATATTATAATGGATACTTGATAGCTTTGCTTTTTCAAGAAATTAGTCAGAAAAGCGAGGAGCATAAAAATCGAACTGATATTGCAGCTTTATAGTTGTATTGTCACCAGTTAGTCTGATATTAATTGTAATACAACAAACCCCCTTTTTGTTTCAAGTTTTAACTTTGTTATATTTTAGTTTCTAATGAAATGCTCAGAGCTGCATTGCACAATGGTTTGTAAGTTGGACTCTGTGCTGTGACGATGCAATGTTTATAAAAAGTAATTTATTATAATATAATAACGCAGTATCCAATCCTTATGACTGCTCAAAGCGCTTTACATTTTACTCCCTAGCAGACTTGTTCGATCGAGCACCATCTCTACTTCTCTGGGAAGCATTCAACCATGCGGCAATTAATGCACAAAGACTATTCGTACAGAAATATCCACCACTATCTACAGCCAGGTACTCATTCATATGGATGAGTGAACTGCAGCAACGTAGAGTGAACAAACTTGCCCAAGTTTCAACACAGCAGCACTGAATTCGAACCTGGGTTCTCTTGATTGAGAGTCCAACGTTCTAGTCACTGAGCCACTGCGCTCTATTGTAACCATGTGCACTGTTTCAATGGAGCACATTGTGTAAAAACAGATGTATGTATGTATGTATGTATGTTGAATTGAAAAGCATGGAAATAAATAACCATTTCATCTTTCAAGTACTGATCTTGTTGAATTAACTTCAAGAAGTTGTGGTCGTTGGCAAGGGCATGTGGATTGGCAATAGGGAACAGCTGCATCACTGGCATTGGTTGATTTTCCTGAAATATGTATATGTAGAGATATAAGCAACATTGTATTATTTGTTTTATACATCAAGCCAGATACTGCACTAATGTCCATGTTTTGACAAGTAACTATTTTCAGTTGGTCTGTAAAAGGAATATAACATTTCTTTCGTCAAATAGAGTGAACCTGTCTGGAGTAGAGTCGTTGTTCTGCAGTTGCTCTGATCGAGGATCATATATAAGGTTCGCATTGTCCTTCCCACGAATTGCATGTAATCTGCTGGACTTGATAGGAGTTCCTTTAAAAGGTATAGCATGATGGAACGTCTGGAGGACCTGCAGGTCAAGTCAAAGTGTACATTCAGCTACATATTTGTGAATTTTATATGCATTTTAACCCTTTCATTTATTTATTGCTGCTGATATGTTGACAAGAGCGTGTCACATTCTTGAAACTACCCCGTTTATTTGTACAAAATTGGGATAAACTAAATGCCATTTTTTTGCATTGACAATTGCCCCAATATTTGTACATAGTACACTGAATGTTTTTTAAACGTCTTACCTGTGTACATGTCACTTCTGTCAAGATAGTTCCTATCTGACACTAGTGTCCGGCTGAACAGAACTGCTGCAACATGCTTGCAGTGAGCTGTAGGGCCCTGCCCAGCACCACATTCACATTGTGCTTCTTACACCACCGCATCATTGTTCATGGACACATCTACTTTATAAGAGGCAGACTTCCTCATCTCTGCCCACACAACAGCTGACACAAACCACTTTCCTTGTGTGTTGTCTGTGGTGGTACGCATATACCGCAATAACCTGAAGAAAACAATGTACAATATATATATATATATATATATATATATATATACATTGTTGAGTCACACAATACTGGGCCAAATTCATAACCAGCTTCTTTGTGGATAGTTCCTGTTGATAATATTTGTGCTGTATCTTAGGCCCATGAAGAAAGAAGAGACACAAAAAACGCATCCTGCCTGTTTATTGTTGTTTGAAAAAAATTGTGGTTGTGGACAATGTGGTGGATAACGTAAGTTACAGTGTCCACCATTTCACATCCAGAGTGCTCTGATCATTCTTAACATTTTAATAGTCTTGGTTGGATTCTGATGAGGTACTAGCATACATCAGTCGAGCAAATTTTGATTTCTGAAGGGTTTCACATTCTCATATTTTAGATCATCAACTTCACTTGGCATTGCGCCACATAACAGTGAGTAAAGATATCTTATCTTCTTTAGTTTTAGGTGTAGATGTATCTTGGTTACCATCTAAGTTTTTGTTTTTTGCACTTGTTTTTGCTGTCCTGTCCTCTTTTTTGGCCCAGTATTGTGCTTCACCTATATATATTTACCCAGACACATATATAATGTAATATCAATATTTCACGAGTAAGGAGCTGTTAGGTTTCTTTTAAACTGGTTAATGGTCAGGAGTATTCTAAGTTTATGAGGCAGGGTATTCCAGAATACTAGTCCTGAATAATTTATTGTTAGGTTTCGAATGTTTGTTCTTACATTTAACACATATAAATTTGCCAAACCTCTTACAAATAAGCCTCCTGGTATCTATTGACAAAGAAAACTATTATTTCATCAAGGCAGTATCATATTTGACAGGGTCGTACAAACTACAAAGCTGATATGGTTATTCGCTTTTACCTTTAATCCTAGTCCTTTTAGTTTAATGTTAAGATAACTCACCTTTCTTTGTATAGAGACTTGCTCTTTTCCTCCAGCTTCTTTCCGTACTGGGATAAGTATTCCTCTAGACTCGCCAGTGTAAATTTGAGTAGTTGGTGCATACCACCATGTACGTCCCTATACATGCTATTCTGTGGCAGTTTCATGATGAGCTCCTCTTCATTAACATGTAAAATAAAAAACAATGACATTATCCCAAGTTATGTTCAATATGTGACTAAGACAAAGTATAATGGGTTTGGAGTAAGACTGCTCATGATATAGAAGAAAACACTGTGATCAGGCTGGGCTGTTACCCCCGCATCCCTCTCGATAGTGTATGTTACTCCAAGGTTTTGTGCGGGTTTTTATAAAATATAGAAACACACCCTCCCATCTTTAGGTAAGGTAAGGATGCATTTTATTTATCCCAACAGCAGAAACAAATTATACAGAGAGTGCGGCTAGTGTAGTGGTTAGCAGTGCTTAGCACATCCGCCTGGCATGCCAGTGCTCTGAGTTGGAAACCTGGACTGAGCAGGCATATTTGGTATAAAAATCTGGCTCTCAAAATTGGGGACTGTGTATCCCTCGTGACTCGGTGATCACATTAATGTCGGTCCCGTCTCAATTTGGGACGTAAAAGAACCATTGAGGACGACAAGCACCCTGGTAGTGACCACCATCAGTGCCAGCATATAAAGAATGGGACATCATAAGACCATTACATTGTAACCACAATAATACAGACCAGTCAGTTAATAGAACATTGTCAAGCGCTGAAAACAACTAGAACTAAAAAATATGAAAACAAATACTAAGATACAAATTTTACAATAATAATTTACATAATGTCAACAAAATACAAAACAAATCACTGTGTGATGGGAGACTCCACACTATTATTATCTTTAAAGTTGAATAATATTCACTTAACAACAGCTTCCCCATTCATGACATAGACGCTCACGCTTCATAGACGAGACTGGCTGCACTGACCGTTTTATATACATATTAAATGGATGTATATGTTGCTTTCACTGAATTGTACACGTTATAGTACGAATAAATATTATTATTGACAGTTTACGAAACATCATGAATTATCGCTCACACACAGTACCAACCTACCTGACAATCAATTCGCGTTTTCTGCCAGACTGCTTGGCACTTCGTTTCTTCCGTTCATCTTTGAGTTCTTTTAAACTCCAACTTTGATCAAACAGCTCATAACGTGGGTGAAAAATGCTCGATATAAGTATTCTGTACACTACGTCGTGACCAACGTTGGTCACTGACAGTGCTAGGCCTGATTTGCAAGGGATACTTCAGTATTTGCAAGTTGGTGTAGTTAGCGAGGGGGCAGCACATCTGTCAAAGGTCAATGAGTCCGTATTTGACCTGATCGTTTGTTTCAAACCGTATTCGGGTAGACTTTTGTGTGTCAACTTATTTGACCAAACATATTTAACCAAACGGCATTCTAGTGAATTATTTGACAAAAATCTTGCACAATGACAGCGTAAATGGATAATCGAAAGTCAGAATTCGACAATGTCGACGTAAATGGAAAATCGAAAGTCAGAATTCGACAATGTAGCATTGTGGAATTATGGCCCTAATATCGTTCCATAGTCGCGACTGTCGAAGTCAATTACTACATTGACTCGGCTACCTTCCGCACTTCGCCATGCAAAACTAGCCTTGGCTTGCGAGGATGCATTGCAATGGAAATCGAACATCTTTGTCAACGTTCATTTTGCTTAGGGGGACATCAATTGGAAACACAAAACGTTGTGTAATCTAAACAGACGTACTCATCCCTGAGACAGCTGGTGTACAAAGTGTACGCCTATAGAGATGTCACATACACAGGCATATTAGTGCGGCAACTGTTGAACCCATTGTACATTTAGAACACTGGTTAACTGAAGTTATATAGCTAGTATTTACTATGATAAATTATTATGAAAACTGGATTATGTGCTTTATATGCACTGGGACTGCAGTGGCTTATTGCCGTGCACTAGCATGGTTGTCACTGGCCCATGCACACGTCGTTGTATCGTGTGTCAACTAATAGCGGCATTAGCGATCTTGAAACTAGAATGTTCTATTTATGTATGTGGTCTGGTACCGGTTTCCCACATTTGTTCAAATACTATTTGTTATTTACTGAGTGACAGCTTGCACCGTAATTAACATCAATACCACCCATCAAGCATGGGTTAATTTAAATTGTTAATTTGTTAATTCAATTAATTTAATTAATTAAGTTTCTCAGGAGACACATTAATTTAATTAAGTAACTTATCTGGAAGAGGTTAATTTAATTTAAAAACTCTAGTAAATATAATTAACGTTCATGATTTATAAAAAAATCCCAAAAGAAAAATGTGAACAGTGAACACAATTTGGCAATACAATATTTAAATGAAATTCTCGAAATATATTTTCAAGATTTAGGGATATTTGTACAATATAATTGTGCTTTATTAGCATGCTTGCCCTGTTAGACATTTGTTCCAGTGGTGACTCATTCAAGTTAGCCCCCTTAACTGGTGTTTTTTGTTTTGTATTAACATTAATTGTTAACTGAGTTATAGTTAATTGTTAACTGAGTTGAAGTTACCCCCGGGAAATTGATAATTTAATTGAAGTTAAATCAATTAAAATTAATTTAATTAAACAATTTGGGAAGTTAATTTAATTGACTTGGTAAATGTGTGAGGTTAATTTAAAAGGATAATATATATAAAATATACAGTTAACTAACTGTAATTTAATTAATTCACTTTCCAAGTTAATTGGCCATTGCCTGCCGCCCATACTCAAATTACCGCCATCCCTATCTCGGCCACACGCAGAAACACATTTGTTATGAAATTATAGTAGAAAACGTGCAGAAATGCAACTAAATATCATGTAATCCCCATTGAACTACCTCTGGTATTAACAGGGTGTCGTTCATTACACTGATTGTAACTAATTTCTTGGTGGATGAATGTCTATATATCCAGTGAGACATGTAGTAACACGTATAAGCTACTGCAAAAACTGCCGACACCTGCCGACACCCTGAGACACGATTTGTCGCCGACTAAGCTACACAAATCGGTTGGTGACCGCCGGCCTTTACTACCAAGCACACTTTGACAGCCTACACAAATCACATTGTAGCAGCCACTTCCTGTATGGTACAGAATTCCCGGGCACTGGACTGCATGTGTCATACGCAGAGCCGCGTGCGCGTTCGGAATACATTAAATTGGTCTAAACACGTCATTGTCACATTGACTGTTTGAGCTAGGTCCTGGCCACTGGGCCCAGGGCTTCCGTGGACGTCAGTAATGGGATTCACAAAGGTGTCCCAAAACATGAGGTACGGGAAAATAATATTTTTTCTAGATTTGTAGGCTGGCGAAACATACGGTGTCCCAATACATATGGTCATTACGGTACATTTGTTGTCCCGTTCCGTTCAGTTTTTTTTTGTCGTTCACGAGACACCTGCCCAACACGGACAGCCACTCCCCATCCACAGCGACTACACATGGACGACGAGATGGCGTGCGCGTTGTTAGATGCAGCTTATGTGCATGTTGTATTCTCATATAGCACATGAGCTACTCCGTCTTGCAGATATGTGGCAAGGATATTTAGCGGGCAATTGCGCAGCGTTTTGTTGCTATTTAGCGCGAGGTACCAAGACCTGAGGGTGAACATGTTTCCCACCTTTGATATCATTGGTATTTAACCTGGGGGTAATTACCCCCCGGGGGTAATTCGGGCTTTTTCGGGGGGGGGTAATGGAATCTTTTTGAAGTAAGAACATTTCAGTAATTACATAATCACGATAACGCTCTTGAAGCACACTCTATTGAAGATATGTCGTGGAATGACGTACTGGAAGTTACGAACCCATTATACTGAAAGTAAGAACTCCCTTACAATCGGAGTGGATCTAATCTAGTCATGTGTAGTTGAAACACTGAGTCTCATCCTTGGCAAAAAATAACAGAGATAAATGAAGCAGATATCCCTTTTAGATACAACTCGAACCGTGGAAATAGAGTATGTGAGATGAGCTAGATCACTTTTAGATAACGCTGTTTTAGTTGCAGTGCCACAAAAACCACAACTGTCAATGAAAGTGAAGAGGGTGGAGTCTTTTTCATGTTCTCCTCTTCCAGCTGGAGGATCGCTGGTTTTCCTGGGGACATGATTTCGTTGTGTATTCAAATTAAGGGAACACAATCATCATGTTCATGGAAGGACGAGAAACACTACACACCACAAGTTCATGTGACAATGTCAGCACAGATGCCATACATTTATTATAAAGCTCGGTTATATTGCACTTCTTCTTGTGAGATCACTCAGCTGAACCGCTTCCAACAAAGTAATATGGTAAATATTCTCACAGCTCAAAGCACCCTTCGGAAATCAAGCTTTACGAACATGAAGTTCAGGCTAATGAGGTCTCCATATTCTCCAAACTGTCAACACCACTTGGAGAGAATAAAGAACCGTGCCCGTTTGCTGATGATATTTTGCGTACATACGTTCTACGGAAGAGACCATCCTTGGTTATTTCCCAAGTCTGCAACACTGTGAGAAGAATGCATGGATTGTGATACTTTTCAGTGGACGAGGGAGTCGACAAAGGTAAATGACGAGTTCTGCGGCTTGCGAGAAGATACCACGCTAAAAGAAGACTGTCAGGATTGTGATTTTCTGTTAACTTTCTGACAAAAGGATAGCGGTGAATACACAGTTTGCTCTAACAGAGATCACACAGTCCTCGTATCCATATATTTCTGTTGATGACAGGATCAACATTAAAATCAAGACTCTAAATATATTTGATATTGCTGATGATCTTTAACTTTGATGTTCATTAATTGTGACAAAGCCTCGCTCTTGTTCTCAAGCTGAGCCGTGTATTACGCTAAAATGGACAAAATAATAAGTATGGTTACCTAGATTGACAGTGGTGTAAGGAAACGATGGGTAAATTTGCTTAGTAGGACAACATGTGAAATGGCTATATTCATACCAAATCAAACCAAATGTATACGTCACATCTCTAAAACCAATTCATGATTGTTTACAAATAAAACAAATATAACGCACATGGGAATACAGTGGACGGGAACACAAAAGTTTGAATACCGAACGAGTTCCATTGCTGCAACAGTCATGTTGTTATGCAGTCCAGAAATAAAGCGTTTTGACCGTCTGGCTGAATTTAGGATTTTATTTGCTGCTACAAAAATATTATACAGGCAGTTCCATGGAAAAGTGGACATAACTGCCAAAACGTAAATTGTACAATTTGCCAAATTTGATAGGTGAACTTGATAGAGAGTACATATAAGAGTGTAGGCATAGGAAGTTGAACATCCCACCTTGATTTTTGAGTAAAATAGAAGCTTTTGTTTGTACATAGACTAAAACTCGCAATTTCAACATTGATATACAGTACTCTTTTCTCAAACGACATGCTGAGGCCTTCGTCCAATCACGGGCTGCACAATGATGATGATGACGAGTTTGTCGAATTTGTGTTGTTCCAGATTAGGCATTTATTAAGGACGCCAATTGAACATACATAGAAAACAACAAAAATGTGAACTATTTGTTTAAAAAGGACATACCCAAAATCAACATTGGAATACATTGCTAAGATTTGTAACGTCAGTCTCATAAAAATGAAATTGTTGTTACAGTGCATGTTCTGTTTGGTGTAGTCTCCCTTCAAATAATGGGACCTCCCGTGTCTGACGGTAGTCGACGGTGAGATCAACATGTAAGTAAGTAAGTAAATTTATTTCCTCATCCAGAAAATATACAACACAATTCAAGAGCAATGTAACAATGTAACATGCCTAACAGCGACTCGATGGCTCACACTATTGTGTAATGATTTTCTATTTCTGGTATGTAATACATAATGTTTAGTACAGTTGTTGCATCTCATTCGGTATAAGCTTTAACACTATTCAGTTTGACCGAATAACCCCCACCAGAAATGGTATAATTAATTTCGCTAGGTATTATTCACATTCTTCCCAAAATGTTAAAGACCATCACCCATAGTCTATCAGCATAGTGATTAAAGTGAAGAGTTTGAATAGCCTCTCACGCCGCCGTGACTCACAACAACGCACATAGCATGGGCGGATCCAGAGAGCGTAGTCTAGAGGGCAGAAAAACCTCCACTGGCAACCGAACCAAACGATGTAGAAAAGTTTTTGCTGCCGTAACTTCAGCTTCTCCGCAGTCTCGGCTAGACTGGTGACATCGGAAGACGGGGGGGGGGGGGGGTCGGTGGTGCAGTTGACTGACCAAGAAGTCACTATACAGTTATGTCGCACAAGTCATGTATTTGGCATCAGCGGTAGGAATGTAGGTGAGTTGGGGGAAAATGTGGGTAACCAAGACACTGGAGACGATACAGGTCTCTTGTTCGTGTACCCAAACTATTGCAATCATATGTAACACCTCGTCTAGGATACGTACTCGCCTTCCATAACGTTCTGGTAAAATATCGTATCATTCTGCCAGCGTCAATACTATACCGACGAGGAACGCAACCAGGGCGTTCAAAGTGGGGGGCATTGCCCCAGCCCTTTTTTGCCACCCCAGTCAGACCAACTTTCCCCCAGTGTGCCCCCATTCTCCCAATTGAGCCCCTTGTAGGGCTAACGTTTTATTCGTTTTAGTGTGTTTGATTTAATTTTCACTAGGGTATAATAAAGCAAACTCTAAGTAGCAGTTGTCTACTGGGACTCGTACAATTCGTCCGGACGCCGAGACGGATGAAGATGTTGTCAGGGCAGGCCGGGAATGTCAAACAGTTCCCCCGGCACCAAGATGTCAGCTTTGCCCAACACGAGCTGCAGCAGGTGGATGCTGTGCCGAACAACCTACCAGCCTGCATTATGGTGTGGGAACATAGTCAGGCGCCAGAACGTACTAGCGACAGAAAGGAGAAGGCTGAAGCCAAAGGGTTTCTGAGAATCTGGAACCACCAACAAACGTTAGTCACCGGCCGCACTGATGTGTGACATCCTGACGATATTTGAAACAATCCAGATGAAGTTGCAAAGGAGTGATTTGTCCATCAGCGATCTTTTCACTGTGACTGATGTGGCAATCAAGAAGTTGAACCTAACGAGGGATGGACCATTCCCGGGAAGAAGGGAGGAGAAAGTGAATTGTCCAACCGATAACACAAAAGAGGACCTAACACAACGAAAGTGTAAGCTCCAGTTCGTTTGTACAAACCGCCGCGACAGACGAGCAATCAGGTTGGAGGTTGTGCAAGCATCGCAGGAATACCTGTCTGAACGCATGCACCCGGAGCAGGAGGACGTCATAAAAGACATGAAGGAGTTAATGATGTCACGCCGTCTGATATCATTCGTTGAGCATGGTGTGCGGACGGGGCAGCAGTGGGAAAACATGATGAATGTGCCATTCCTGCATGATGGCTGTGATCTCGGTTGTAAGTTGACTGTCAGACTGCACCAACTTCTGCCAGTCACAACAGGTTCAGTTCAGAAGGTATTGGCATGCCTGGCTTGTACGAGTCCACACTCTATGCAGACCGAAAGGATCGTGAGCCATCACAACCTCGTGGTCGATAATCACCGCACCAGTATGAATGAGGACACGAGATACGCACGACTCGTGGTGGCACTGAATAGTGTGGACACCGCCTAGTATGACCTTTGACCCGCTGTCGTCAAATTCCTGGAGAAGACAAGAAGTTGCTGGGCTCCATATTGGGACATCTACAGACAGGGTGAATTCGTTAGGAAATTCACCCGCGAAGCGGGACTCGTCTAGTCAAACTGAGACAACTGTCAAACGTTCTGACTTGCACGAAAAGTCTCAAGTTTCTATGACTGCTGCATGTATTGGTTATAGGAAAACATGTTTCTAGGATGTATGTGTAACATTTATTTTCATACCAAGATGCAGACGTCACTCGTCACTGTAGGCCCCACAACTATGTGGATACAAAGATAATAACATATATGCTTTCATACATGCCTATGGGTTATAAACATAATCATTAATGTATGCTTAAACTACCCTTTTTACCCGTTAGAAATGCCCTTTAAAACATTTCCCACCCAGTGAAAATTTAATAAAAAACGCCCTGAATGCAACACCAGTAATACTTTTCCCATGCTTGTGCCTGATCGTGTCTGAAATGTTCCAAAAACATGTATACCATTGTACCCGAGAATGCTGCACAGTTTCGGATTTGTTTGCATCAAAGTCCTCTTTCTTGATGACAGCTGGTGTTGTGAAGGTCTAACCGTCAATCGGTCGTTAATGAAGCATTTATTGAATCACATTTATATTTTTTGTTTAAATAACCCGTATTAAAAAAAAAATGGAAAACATGACCGGTAAAAAACTTACTGTGCAACCAGTGACCTACGTACAGAACCAGTACCTGATTGGCGACCTGTGACATAAATAGTAGGCCTCATGTGGGAAAACAGCGTTTTGACCAATTTTTGTTAGACTTGATATTAAGCAAAACTGAACCATAAATAACCAAACAATCCAAATCGTGTCTTGCAAACGCCATATAATAGTTGTTTCTAATGGTATAAATAAACCAATTGTTTGTTCGAGAATTCTGGTTGCTTTTGACGCGCATTGTCTCACAAACGCACGCACACACGCGCGCATGCACACACATACGCAAGCACACACAAGATTGTTCTATATGACGAAAATGTATAAGAACTACAATTAAGACTGGTGGCACCAATAACACATGGTTAGATATTTTATGACAACAGTGATTATTACATAATATACTTCAAACTCGAATATAATGCAAGCAATAGTCAGACATCTGAAAGAACTAAATAATTGCTACTTACTCTAATTGTTGGATCGATTTATTTTGGGCCATTCCTTCACACAGTTGCCTGAGCATATGGATGTCTAGTGATGACATCAAACTGGAGAAAAACATACACATTTGCCAGATTGGTCCCAATAAACATGTATATTTAATTGAGTGAACGTTATGTATAATTACCAAAAAGCATAACAAATTGTAATCAACAGATTCAGCCATCAACAATTGAACAATTTATGTTCTTAATTATCAACAAGATTGTTTTAGTATCACAGTTGGAACAATGCTGTTTATAACTAACAGAACATTGCTATAGTGGTTTTATTTTGTCGGTATTAATTAAAAATAAACATACAATTATTTTGAAGTCCTGGTATTAGGATGTCGCGCACTATATTAAATATACATACATTATGAGAGTTTACGTGGTATATAATTCAATGCATATAAGGGCAACTCTCCCCAAAAGTCTGACATTTCGTTTTTAACTTTCCACCTTGTGTTATTTCCTATTATTTCCTAATGTTTTATGTCAATTATAAATTATGCACATTGTTGGATTCGTTTCAACGAGATCTTTCAGAATATGCAAAATTCCATACAGCAAAAGGCGAGCAAAGGGGCCTAATTCCTGTTAGAGTGGCCTAAAACAGCCAAAAATAGGCTTTCAATTTTTTAACATTTACTTCAGATACCTTCGAAAAGTACTACATTTTGGAAATTCAAAAGGTAAACTCTCTTATCGACGTAACGCACTATAATATAGTTCCATATGATACATAATTATATTCATTTTTGTTAAATTGCTAATTTACCCGATACCAAGCTTCTCACCAATGTTCCACTATTATAAATTGTTTATTTTTAAAAGTTAATGTTGGTAGTAAACCGATATATATATATATATATATCGGTTTACTATATATATATATATATATATATATATATTCAATATATTTATATATATATATATATCGGTTTACTATATATATATATTCAATATATTTATACAGACATTATGTTTTAACATATAATGTGTGTGTATATATATATAGATATATATGTTTATCTTTGTGCAAATAAACAAACAGCCAATCTTTAACTGGTTACGCCAAATACCAAACTAAAATGTGGCATAAGACAATGAGACAAAATTAATGAACAGACTTATTTCAAAATAATACTACATGTCAGAATTGTTTCCATTTAAATAAAACCTGTTCAGAAAAACGCCACCTCACATACGCTCGCGCCATGGTTAACAAAACTTAAGCGTGGTCACCGGCATATTTATAATACCTTAGTCTCCCGACAGAAATGTCTTCTTTTTTACATTGTCGTAACATGTTTTGTATTTGTTTATTTACTATCTGTCGAATAAAGATGCTCCAGTTCCAGTATATATTGTTTTATTGATTGTACCATAAACAGTACAACAGATAAATGGGTGTGAACGTTTTGCATGACTTACATGAGGTTGGTGACATGGCACTCTGGCTGTTTGAGAACCCAGCTCAATGACATCATCTCGGTTGGGAACACTTGAGATAATGTAATCTCTTGTGGCACGAGGTCCACGAGGCTTGGAAGATGTCCCTCGTGGATCACCGTTGTCAGTTGCATTGTATCGTACACACCTGCCAGTGACTCAACGAAGGTGCGAGGTGTCAACTGATCTTTGGGTGAACCTATACACTTCATGAAATGTGCATTTTGCGGATCACATAGCAAGCCAGCGATGAATTTCATCAACACTTCATTGCGACGGACAAAGTGCTTATCCCTGATCAGCTTCTCAAGTGCTTTACTTGGTCCTCTCAACAGCCCAACCGCGGCAAGCATCTCCTGAATTGATAAGTGGCTGAAAGTCCAGCACTTTCTTTGCAATCCACTTGCAATCAGGTCTCTCGTTTCATACTCTGACAAGAATCCAGTGTGTTTGTCAACGCCACTTAACTTGTACGCATCAAGATCATCCTCATATACGATTATTCGTAGTGGAGTTGACAGCGTGCAGTATTTGGCCAACTCCGCGTGGTTCTTCAAAGAATCACCGACCTTGGCAAATACCTCCTTCGAGCCTATTTTTGCTTTATTGCTCTTCAAAGAAGGGTGGAGATTCCTAGCGAGATTTATCGTTGCAAAGATATAGAGCTGTGTCATTGTGTTAACAGACAGTGTGTCCTCGTTGTGGGTGGATGAATACATGTCAGCAAGACACACGCACACGAAGTTGCAGTTCACCGGTATGTAGCACATTGTCTCGATGTTGACGTTGTTCTGAAGATGTCTTGTGATGTACTGTTCTAGGTCATAATCTTCTCTGCAGAATTTATGAATGTACTCCTTGATGCTTGTTTGGGAGAATCCGTACAGTTGTACGCTCCGCTGAAACATATCGGTAGGAATGTTGTCGTTTCGTCGAGACGTCACCAAGACCTTTGACCAAGGCAGCATGGTATCGTCGATAATACTTGCGAGAAGTGTGTTCAGATCAACCTCCTTTGTATAATCTCGTTCACATGACATCTCAGCAGGTTTGAAGAATGGGGCTTCATCCATCCCTTCTGCAACGACCATCACCCGATACGACTCCGCACGAAATTGTTTTAGTGCTGTAGCCATCTCTTCTTCTGTCAACCCCAGTCCACCCAGCAAGATATCTCCAAGCGTCAACTTCCTCTCCGGCCGTAGTTCTCTCAACGTGACCACAAACAAGTACTCCACTTCATCCGTCCACAGTTTCTTCTCAGCCCATTTCTTCGCTAACTGTTTCACAGCTGATGTCTTCCCAATGCCTGCCTGGCCTAGGATCAAGACTTGTTTAGGAGCGTCATCGTCATGAAGCTTTGCAAAGAGTTCTGACATGAGAATAGGATCATGTGACTGCATCGTTTGCTGTATTTGAACCAAATCGCGATAGCCAGAACTAAGTGTTTCCGAGAGTTTTATTTGACCGGACTTCTGTAGTCGTAGTTCTACATAGATGTCGTCAAAAGAAACCTGCCTGCATGACAATGCATCGACTGACTGTCGAAACGGTATGGTGTAGTTGATGTAAGCCTCTCGAAGCGCCTTCTTGACTTTCTCTAAAAATGAATACAAAATACAATTTTAGGCATGGGGAATATTGGATCTTCATCTATCAACACTTTTTTTTAAGAAGTGCACTTTTAGCCCAGTCATAGATACCATAAAGTGTACATGTTGGAATTGTTTTTTGTCGTCTAAACAAAATTATTAACATATTGAAAGTGCATACACCAATAGACATACGTAACACAAGGAAGACAGGAGGAACAGAACAATTACGTAAAAGCCAAGAACCAAAATGCCGCACATAATGTTATCATATTAATGAGACTTTGGAAGGCAAACAAGATACAGTTAACTATTAAGCTAAGAATGTATAATAATAATGTCAAGAGTAGCTACATAGCTGGAAGAGATGGCGGCTGACACAGAAAACAATAACATGAACGGAGAGTTTTATTAACACAGGTCTGCGTAGAATTACGAAACTACATTGATACTACAAGATTAACAACACCAATGTATGGGAAATTAACAAACGGCTGTCGGTAGTAACTGAAATCAAGAAACAATATAGCTACAAAGGTAGGTATTTTGACATTATCTGAGATATATACTTTATTGTCCTAGCACATGCAACACATTTGCCATTAACAGTAAATAGTTTGTGTGTCGCAGATAGATGGCGCTTCGTTGCTTAGCCAGTATTTGCCAGAGAGTGCTCCGTGTCCCGCTGGTCATGACAGCATTCTGGAAACTGTGAAACTGCCAAGAGCACAAACCCATGGGGGAATTGTTTTAAAGGAAGTTTTATTACCAAACGTGAGTCGTCGGAAAGACATCCGCTTCCTCTGGGTTTCCCGTACAGTAAAGCCTGGCCTTGGGAAGTTTCCTTTGTTGCATTATAATGTCATGCTTTACTTAGATACTCGACGCACACAACAGGTTTGTATTTGTGATGAGACGAGTAGCAGTTGAACGTGAATGACGGTAAATAATTGAGAAACCCCAGACAGCCTTGTGTCTCAGTATGATGTTGCCGGTGACTATCTCTTTCCTTGGGCACATCCTCGTAGTAATCCTCCTTCTTGACGAGGTGCTATTGCTGGAGCATGCCACGATGGACCGTTATGAGGTGCCATGATATTTTACTGGGTGGCGAACACATACATCTACAAGACAAGGTACAGCTTACGGTTGCAATAAAATTGAAGTTCATCGCGAACAATCGCTGCTTTTGGTCGAAGACCTTCATGCAACCTAACTCGTAGTTGTCACACAGGTGCATCTGTCAGGTCTTTAAGTTTCCACGCGCTACAAGCAATGGCGTATCGGGGAAACCGGAGCACGATTCTCAGGGTACCACGCTCCCCGGGAGCTCCTTAATTGAGACAAAATCCACAGCCATGAGAGCCCGGGGCCCATTCAGGTGAGAAAATAATTTCAGGGCTCATAACATGGGAGAACAAAATTCGTTTCACGGCTGGAGCTCCAGGGAGAAAATAATTAATTCCAGGTACCTCACTCAAGGAGGCAAAACAGTGCACGAAAAATACCACTTCACTTGAGTGTAAGTGATACAAGATAGTAAAGACATGTTAGGACTCTTCACAAACTTAAAAGTCACCCCCATTGAGGAAGTGAACTTTCCTCAGCGTATCGCATTTTATTGACAGCGAAAGGAACTTAATTCTATTCTGCCCCATTATTGAGCACAACTCATACTTGATTTCAGTAGCGGAAATGTGTGTTCTCCATTGCAGTTACACACCATCAGACACAAGTAGAGTCTTGGTGAGATTTCAACATTTGAAAATGTGGGCGCGAGATCCTACTTTGCGACCAAGCGATACATGGTGAATTCTTTACCGACTTTCCTGTTTTACGCTTGTTTTGTGACAGAGGTAAGCAACAACGCTGCAAATTGCACGATTTCATCCACCAATTATGAGTTATCCACGTCGTGCTTTTAAAGATGTCAAATGGCGTACCTGTGTTAATTCTTGTAGTGACGACAGCAGACCTACACCTTATTCAAGTGCAACATTGGATGAAGCAACGTTTTGCTGGTGGCATTCATTCGTTTCAGGATCCTGTGTCACAGTTTAACCTTCGCTTTTTGAATATTGTTTTCGTGTTTGTTATCTTTGTCGCGTCTTTGGGAAGTTTCTTAGCCTGGCAGAGACCACCACTCTCCAGACAGTCATTGGTTTGTAATAATCATAGTTTTTCTCCTAGAACCACTGTCTGCCAAGGCTAATGAGTTAGTCTGCCCAGGTCATAAAATCAAAGTTGTCCTCCTCCGTTGAACCCTACTAATAATTTACTCCCATGCCAAAAATGTCCAGATACCTATGTGCACCACATGGAAGTCTTGCTATTTGAAGTATTGCCTGTGCAAATGCACTAACAAGAAAAACTGGCGCACTCGTGTCCTCCCCCCCCCGTGAGGGGTCCATGTGGCGGTCGCAACTGAAAGCGAGAGGATCATGTGCATGCCTTACAAACAAGTCACTATACCATGATACTAGACACCTCACAAGGAGATGAGACACAACGTACCTCTCACAATCTTTCCAAACTTCTCTTGCTTCAGCCTGTCGCAGTCTGGTGGCGAAAGACGGTCTTGAGTTGCCGCATCCAACCGAGTGCGATCCCACTGAAACTCTTGGTAGATGTGTTCGAGCTCTTGTAGCCTTGCATTGAAATCTTCATCACTGACATATGTTGAAGTGGCATCATCCAAGGAATTGCTGCGTGCATGCACCTGATCTACTGCTTTCTTTCTTACATGTGATCGCAGCAGTTCAGTACCAGAATCCAGTAAGCAGTAGCACAAAGTGGCGCAGTTGAACTCATCTGTAGTTCCCAGTCGAAGTGTGGCTCTTATGTGCTGATCTGGTTTCTTTGACTTAGGAACCTGCGCCATGAAGAAGCTTCCTGATGTAGAATTGTCACTCCATGCAAACCGGTATTTCTTCTGAAAAGCTGACTTGAAGACTTCTCTTAACTTCTCCGGTACATCTTCCTGCAGGATTTGTTTTAGATGCCAGAAGTTGGTATCATTCTGAGTTAGCTGCAATGCATTCATACCTGGAGTCTGAAAATACACAAATAAATATATGGTAAGGCATTGTGTGCCGTGGTTAGACACACGCGCTCGTACACGCATGCACACATGGTGAATAAATATTCATTAAACTTAATCAAATTATAAATACATATTAGCATGTTCATAGAGGTAGTTTATTCTTAGAAGGGAACCTGTTATAATTGATGTGTATCATTTGGATACTGAATTCAAATGCGGTGGTCATGCCAGAATACATACATAGATAAGCTGGACAAAGAACAACTATGAACTATCACATAATGGAGAGGTTCAGGTTTATTGAACACTTTTATTAAAGTAATTAATATCATTACAGACCAGGTGATCAAGATAAGTTCACATTAAAGATATGTTGAATGAACATGAATATATAAAAAGGTAGGAACCGCAAAAATAAAACCTACATCTACAGAGAAAAGATTCATATTATTGCCAGTGGGTTCAGCAACAAAAACACAATTTAGTACAGTTACATGCTTATCTGTGTGTGCATTTCTTTAACAAAATAAGTACTTGAGGACTTGAAAGGTTGGACAGTGGATTAGCTAGGAAGTCAATACCAGCATTCACGCATATATAAGAATGTCATATGATCGACAATGAATGTCTCATTATAAGCAATAGCAACATTATTTTTTTTAATGTGTATTTGTGTGTGTGTATGTGTGTGTGTGTGTGTGTGTGTGTGTGTGTGTGTGTGTGTGTGTGTGTGTGTGTGTGTGTGTGTGTGTGTGTGTGTGTAGATATGTGTGTAGTTCAATGCAGGCGATGACAACCAACTGTCAAACTACCACAGACATGTCGTCAACTCTTCGGCAGCAAAACTAACTTGTGGTAACTTGTGTCATTAACTCTATGTTTACGGCAAATAAAACAGCCATATATACTGTTATTGGCTATATTTTATTGCTTGTTAAACCTAGTGGATTGTAAGTTAATAGTCATCTTCGAATTCTAATTTCATACTCGCTCTGGTCATGCATATACAAATGATAACTTATAATGGTATTCTGACTTGGCTTTTAGCATTCGGTCGACGTATACATAAACCATTTAGCATTTCTGAACAAGATAGAGAACATAATCAAATGTGACATTTTAAATACGGTAAGGGTTGCTATAATTAGAAATACCAAGACATTTCATTAAACCTCGGGTCTTGGTTTATTACGTGAACAAGACTGATATTGAGTTGTATGAAATTACAAACCTTCTCATTCTCTGCAGATCGTAGAGCTGAAAAATAATGCAGACTAATAATAATAAATTATAAATAATAATAGTAATAATGCATTTTTATTTCCACCATAACATTACGACACATACATGATTTTATGCTTTACTTGTATTCACAATTATTGTAGAAAAGGAGAAAGCAGACGTTTAACACCTATGAAAGTGCATTCCCTTTAAAAATAATAACCTCAGTTCAATGAACAGTTTGAATTATAATAACACACTAATAAGAACATGATAAAGTAGTATTTTTGGTTTCTGACGTATTTTCAATATATTAAACCAGCAATCGATAATATTGGAACATCTTACTTTTGTACAGTTTCTGAAAAATAAAAACAGTTTTGGCACAATGTGTAGGATGGTCCAGCAAATTCCATAATTTTAGACCACGCATTGATATACACTAGAATTGTCCTTGCGAAGACTTGTCTTAAATTTTTACTTTTGGGTGTTTCACATGTCTTATCAGACCCTTTATTTAATTAATGTTAATGGAGTTTACGTAATTGTAGTCTTGCAGCAAAAGCAGTGATTTTGAGCCATGCATTCAAGTTTACCCAATAGTTTTTGGTGGATTTTCAACACTAGAAATCCTATCGACCCAGATGGTAGTGATTATGGAAGCCATGTTGGATGATCCCAGTATCCCTCTGTATTACGCTACCATCAGTTATCCCTCTGGAATCCTCGAGTGCGAAAACATATATTTTTACACAAAAATTAATCATTAAGGGGGAATAACATGTAAATGATGGGGGTTTTATATATTTTCATTTATTGGCGGCCATCTTGGACATTTTAAATTCCTTATGGATGCCAAGGTGGCATCATGCAGTTCTGAATCGGTAGGAATTATAGTCCTGTAAACAACCAAAAACATTCTGAATACTCCACAGATTATGTTATCTGGCGGCCAGACTATTAGTGTTATTTTATTTTAGTGAAAACAGTGCGAACACTTTGGAAATAACTAATTACTAAGCCCAATCACCGTCATCCAGACAGTTGTTCAGTTTTGTACTTTACTTGGTGATGTTCAATGTTGTGTCGCAGTACAGTGTCCGAATTACTACCATATATCGGCAGTATCCATTGGCAAAAACTCATATTTTTAGATATCAACTTGTTTCATAATAATTCAGCTTTAGACTTTTGTCATATATTTTATTAATTTCAACATCCAAAATGAGAACTTGGGACAAGCACTATGAGCAGAGCAGAAGTAAAGTATACTGGTGTCACAAGCTATAGCTGTACAACGGTGTCTTAATGTCTATGGGAGGAACCAAATGTGGCACTCTCGGCTTTAACAAGTGGGAAGTTGGTATAGCCAGGGAAGCGATGCCTGCACTGACAGTAAGGTGCACAATAGCTCAATATAACCAGATGTTATGTCTATATTTGCCACAATAATAAAATAGCAATATGATTTGTCTAACACTTTACAGTCGTGTCTTAACATATATTTCTGAATAAAAAGACGCTGGCGAATTTGCAGGGTGGGGTAAAGTTTTTGCCAGGAAATCAATATTGGTACACAAAAATATGAGCAAAACATCTCCAAATGAGCAGGAGTAATATATACTAGTGCCACAATGGCAACATACTGTTTTTTATTTGATTTTAGTTTTAAGCTGGTGCTTTAAAATATGTATAGTGGGGATAAAACGGCACTCGTTACTTTAAAGGGTGGGAGAGTGTTATTATCACAACGTCAATGCTTGTATCTAAAGAAAGGTACAACATTCACCCTACATGAGAGAATACTGAAACCACCAAACATAGCAACGTAATACAGAACTACTCACAAAAAAAGAACAGTAGAAAACTTGATGCAGAGACATCAGTCGTATCAAAGTAGAGATAGGTACATTGGTGGTCGATGTGAGCGCTTCAAGTACGTAAAACTTGTCGCATAGCCTCAGTGATTCAATAAATGACCAGATTTAACTTCATACCGCAAGTAACCTACCCATCATAGCTACAATAAATGATGCATACTTCGGCTCAACTGTTAACGAGAACAAAACTAAAGATGTCCGGGACTGTAGACCTAATAAAACGATTCATTGCTATGTAACTGTGGCCACATACCTTCAACGTTCTTTACAAACTGCTTTATGCCTTCTTGTTGCTGCTCAGTTTGTTGAACTCTCTGTTCTAACTTTTGGTGTTGGTGTTCAAGCTGATCAACCCGTGCCTTTTCCACATCTATCTCCTTTTGCAGTCTGCCATATTCTGTTGGCCAAAGAGGGTCGTAGGCTGCCTTCTTTAACTCTGTCTGATTCCATTGAAGCTCTGTGTAAATATCTTCAATCTCCTGCATCCTCGCGCGGAAATCTCCCACCGAAAGACTTGGCTCAGTGGCATGGGCCACGGCATTTCGTTGTTCTCGTAGCTGGTGAATTCGTTCGCTTTGATGGAAAGGCGACCCTCTAAGTTCTCTCTTTCTCGCAACTGGTGTCAGCAAGTCGGTTCCGGAGAACAGTAAACAGTAGAACAAAGTAGTGCAATCGAATTGCTGTGTTACTCCGTTTTCAACGGTGTCTGTTATGTGCTTGTCTCTTTTCTTTGATTTCGGAACCACAGCCATGAAAAACTTCCCTGAGGTTGAATTATCACCCCAGGCTATCCTATATTTCCCCTGGAATGCTGACCGGAAGTGTTGTCTTAGCTTAGTTGGAACATCTCCCAGTAAGATCTTCACTATCCGCCAATAATTCTCGTCATCGGGAGTCAGCTGCAGTGTACTCGTAGTTTGATTCTGAAAGTAAAAAGGATGGCATATAAAGGAATATATTCTCACATTCAGTTGAAAAATACATTTATATTGTTAACAAACAAGTGTATTTTAGTAAATAGTATTAGTATCTTATAGTATTATAGTACCTAGACATGTCTGCAAGATAATACAAGTGTCATATGATAACGACGCTGAATGATGAAACTGGGCAGCAAAGAATCCTAATCACCTCACACAAAAACATGTCGACTTCTATGTTAAGCAAAGCGACACAGCGAGAGCATTGTGGAACACTGGGACGTTAGTCGCTACGAAGAAGCATTGTTGATTGGAAAAGGCAGTGTGTGATTGAAGCTGAAACAACACCTGGAAGGTGACCTCCTCTGGGTATACAATCCACGCACCTATTTTCGTTAGACCTGTAAAAAAATGGCAAAGGTTTGATACAAAGCTGGTGGTTGGTTGCGGAAGAGCGGTGCATGTCAAGTCACGATGTTGGTTCCTCTCAGAAGCGGAAGTGACGACTCGACAGCAGCCCGCAAGCAAATAGACTATGGAGAGGGTGGCACAACGAAAACGAGTGATCCGAACGATTGTCTTTGTGAAACTGGAGTTAGTGGATAATACGCCTGAAGTTACAGTAGCTGAGTTTGTCGACCTCTGCAATACCATCACGAGACGTGAACCACGCATACGAATTACAGGGACTAATTGGTATGGCCGATGTGGCGGTCAAAATAGGACTCCAAGATAGCGCAATTGTCGCTCAATTCGGGCGTCTTCTGGTCGTTGGTGAAGCACGTGGTATAATAAACTGCATAGAGCTGGTCGGTTCGCAAGGACCGCGTTTCTGCTGAGGAGGGTTCCCTTCATCGTTGCCAGCGAATCATCAACAATGCGGAGAGAGGCTTCGTTTGAACTAATAGAAGATAGTCCCTGCTGTTTGGATGTGTTCGACGCCACGTCCAGCCCATATAGACAACAACTGCTGCTACGCTACACGGTGTTACGCTTTAAGTGTTTGGGTTCTGTTTGAGAACGCTGTAGGATGAGCCCTGAAAAGATGAGATGGTGAGAGTTATAAGAACTGGAGATCGTACGCCAAACTCCGACGAGACGATCTGGGCAAACTTTGCATGATACAAAGTAGATGCTGACTCGTATTACTAAAAAGACTACGCGAGTGATTTGTCAACAACGCAAATCAATCTTTAGCACAAGCAATAAGACGTTGTCTATAAATGCCATTTTTTTAAAACAATAATTGCCAATGTATCAAAAGGCTTACTTGAGAAGGGCCACTACAGCTGGCTTGTTGTGATACAGAGGCGCCCGTCTGTTGACTCGGTGTCATCGTAATGCCCCTGCTAGTGGCCTGTTGTGATACAGAGCCGCCCGTCTGTTGACTCGGTGTCATCGTAGTGCCATTGCTAGTTGCTTGTTGTGATACATAGGCGCCCGTCTGTTGACTCGGTGTCATCGTAGTGCCATTGCTAGTGGTCTGTTGTGATACAGAGGTGCTCGTCTGTCGACTCGGTGTCATCGTAGTGCCACTGCTAGTGGTCTGTTGTGATACAGAGGCGCCCGTCTGTTGACTCGGTGTCATCGTAGCGCTACTGCTAGTGGCCTGTTGTGATAGAGAGCCACCCGTCTGTTGACTCGGTGTTATAGTAGTGCCACTGCTAGTGGTCTGTTGTGATACAGAGACGACCGTCTTTTGACTCGGTGTCATCATAGTGCCACTGATAGTGGCCTGCTGTGAAGCGGGGATGGCCGTCTGTTGACTCGGTGTTGTCGTAATGTCACTACTAGTGGTCTGTTGTGACGGAGGGACGACCGTCTGTTGACTCGGTGTCATCGTAGTGCCACTGTTAATGGCCTGTTGTGACGCAGGGGCGCCCGTTTGTTGACTCGGTATCATCGTAGTGCCACTGTTAGTGGCCTGTTGTGACACAGGGACGGCCGTCTGTTGACTCGGTGTCATCGTAGTGCCAATGCTAGTGGTCTGCTGTGACACGGGTATGCCCGAATGTTGATTCGACGCTGTAGTTTTCCCAGAGCTGGTGGCCTTCTCTTGAACGTGACTGTCGGGTGTTTTACTGTGTTCACATTTTCTATGTTTTCTGCTGTGATATATCTCAGAGGACAGTGACCGTTTATGAGACTTCTTGGTCATGCTAAAAGTAAAACAGAACAATAGAACATCAGTGTTACTTATTGTATTAAATGCATCCCAAATATTACTTATACCATTACCTGATAAGGTACTGTATATTTCTGTCTACTACATTTGATTATTGGTGCTGATGAAGCGCTACAAAAATACCGTATTGAAATATTGTGAACTTAATGTTAGAACAGGATATCGCATTATATAGAAGTGTACAAGTAGTAGTTACATGTATATGTATGTGTACTTGTCCTATACTGGACGCATTGGATATAACAAAATAATGGAAAACACATTGCAAAATGTAAAATTCACAGTGATCTAAAATTATTATTCCAAACTGATGGACACTTTCATATTAAGTTGTCAGGTTGGAACAGTTTAATAACATTCTAATATTTCGATGAAGATTCGTCTTAACAGAATCATTCGATGAAGATTCGTTTTAACAGAAACTGTGTTCAAAATGTTGCTTGATGGTTGCGTCCACCCCGAGTACGAGTCGGTATCTGAACGAATATGTTTTGGTCTCATTCGATATAGCAATCAGTATTAAAACGTCAACTCTCTTCCACCTATCAATAGGTAACGAAGATTATCTGGCGAGCGACATTATTAATGTGTAAACACTCGCCACCCCCCTACATACAAAATGTAGAAAGACGACGGACGGGACGTTGTTTACAATTTGACGAAACACAACACAATCACAACACCATAAGCCAGGTTCGAATTCTATGCTTCGGTGTCGAACCTTGGGCAATTTCGAGTTAGTACCTGACAGTTGTGGATATGTGTGTGTGTGTGTGTGTGTGTGTGTGTGTGTGTGTGTGTGTGTGTATGTGAATAGTCTTCGCGCATTAATTCTAGCATGGCTGGATACTTCCCAGAGAAGACGAGGTGGTGTTCGATTGAGCAAGTCTGCCAGGGAGTAAAGTTTAAATACTTTTGAGTAGTCCTGATGACTGGATACTGGGTTATATAAGAACTTCAATTTACTTTTTATAAACTCGGCGGAGATCTGGCTGGATATGCTCGGTTTCGGAAACGGATATTGACAGGTAGCATGGGGATACAAATGAGACTTACAGGCCGTTACCGAGGAGACGACACACAATGTGACAGGACATTTTTACAGTTGAGAATGGATACCGATGGATGAGTGGCAGGTGACCATTGGGACAACAGTTATTGTAGAAACACACACGGAATGAGCCATACCTGCTGGTAGCCTGTTGTGACACAGTGACACTCGTCTGTTGAACTCGTGTCATCGCTGATACACCGCCAGTTGTTTGCCGTGACACAGGGTCGCTCGTCTGTTGACTCGGTGTCATCGTAGTGCCACTGCTACTAGCCTGCTGTGACACAGGGACGCCCGTCTCTTCATTCGATGCTGTCGTCGTCCCAGTGCCGCTGGACTGCGGTTGAACTCGATTGTCAGACGTGTCGTCGTGTTCAAATGTCCTTACTTTTGTGCTGGCAGACTTCTCAGGGGGCAACGAACGTTTTTGAGGTTTCATATTCACTCTAGAATATAAAACGAACAATGCAACATTAGTACCATTCAACTTTTACGTGCATCCTATCAACATCATCTGATAGTTAATATTATAATGCCCGTCTCTCACCAGGCGCGTCATTTCTCTTGAATGTTTGGCGAATTGTGAATTGGTCGCACCAACGCATCTACCCAATATACGTTATTTGGAGGGACGGTTGTAGTTAGTATATTCAGAAATTAAAATAAAATGTTCCAATCAAAACAAGTTATTTAATAAAATGGAGCTATGCATGGAGGTCTGTATCTAATTGTGCACACTTTCCACCATACATCCAATTGTATACGTACTATAAATTATATGTGTGCGTTTGTCTTCTTGTTCGTGTGCGCGTGTGTGCGCGTGTGCGCGTGTGAGCAGTGCGCGGTTTATGCATGTGCATGTGCATGTGCATGAGCGTATGCACGTATGCATCTGTGCCTGCGCGTTCTTGAGCGAGTGCGATTGAATGTTTGTACACTGGTGCTGTTGTACCTGTGTGCGCGTGTGTATTGGTACTAAAGTTCGCGAATACCCCGTGTTCGCGTGTCCTGGGGTGTTCTTTACGTGCACAATGTAAGCGTGTGGGGTCTATATAGACGTACGCATGTGCGAGTTTGTTGTTTGCGATTTTCTTGTGTGTGCGTAAGCGCATTTGGGCGAGTGCGCGGTGTGCGCACGTACGTGTATGAGCGCATACGCACGTACGCTGATGAGAGAGGATGTGAATGCGCAAACGTGCGTGTGAACTTCTGCGTGCATGCCAATTAGTTATTGTGGAGATACATATAATTGAACGATACCTGTTAGTAGCCTGCTGTGACAGAGGGACGCTCGTCTGTTCATTCGATGCTGTTGTCGTGACTCTTCTACCAGCCTGCTGTGGAACTGGGACGCCCGTCTGTTCACTCGATGCTGACGTCGTCGCAGTGCCGCTGGACTGTTGTTGTCCGCTACTCTCAGATGGATCACTGTGTTCAAATGTCCTTACCTTTGTGCTGGCAGGTTTGTCAGGGGGCAAGGAACGTTTGTGAGGTTTCATATTTGTGCTAAAAAAGAAAACGAGAAATGAGACATTAGTACTACTCAAAGTTTTACGTGCTTCCTAATATGACTATTTAGCATCATCTGATAATTAATGTTATAATGACCGTATATTGTGCACACTTGCTGCCAAAGATCCAATGACATATGTACTTTTTAATTATGCGTGTACGTTTGTGTACGTGTTTATGGTTAATACTGCTTACGCTCCAAAAGAAAAGGATATTTCAAATATTGAATAATACGTAGGACGTCTTTACAACGACCGGACACAGTTGTTCTAAAAGAGAGATCAACAAAGTACTGAAGAACAAATATCTTAACGGAACAAAATAGTTTCATTTTATATAATTGTGTGACAATCCAGTATTTTATTGAACTTCCGTTATAACTGGCATCTCTGCTCTTTATGTTTGTTACCACACCACGCTCGAACGCCATTTTCAAAGGTTTTTCTTTCACGCTCTTTTTTGATGGGCGTGACAGCTGAGTAGTTTGTGTCAGTTCGTATATATATATAGTATATAAACTAGCTTATATTCTAACAAAGTAGCATACATATTTTTTATACTAATGCATAATGTTCTCACGTGTGAATGCACGTGCGCGCGTTTGATCATCAGCGTGTGTGCCAGAATGATCGCGAGTGACATGTTAATACTGCATGTTCGCTTGCGCTGGTGAGTTTCGTTGTGTGCGTACGTGTACCCATGTCTGCTTTTGAGTGTGCAGTCGTGAGTCAGATTGTTCGCATGACGGCGTGTGCAAGCGAGTGTGTGTGCGTTCGTCGGCGTGTTCGCGTGAGGGTGTGTGCGCGAATGTATGCGCGAGTGCGTGTACCTCAATGGACGTGTTCGCGGGAGGGTGTGTGCGAGCGAGTGTGTGTGTACGTGAGGGAGTGTGAGATCGAGTGTGTACGTGAGGGTGTGTGCGAGCCAGTGAGTGTACGTGAGGGAGTATGAGATCGAGTGTGTGTCCGTGAGGGTGTGTGAGATTGAATGTGTGTACGTGAGGGTGTGTGCGAGCAAGTATGTGTACGTGAGGGAGTGTGAGATCGAGTGTGTGTACGTGAGGGTGTGTGAGATCGAGTGTGTGTACGTGAGGGAGTGTGAGATCGAGTGTGTGTATGTGAGGGTGTGTGAGATCGAGTGTGTGTAGGTGAGGGAGTGTGAGATCGAGTGTGTGTACGTGAGGGTGTGTGAGATCGAGTGTGTGTACGTGAGGGTGTGTGAGATCGAGTGTGTGTACGTGAGGGTGTGTGAGATCGAGTGTGTGTACATGAGGGAGTGTGAGATCGAGTGTGTGTACGTGAGGGTGTGTGAGATCGAGTGTGTGTACGTGAGGGTGTGTGAGACCGAGTGTGTGTACGTGAGGGTGTGTGAGATCGAGTGTGTGTACGTGAGGGTGTGAGATCGAGTGTGTATACGTGAGGGTGTGTGAGATCGAGTGTGTATACGTGAGGGTGTGTGAGATCGAATGTGTGCACGTGAGGGTGTGTGAGATCGAGTGTGTGTACGTGAGGGTGTGTTAGATCGAGTGTGTGTACATGAGGGAGTGTGAGATCGAGTGTGTGTACGTGAGGGTGTGTGAGATCGAGTGTGTGTACGTGAGGGTGTGTGAGACCGAGTGGGTGTACGTGAGGGAGTGTGAGATCGAGTGTGTGCATGTGAGGGTGTGTGAGATCGAGTGGGTGTACGTGAGGGAGTGTGAGATCGAGTGTGTGTACGTGAGGGTGTGTGAGATCGAGTGTGTGTGTGCGTGAGGGTGTGTGAGATCGAATGTGTGTACGTGAGGGAGTGGAGATCGAGTGTGTGTACGTGAGGGTGTGTGAGATCGAGTGTGTGTACGTGAGGGTGTTTGCGAGCGAGTGTGTGTACGTGAAGGTGTGTGAGATCGAGTGTGTGTACGTGAGGGTGTGTGAGATCGAGTGTGTGTGCGTGAGGGTGTGTGAGATCGAGTGGGTGTACGTGAAGGTGTGTGAGATCGAGTGGGTGTACGTGAGGGAGTGTGAGATCGAGTGTGTGTATGTGAGGATGTGTGAGATCGAGTGGGTGTACGTGAGGGAGTGTGAGATCGAGTGTGTGTACGTGAGGGTGTGTGAGATCGAGTGGGTGTACGTGAAGGTGTGTGAGATCGAGTGGGTGTACGTGAGGGATTGTGAGATCGAGTGTGTGTATGTGAGGATGTGTGAGATCGATTGGGTGTACGTGAGGGAGTGTGAGATCGAGTGTGTGTACGTGAGGGTGTGTGAGTTAGAGTGTGTGTGCGTGAGGGTGTGTGAGATCGAGTGTGTGTACGTGAGGGTGTGTGAGATCGAGTGGGTGTACGTGAAGGTGTGTGAGATCGAGTGGGTGTACGTGATGGAGTGTGAGATCGAGTGTGTGTATGTGAGGATGTGTGAGATCGAGTGTGTGTGCGTGAGGGAGTGTGAGATCGAGTGTGTGTACGTGAGGGTGTGTGAGATCGAGTGTGTGTACATGAGGGAGTGTGAGATCGAGTGTGTGTACATGAGTGTGTGTGAGATCGAGTGTGTGTACGTGAGGGTGTGTGAGACCGAGTGGGTGTACGTGAGGGTGTGTGAGATCGAGTGTGTGTACGTGAGGGTGTGAGATCGAGTGTGTATACGTGAGGGTGTGTGAGATCGAGTGTGTATACGTGAGGGTGTGTGAGATCGAATGTGTGCACGTGAGGGTGTGTGAGAGCGAGTGTGTGTGAGCGTGTCTGAGAGCAAGTGTGTGTGCGTGAGGGTGTGTGAGAGCGAGTGTGTGTGCGTGAGGGTGTGTGAGAGCGAGTGTGCGTGCGCTGGTAATATTGTTCCGGTGTGTCCAGGTTCAATGTAGCGAATGTTCGAGGGTTGCTTTTGAATACCCGTGTTTGCGTACGCTAGTGAGATTAGTTGCGTGTACACGTGCGCGTGCGAACTTACGCTTGCGAATCTGATGCGGTTGGGGCCTATTCGTTACACTTATAGGGATCCAGCATGCGTGTGTGTTTGTGTATGTATGTATGGTGTTGTGTGGTGTTGGTCGTGGTGGTGTGTGTGTGTGTGTGTGCGTGCGTGCGTGTGTGTGTGAATGTGTGTGCGCGTGTGTGCGTGTGTGTGTGTGTGTGTGTTGGTATGTGTGGGTATGTCTGAACGAGCGTGTGCGTGTGTACTAGTGCGAATGTTCGTTGGTGTGCGTGTGCGCGATTGTGCGCGTGTGTGCTTGTGAGATTGTGCGCGTGTATGGCGTACGCGCTTGAGCTTGAGCACGCGTGTACAGGCGAAATCTGATGCGGTTGTGGCCTATCAGTTACACTTAAAGGGTCCCAGCTATGACAAGTTCGCATATCTGGGCACTCAGATTCAGGTAGATATAATGACGCAGATAACCACATTGGCAACCCCACACGAGATAATGGAGGCGGCATTGGCGTTTGACCTTTATATAACCCGGATCCCGGTCACAAGGCGACGGCGTGCGCACCACGTGAATCACAGAACGGTTGTTTCGCTTCACAGTAATGTGTCTACAAAAACACCTAACTCCAGCGTAGGGTGACGGCGTCTGTTCAAGGTCCTGGCATAGAATGTGATGAATCATGGCTGCGGGGGCAGTGCTTCGACGAGAACCATGAACGGGGCAAACGTCTGGGTGTCGTCTGTAAATAACTAATGACAGCGACTATGAATCACCACCATTGTTTGACATCGAGAAACTGCGAGGACACGACTGGTGGGTATGGTGGCAATGTTGGGTACTCAAGTCGCCAGGCTTCGTTCTGATAATGTTACAAATAACTACCAGTACGTTAATATAATGCATACTCGACATCTTGATATACATACAGATAAAGCATAACAACCTGACGTATATAATGCATACTCGACATCTTGATATACATACAGATAAAGCATAACAACCTGACGTATATCATGCATACTCGACATCTTGATATACATACAGATAAAGCATAACAACCTGACGTATATAATGCATACTCGACATCTTGATATACATACAGATAAAGCATAACAACCTGACGTATATAATGCATACTCGACATCTTGATATACATACAGATAAAGCATAACAACCTGACGTATATAAGTTAATTATTATTGTTGTACAAGATAGCTAAACAATATCCATTATGTGGTACTACATCAATTAATTCTCAATAAATCACTTAAGTCGCCCTTAAATTACATTACAGGTCCATCATCAAAATTGTATAAATATTAATTAGTACAACGAATGTGTCCACGGAGTGTTTAACTAAAGTTTAGATTCCATCCAACTACAGTAATATTAGCATCGCTATCATGCACTATGGCAAATAAACAATACTTTTGAAAAGTAATATAGTTCGATACACGGCAAAATTAAAGGCGCGTGACGCAAGCGTCAGACGCTCCTTTCCCCTAATGACCAACCACGAGCGTGGCTTAAAAGCGCCTGTTAGTTTTTCATAAATGAATCGCAAAGGCGCGTGCTAGTGACAGCCGCCTGCGACCTGGCCGCGCTTTCCCTTGGTGCAGTGTCCGCATGTTGTTTTTCAGGGGTCATGTTCTAGTTAGACTTCGAAGAAAAGTGTAATGTATTTTTTAGAAATGATTTTTTTTACAAAATTCACATGTTGTGACATAAGTGCATTGAGTATGCAGATTTTCATGTGTGATTGTACAAGGTGTTCACTATAAAATGGTGGATTTCTAGATGATTTGAAAAAGCGGAAGGATATTTGGCAGCATTTTGCCTGTTTTACCTGTTTGCGGAGTAAAGCTTGCCGGCATTCATAAATATTGACGGGTGTCACACAGACACTTTTTACGAGAGCTAGAAGTACGCAATTTTTTTAATCTTCCAACATGTCAACGAGATGATGATAGCAGCAGATGAGAAGTTTAAGACATTTTATACATCACGTTTTCTTATAATCAGACAAAACGTTAACATGGTCGCCTATGGGAAAGCCAACTCCGTATTGACCCCATTCAGTGTTCGGGCCTCCCTCGGTCCGAACACGCGGGCAGAGACATTTGACACGTATACGGTCCAAGACTGTTCGGCTCAATCAGCTGATGTTGGCTAGTAGCGGACGTACGTCTTGTTTACTGAGCTTCCGCAGTATCAAAACAAACGAAATATACGGATGATCCGTGAAGTATATAATTTATACAACCGAACGACAATAACATATATTGATCTAAAGGTTGGTCTTGACAATATGCGTATTAATCGCACACATTTTAATTATCATTTACTGCAAGTCTACACTCTTACAATTAGGCTTACACAGGACAATTAATTATCAGTTACTGCAAGTCTACACTCTTACAATTAGGCTTACACAGGACAATTAATTATAATTTACTGCATGTCTACACTCTTACAATTAGGCTTACACAGGACAATTAATTATCAGTTACTGCAAGTCTACACTCTTACAATTAGGCTTACACAGGACAATTAATTATCATTTACTGCAAGTCTACACTCTTACAATTAGGCTTACACAGGACAATTAATTATCATTTACTGCAAGTCTACACTCTTACAATTAGGCTTACACAGGACAATTAATTATAATTTACTGCAAGTCTACACTCTTACAATTAGGCGTACACAGGACAATTAATTATCATTTACTGCAAGTCTACACTCTTACAATTAGGCTTACACAGGACAATTAATTATAATTTACTGCAAGTCTACACTCTTACAATTAGGCTTACACAGGACAATTAATTATCAGTTACCGCAAGTCTACACTCTTACAATTAGGCTTACACAGGACAATTAATTATCAGTTACCGCAAGTCTACACTCTTACAATTAGGCTTACACAGGACAATTAATTATCAGTTACTGCAAGTCTACACTCTTACAATTAGGCTTACACAGGACAATTAATTATCATTTACTGCAAGTCTACACTCTTACAATTAGGCTTACACAGGACAATTAATTATCATTTACTGCAAGTCTACACTCTTACAATTAGGCTTACACAGGACAATTAATTATCATTTACTGCAAGTCTACATTCTTACAATTAGGCTTACACAGGACAATTAATTATCATTTACTGCAAGTCTACACTCTTACAATTAGGCTTACACAGGACAATTAATTATAATTTACTGCAAGTCTACACTCTTACAATTAGGCTTCCACAGGACAATTAATTATAATTTACTGCAAGTCTACACTCTTACAATTAGGCTTACACAGGACAATTAATTATAATTTACTGCAAGTCTACACTCTTACAATTAGGCTTACACAGGACAATTAATTATCATTTACTGCAAGTCTACACTCTTACAATTAGGCTTACACAGGACAATTAATTATCAGTTACTGCAAGTCTACATTCTTACAATTAGGCTTACACAGGACAATTAATTATAATTTACTGCAAGTCTACACTCTTACAATTAGGCTTACACAGGACAATTAATTATCATTTACTGCAAGTCTACACTCTTACAATTAGGCTTACACAGGACAATTAATTACCATTTACTGCAAGTCTACACTCTTACAATTAGGCTTACACAGGACAATTAATTATAATTTACTGCAAGTCTACACTCTTACAATTAGGCTTACACAGGACAATTAATTATAATTTACTGCAAGTCTACACTCTTACAATTAGGCTTACACAGGACAATTAATTATCAGTTACTGCAAGTCTACATTCTTACAATTAGGCTTACGCAGGACAATTAATTATAATTTACTGCAAGTCTACACTCTTACAATTAGGCTTACACAGGACAATTAATTATCATTTACTGCAAATCTACACTCTTACAATTAGGCTTACACAGGACAATTAATTACCATTTACTGCAAGTCTACACTCTTACAATTAGGCATACACAGGACAATTAATTATAATTTACTGCAAGTCTACACTCTTACAATTAGGCTTACACAGGACAATTAAAAAGCAAGAAAACAAAAGCTGCGATGGAAGTTGAGGCAGTTTACGACCCAGTGCCCACACGAGTTCTAACATTTACGTCAGCATAGCAGGCTATATAAAAACAAATCGTGGCTTCTCGTCAGAATTATGTCTCAAAAAAGTAAACATAATGGTGCGCTTTTCGTTATTTTTGTTTAACACTGGTCGAGGTGTTAGCGATTATCAATACACATAAAACGAGAGTATTTCATAAAAGCGACAAAAACGTAAGCACAATTCTTTGAATAAGTGTGGATTGTTGTTTCCACTTATTGTGCAGGCGCACGTATTTAGAGGAATTTAAACAATCACGTTTAGCGGCACATATTTTAAAAGAGCTCACCGACGAGAAAATGGGTTTAATAGTTTGTGAACGCATTCTACATTATAACTATGCACAAATTGTGCTATAAGGAAGCTTCTTTGAAGGAAGTACATTCATTTATTGTAATGTTTGAGATACTGTGAGAAAGAACAAAGTGACACAAGGGGCACTGACCACAACATCAAGAGAAGATAAACTATATTTCATGACTGCCTCTGTCGTGGATGGTGGTAGAAAGCACCAACCTTTTCATATAAAACTTGAATTGTCACGTGCCGCAGAAAACAACGGACGCACTAAACAAGACTGCTTGTGGTTTTCCTTGAATTGTATTAATTATTAAATAATTACAAACAATTTATGTTTGTTCTGTGCATTGGAGTGTTTGCCACATTTAATTAAGGTTTAAACTATTTGGATGGGATACTCGACATACAATCCCGTTTCGCAAAGCCCTTTTTAAGTTATAATAGTAGAATTATACCATGTTGTTCATCTAGTTAATCAGCTTGCACCAACATAACGTTTACAACTTCTGAACTTTAGTTAACACAAAGAAATAGACCAATGTGTATTGAATAAATAAAATTAAAATAATGCAACTGCTCGTGTTTTCCAAAACGTTCAGCATTGTTAACAAGCGTTGCAGTTATGGGACTAGCAACATTGATTCAATATACGCTATCTAACAGCACTCGAGGGGTGTTTATTTCTCCCCTTTCCAAAAACTGGCAAAAGCACGCACATTTCGAAAGTGTAGCCCTATACTATTATAATTGTACCGTTTTAGTTGTAGTAAGTTCGAGGGAAGGCTTCACCAACTTACAACCAGTGTCGGGCTCCTGAAACCTACGGACAACTCATTGACCTTACTGCAGCTAGGGATGCTGATGAACATTTCAGATTGCATATCCATTGTTTGATTGCTTCTGTGAAAGTGTATGTTAAACTGACAGCTACAACTGCTAATAAACCTGGTTGGCGTGCCGTCATTCAGTGTACGTCTTAGGTTTGAGAAAAATGACACAATACAGCGTTGCAAAGGAATTTCACGTGGAAACGAACGCATACAAATACAATCGCCTGAGACCCAAGAGGTTGCAACTTCAATGGGCGCTAATTGTAAGTCGTTAATGTTGCAAATAAATATTTATTATTCCCCAAATAGGTGTGAACTAAAGTCATTTTATTCCATTTGTTGTCATTCCTACGACAGCGTAGCCTATTAATGTGCACATTTGTTAAACTACGTCTGTGATGTATTGATTGTCTACTTGGTCTTAATTAAATATTGTATGTGTTTCTATCAAATTAATCATATTATCGGGGTTATAAAAAGTTATTGTTGACGATAGTAATTGTTGTAACGTAACTGGTTGGTATTGACAGCCTTATTATGTATAATTAATTCACAATTGCCCATAATACCA
>CM034544.1:40163967-40328967 GCA_020002185.1 Paraescarpia echinospica | reverse complement strand
AAAGGCTTCCTTGTCCACCTGCCATCCAGAGTAATTTTCTGGATGGCAATCTTGTTAAATCGTTTAGAAGGATTAAAAGACATGGAGATAGACTGCATTTACAAGATGATCTTGACAGGTTGATAAATGGTCTGAAAAGTGGCAAATGTTATTCAATTTTGGGAAATGTAAATGCCCCCACACACGACATGGGAACGAATATGTAGAATGTACAATGGGGGGGATACTGTACTAAGTATAACTGTAAAAGAAATGGACTTAGATTTAACAATTAGTGCTGATATGAAGGTTTCAGAGCAATGCCGTATTGCAGCTTCAAAGGGAAATCAAATCCTTGGATTAGTTAGGCGAAATATACGTATAAGGAAAAAGAACCAACAATACCGCAACAATTAATTTAGAATAGTATATACAAGCGTGGAGGCCATACCGCAAGAAGGACAAAGATATGCTAGAAAAAGTACAGAGGGGAGCGACTAAAATGATACCAAAACTGAGGGATCTTAGTTATGAAAAACGACTAATAGAATGTGGTTTAACAACACAATAGATCAGGAGATTGAGAGGAAATCAGTAAGAAGTGTTTAAAATATTGAATGATTATGAAAATATTGATAGAAATATGTTTTTCTCAGTTAAGAAAGATAGAAGGACTAGAGGACATGAAGTTACATTAGCAAAAGAGCAGTGTAGATTATATATAAGAAAGTTCTCGTTTACACAAAGGACTGTAACTGAATGGAACAGATTATCTGCTGACTGTGTAGGTGCTAGTTGTGTGAATATGTTTTAAAATAAAATCGACACATACCTCAGAAGGGCGGGATACACGTAGATAAAAGGGTTGGACTCTCGATAAGCCAAAGGGCTTCCTTGTCCACCTGACATCTACAGTTAATTATCTCTGTGGTAGTCTTGTTAAATCTTGTTAAATGAATGCGCTTAGCGCCGGGTCGCGTCGGCAGTACGTCGATCAACAGACATGATGTTCGTAGACAACGTTCTCGTGGACGTTCTAGACGTCGTGTCATCAGCGGCACCTTGTATCATTCGATTCGCCACACGTTTATAATAACAAAGCGCGACCATATGTTCGAATCAATTCCTCAATTATTATATTCCGTCGATCAACTCAAAATGCACTTGATCGCTTTTATGCAAAATCAACAAACTAGGCGTCTGGCCTTACATTGTTTTAATAACACACTCACACACACACATACACACACACTCACACACACACACACACACACACACACACACACACTCACACACACACAAACACACACACACACACAGACAGACACACATCACGAGAGAAAGCGTCTGGCCTTACATTGTTTTAATAACACACTCACACACACACACACACACACACACACACACACACACACACACACACACACACACACACACACACACACACACACACACACACACACACACACACTCACACACACACACACACACACTCACACACACACACACACTCACACACACACACACGTCTGGCCTTACATTGTTTTAATAATGCTTTCAAATTAGTGGCATCTTTAGCTGGAAATTGAATATTAACAATATGGGCAAGAACACGCACGGGCGTGCACAGGCGCTCGTAAGTGAACACGTACACGCACACATACACACACACACGTAAACAAACACATTCACACACATACTCACACAAACACACACACATACACACACATATACACACACACATACACATACACACACACACATACACACACACATACACACACACACGTAAACAAACACATTAACACTCATTCACAAACGTACACAAACGCACTCACACACATACACATACTCACACACTCACACACACACACACGCACACGCACACACACACACACACACACACGTACACAAACACACAAACATGCACGCATTTACGCATGAACATATAATAAAACGTGACTACATACAGTGGTGGATATTTGTCTACATGTAGGGGCCTACTCTGCGCTACATACAGTGGTGGATATTTGTGTACATGTAGGGGCCTACTCTGCGCTACACACAGTGGTGGATATTTGTCTACATGTAGGGGCCTACTCTGCGCTACATACAGTGGTGGATATTTGTCTACATGTAGGGGCCTACTCTGTGCCATTAATTACAGCGTGGCTGAATGCTTCCGACAGAAGTCTAAAAGTTGTTTGATTGACCAGATGTGTCAGTGAGTAAACTGCAGATTGCATTGAACAATCCTAAGGACAGGATTACGTATGAATGTTTACTTAAAACAATATGATGTTTGTTTGGGGTGGCTTGCTTGCACACCCATGCCTAGCTACGAGCCTGCCCCATTGGTATTTAAATAGAATGTGTCGCCACCTAGCGAATGTTTGGTTAACTATGAATTATACACCTGCAGCGTGTTGTGGGAGTTCGTATCTCTGTGAATTCATACACCAATGTGGACTTTTTAATTGCTGATACCCGTTGTATGGACGCACCCTTCGCAAATATATGCAAACATTGTCTGGCATAACACATCCATCGCTATCACCCTCTCTCTCTAATAGTCCAACCATTAAGTCCTCCTCTACATAGACTCTCCCCCTGAAAACCCTCTTTCACCCTCTCTCTATTCAAACATTCAGTCCTCCTCTACATACACTCTCCGCCTGTAAACCCCCTTTAACCCTCTCTCTATCCAACCTTTCAGTTCTCCTCTACATACACTCTCCGCCTGTAAACCCCCTTTAACCCTCTCACTATCCAACCATTCAGTCCTCCTCTACATACACTCTCCGCCTGTAAACCCCCTTTAACCCTCTCTCTATCCAACCATTCAGTTCTCCTCTACATACACTCTCCGCCTGTAAACCCCCTTTAACCCTCTCACTGTCCAACCATTCAGTCCTCCTCTACATACACTCTCCCCCTGTAAACCCCCTTTAATCCTCACTCTAACCAACAATTCAGTCCTCCTCTACATACACTCTCCCCCTGTAAACCCCCTTTAACCCTCTCTCTATCCAATTATTCAGTCCTCTTCTACATACACTCTCCCCCTGTAAATCCCCTTTAACCCTCTCTCTATCCAATCATTCAGTCCTCTTCTACATACACTCTCCCCCTGTAAACCCCCTTTAACCCTCTCTCTATCCGACCATTAAATCCTCCTCTACCTACACTCTCCCCCTGTAAACACCCTTTAACCCTCTCTCTTTCCAACCATTCAGTCCTCCTCTACACACACTCTTCCACTGTAAACCCCCTTTAACCCTATCTCTATCCAACCATTCAGTCCTCCTCTACACACACTCTTCCACTGTAAACCCCCTTTAACCCTATCTCTATCCAACTATCCAGTCCTCCTCTACATACACTCTCCCCCTGTAAACCCCCTTTAACCCTCTCTCTATTCAACGATTCAGCCCTCCTATAAATACACTATCTCCCCCTGTAAGCCCCTTTCACCCTCTCTTTATCTAACCATTCAACCTTCTTCGACACTCCCGCTCAACCCTAGAATTGACGATATCTTGCCATAGATGGCCGCTTGAATACAGGACGCTGACGTATTAGTTAACGTCACAAGGTTAAATTATTCAAATAGTAATCACTAGATTTAAAAGAACGTAACAACATTGCTACTCAGTCGGGTATGCAAGTGGACAAGGATGGTCGAGAGTCCAACCAGTTTTATGTTTGTGAAACCAAAGGTATTGTCGATTTTTATGTTAAAATTATTCACATTTGTAACATTTGACAGATAAAAACGAACCTTTTATTGATGGTCCTGTACAATAATGAAAACTTCCTTATCTATAATCGACACAGAGTTCCTTCGCGAATTTTCTTTTCGTTTCTCTGGTTCCTCTCCATTAGCAATCGAGAACACAATAGCATTATGAATATCGTTATAACCAGCATACCTCTGTTAACATACAACTGCCTAGCGTTGCTAAAGCACATTCTGCTATTAACGTCATTATATCATCCACTGATCGTGATGATATCATGACGTATTTCTAGTGTATTCTGCCTGACACAGTGTCGGCAAAAATTCGCGTCCTTTGACGGGATGGCTTGGTAGTTGAGCAATATTTACCAATTTTTTTTAAATAGATGTAATTGTTAAAAAGACACTATGACGTGGTTGCAGATAACCGTCCTATGATCAAACTGACGAAGGTCGGAGATAATGTGAAGTTCACGTCAATCGAAGGGCCCTAGTCGCGAAAGTGTAGAATTGTCAAATAACTATCGTACTGCTATGGCACAAGGGTAGATATAATCATGTTGTGTCGGCGTCTACTTCATGTTGCCAAATACATGTCGCAGGGGCCGTTTTCTGGAAGTATTTGCCACGCGCGCATGTTTCCTGCTATTATTAAGTTACGTTTTCCCTATTGCATGATTACTACGTTTCGAACAACCGACTTTCCCATAAACGGTGAGAATCTTGACATGTATGGCATACAGGTGATACGTGCAACCTCTGAAGTAGTAACTAATCTCTGACAGTTTCGCGTGCATTATGGCACAGAGCAAATAACTGTGAACAGCTTTCTGCAGCTCTAAACTTGTTTTTGTATCTGTCGTGAGTTAGGCAGATATTGTGCACCCAAACACTTGAACACACACACACACACACACACACACACACACACACACACACACACACACACACACACACACACACACACACACACACACACACTCACACACTCACCCACTGACTCTCTCTGACACACACACACATTCACATACACACACACTCACACACTCACTCTCTCACACACACGCTCGCACACACACACACACACACACACACACACACACACACACACACCAGACCTGGGCCCGAAGTACTCGGTACTCATGTACTCGTGTACTCGAGTACATTTTTTTTTGAAGTACTCACACTCATGAAACTTACGGGTTATGGACTCTTACTCGTACTCATTGTACTCAGACTCTATGAGTACATTACGAGTACATCTGAGTACTTTCTCAATAGGTACTGGGGAGAATAAATATATTTGGTTATAAAATGAAAATTTCCTGAAATATTTAAATGTTCAACTATTTTTAAATACTTTGTTATTTCTGATAGTATACAACCTTACCATCCCTCCACACCCGAGCACATCCTCATTGTCTGATAACAATGACTATGATACCAAAACATGGCAACAGGCAGCATCTTTTCCCACTCAGAAACACCCTGTTGAGCAAACAATAATTGTAGACTAGCAGTTCAGGTCATAAACCTGTTTGTTTAATTAAGCCATTAAGAGTCAATTAGCAGTTAATCCACCAGTTAGACAGGAAATGCCGTTGATGTAGTATGGAGCCCAAGCCACTTGGCACTGGCTGGCAGTGCCAATTACTAAGAACAAGAACTGCCAGTCTTCCTCTGTAGAAGTAAGGTGGCTCAAGTCAGAGTGTCTCCTACACTAGTATAATTCCATGCCAGCAGCCTGGCTAAAAAGTCCAAAGGGGATGTTGAGCCTGTTATGTGGACAAGTGCTAACCCTCTCAACAAGTAGTAGTCTACGATCAGAAAATATAAATTGCAAACTTATAACATGAGCAGATTGCTGATTGTAGAGGTGAACGAATACCTCAGTCAGCCATGCACAGATGGTCACAGTGACCCACTGCAGTTCTGAGTTTTCCAACTCTGGCTCAAGTGGTCTATCACCATCTAAGCATTCTAGCCTCATCAGCCCCAGTTGAAAGGGTATTTAGAAAAATATTCCGCCCTGAACAGTGCAGTCTGAAAGATTCAACCTGTGAACAACTCATGTTCATTCGGTGCAATGGCAAATAGATGATAAGATCATACGATGCCACTGAAATGAATGCCACTGAAGTGAATTTAATTGTTGATGAAATAGAGGTTTTTTAAAATACGTTATTATTTAATATTTATATTTGTTTAATGTACTTTTACTCGTACTCGTGAGAATGTACTCGCATTTGTACTCGTATTCATTCATGCACATACACACACACAAGCAAACATGTACGCATGTACGTATGAACACATAGGCGCTCAAACGCGTACCAAGCGCACACACGCGCAATGTCCGTCGGACAAACACTCACCACACGCGCGCGCACGCACATATATATATACAATCACCCATCCCCCCACACACGTGTATTCGTCTTGAGTTTGGCAGATATCGTGCACATAAACAAATGAACAAACGTACATACGGACGCACACAATCCCCCCTCCACACACGCACGCACACGCGCGCATACCCCCCGCCCCTCACACAGACAGACAGACAGACTCACACATACACATACACACGCACACACACACGCGCGCGCTCGATTAAAACTCGGTTATAGTAAGATAAAAATCACCCAAAAATAGGTGTCATTCGCCATTTTCAGACCGGCGAATAGCGTGTGGATGGGGTGAGGGTGGAGAACAGCGTTGGGAGGGGATGAAAAGGGAGGGGTGGAGAGCGAGGGGTAAGGGTGGAGAACGGGGGTAGAGTGGGTGAAGAGTGAAGTGTGAGTTTGGAGATCGGGAGTAGAGAGCGAGGGGTAAGGGTGGAGAACGGGGGTGGAGGTTGGGTGGAGAGCGAGAGGTGAGGTTGGAGAACGGAGGTAGAGGTGGGATAGAGACGAAGGTTAGGGTTGATAACTATCCAACCATTCAGCCTTCGTCGACCCTCCTGCTCTAACCTGAAGTGGTGACACCACTGCCAATGACGTCCCTTACATTCAGGAAGTTGACGTGTTTACAACATTAAATGATCTAAATATTAATCACCGCGAAAATATTCATTGTTTTCCCATTACAATTTGAAATACCCGATGTATCCGAGCTGCGTGGGTTACTAACCCTTAGTTAGCTTATCATTCACCAGATGTCACTACTGTCATGTTAAGGCAGACTGTAGACAGGTAGAGAAACCACCATACCACAGTCGACCATATATAGCAGGATTAAACAAAATTGCCACTCAGAACATGCATACAAGAATGCACGTGGACACGGTAGTGTTGGGGTTATCGAGAGTCTACCTTGTTTAGTGTATGCGAAATCAGAGATATCTGTCGACGTCGCTATACCTGTTGGCTGTACTTGACGACTGCAATGCCAACATACCGAGCTGTGGCTGCGTTCATCACGTCGCTGTACCTGATGGCTGTACTTGACGACTACAATGACAACATACCGAGCTGTGGCTGCGTTCATCACGTCGCTGTACCTGATGGCTGTACTTGACGACTACAATATGCCAACATACCGAGACTGTGGCTGCGTTCATCACGTCGCTGTACCTGCTGGCTGTACTTGACGACTGCATTGTTGAACATTGTTGTAGAAATGACAGTGTATTTTTTATAGCAATGAGAATTGACCTCATAGCTATTGAAACTTATATAACTTGCCACAATCCTACGGCTTGTGTGGTCACATTTATACCAGTTCACAAGGTTCCTAAATGTATTAATCATTAAGCAGGGTTTCGTCATCAACATGTACCATGGGGAAAATACATTGCTAGTGGCACCCCCTAGCGGGTGAACGATTGTAATGCAAATTGATGCTAATAGCAATTTTTAAAATAGAAAAACAGTCCCATATCACGTACTGGAGGGTGGGAGGGTGGGGGTTACGGAGCTGTTTTTGAGTTTGTGAAATAACAAAACCATCATTTACTTAAAGTGGATTAGTGTGTCCACAATAAAAGATCAGTCAAGTGATGTGATTTCACATTGATTGTACATATAGACAGACATGGCAGGTATAGAAATATCATCTGTGCTGATAGATTGACTCACATGGTTGACTGTGGTGTCAAACAGACATGCTCATTAGTCAGTTTAGTCTTGTACAACTCATGTGCAGCATCCTTCTTGTACAAGCTGACCATGCCATCCCAGACAACGTGTTTCCCATTGTTCTTAAACAGATAATTCCGTACAAACATTTCAGTATTCTAAGCATATTCAAAGAGATGTTACATTCAAAACACAGGTAAATGTGTGAAGCTACTTACATGTCGCATCGTTGGTGAACTCTCACAATCCCCCCAGTCACTAGTGAACTCTCACAATCCCCCCAGTTATTAGTGAACTCTCACAATCCCCCAGTCATTAGTGAACTCTCACAATCCCACCAGTTATTAGTGAACTCTCACAATCCCACCAATTATTAATGAACTCTCACAATCCCCCAGTCATTAGTGAACTCTCACAATCCCACCAGTTATTAGTGAACTCTCACAATCCCACCAATTATTAATGAACTCTCACAATCCCCCCAGTCACTAGTACTGTTTGATTCCACAGAGCACTAGGGTCCACCGAGATTTGAACTCGGATCGCAGGATTCAAAAATCCTGAATGTTAACCATTACACCATAGACCCACATATGGAACACTGCAAATATTTTCACATTATCAAACCTGTGTTGAGAGCGCAGTCATCAGCGAAGTTGAAATCACGGATCACATCCTGTAGTACCTTTGTGTTCGCTTGATTTCTTCTTAAGTTAATGCTGACCATTACACCACAGACACACATATTATATGAAAGATTGCAAATATTGCAACGTTGACACTATTTTTGAAGTACATATTTTTTACTGTGACATTTATACATACCCACACATAGCAAGAACCTCCCATCTTCATTGTTCAGAAGATATTTCAGACCGTCTTAATTAGGTGTAGTACATACATTTGTCCCTGACGTACAAATCCACTGTTTTGTAGCTTAATTCATTGCAGTTGTGCATCTGGATAAATTTATGATTGTGTGACAATGTTCAAATTTTAATATACCTGCTTATTTCTCACAACCTCGTCCCATGTCATTTAATAGCATTACTAATATTGGTCAAACTAACACACCCTTACCGCGCCTTCTGTTGACATCCCTAAACCCATCCATGACACTGTCCGGCTGTATTCCTTCGCGATTCGTGCGTCTGCTGTAGTGAGCGATATCAGGGAGGTTTTTACACAAACTAGTGTTTCTAGGCTTGTATGCTTTTAAAATAAAAAAATTGTTTATGACATACATACATTGCAGCAAAGTTGCATGTGTTCAGATACCGGGTTACAGAATTATCTGTGGAACGTCACCAAAAACAGTAACTTAAGAAATTGTGTCTTGCTCTGTCTAATATTTGCTTGCTGTCTGTGGGTTAAGAGAAGGTGGTGGCTTCTCAAGTCAGGTGGTACCATCATCATAAAAGCCAGGTTCGTTGTAACTGCAAGTTAGTTGCCTATCAACCTATAAACCATGGCTAGCTATATTGTATATTGTAATGTAGTCTGAAAGTAAAAAGTATTTGAAATACTTTCCAATGTATTTGTATTTAAATACTTTTGCATTTCAAAGTATTTGTATTTATATTTGTATTTGACTCCCTCAAGAGTATTTGTATTTAAATACATTTCAATGTAATTGACCCCATGTCTGCTATGAACAGGTTTAAAATCAAAAACTATGGGAAGGTGTAAAGTAGTTTAAATATGATGTATACTGTAATGCCACAGTAATATAATAACCGATGCCCTTGGTGTGTTGCACTATGGGGCGGTGTAAGATAGTTTAAATATGATGTATACTGTAATGCCACAGTGATGTAATAACCGATGCCCTTGGTGTGTTGTACTATGGGATGGTGTAAGGTATTTTAAATATGATGTATACTGTAATGCCACAGTGATGTAATAGCCAAAGCCCTTTGTGTGTTGCACTATGGGATGGTGTAAGGTAGTTTAAATATGATGTATACTGTAATGCCAGTGATGTAATAACCGATGCCCTTGGTGTGTTGCATTATGGGATGGTGTAAGGTAGTTTAAATATGGTATATACTGTAATGCCACAGTAATGTAATAACCGATGCCCTTGGTGTGTTGCACTATGGGAGAGTGTAAGGTAGTTTAAATATGATGTATACTGTAATGCCACAGTGATGTAATAACCAAAGCCCTTGGTGTGTTGCACTATGGGATGGTGTAAGGTAGTTTAAATATGATGTATACTGTAATGCCACAGTAATATAATAACCGATGCCCTTGGTGTGTTGCACTATGGGGCGGTGTAAGATAGTTTAAATATGATGTATACTGTAATGCCACAGTGATGTAATAACCGATGCCCTTGGTGTGTTGTACTATGGGATGGTGTAAGGTATTTTAAATATGATGTATACTGTAATGCCACAGTGATGTAATAGCCAAAGCCCTTTGTGTGTTGCACTATGGGATGGTGTAAGGTAGTTTAAATATGATGTATACTGTAATGCCAGTGATGTAATAACCGATGCCCTTGGTGTGTTGCATTATGGGATGGTGTAAGGTAGTTTAAATATGGTATATACTGTAATGCCACAGTAATGTAATAACCGATGCCCTTGGTGTGTTGCACTATGGGAGGTGTAAGGTAGTTTAAATATGATGTATACTGTAATGCCACAGTGATGTAATAACCAAAGCCCTTGGTGTGTTGCACTATGGGATGGTGTAAGGTAGTTTAAATATGATGTATACTGTAATGCCACAGTAATGTAATAACCGATGCCCTTGGTGTGTTGCATTATGGGAGGGTGTAAGGTAGTTTAAATATGATGTATATTGTAATGCCACAGTAATGTAATAACCGATGCTCTTGGTGTGTTGTACTATGGGATGGTGTAAGGTAGTTTAAATATGATGTATACTGTAATGCCACAGTAATGTAATAACCGATGCCCTTGGTGTGTTGCATTATGGGAGGGTGTAAGGTAGTTTAAATATGATGTATACTGTAATGCCACAGTAATGTAATAACCGATGCTCTTGGTGTGTTGTACTATGGGATGGTGTAAGGTAGTTTAAATATGATGTATACTGTAATGCCACAGTAATGTAATAACCGATGCTCTTGGTGTGTTGTACTATGGGATGGTGTAAGGTAGTTTAAATATGATGTATACTGTAATGCCACAGTAATGTAATAACCGATGCCCTTGGTGTGTTGCATTATGGGAGGGTGTAAGGTAGTTTAAATATGATGTATACTGTAATGCCACAGTAATGTAATAACCGATGCTCTTGGTGTGTTGTACTATGGGATGGTGTAAGGTAGTTTAAATATGATGTATACTGTAATGCCACAGTAATGTAATAACCGATGCTCTTGGTGTGTTGTACTATGGGATGGTGTAAGGTAGTTTAAATATGATGTATACTGTAATGCCACAGTAATGTAATAACCGATGCCCTTGGTGTGTTGCATTATGGGAGGGTGTAAGGTAGTTTAAATATGATATATACTGTAATGCCACAGTAATGTAATAACCGATGCCCTTGGTGTGTTGCATTATGGGAGGGTGTAAGGTAGTTTAAATATGATGTATACTGTAATGCCACAGTAATGTAATAACCGATGCTCTTGGTGTGTTGTACTATGGGATGGTGTAAGGTAGTTTAAATATGATGTATACTGTAATGCCACAGTAATGTAATAACCGATGCTCTTGGTGTGTTGTACTATGGGATGGTGTAAGGTAGTTTAAATATGATGTATACTGTAATGCCACAGTAATGTAATAACCGATGCCCTTGGTGTGTTGCAGTATGGGAGGGTGTAAGGTAGTTTAAATATGATATATACTGTAATGCCACAGTAATGTAATAACCGATGCTCTTGGTGTGTTGTCTATGGGATGGTGTAAGGTAGTTTAAATATGATGTATACTGTAATGCCACAGTAATGTAATAACCGATGCCCTTGGTGTGTTGCATTATGGGAGGGTGTAAGGTAGTTTAAATATGATGTATACTGTAATGCCACAGTAATGTAATAACCGATGCTCTTGGTGTGTTGTACTATGGGATGGTGTAAGGTAGTTTAAATATGATGTATACTGTAATGCCACAGTAATGTAATAACCGATGCTCTTGGTATGTTGTACTATGGGATGGTGTAAGGTAGTTTAAATATGATGTATACTGTAATGCCACAGTAATGTAATGACCGATGCCCTTGGTGTGTTGCATTATGGGAGGGTGTAAGGTAGTCTAAATATGATGTATACTGTAATGCCACAGTAATGTAATAACCGATGCTCTTGGTGTGTTGTACTATGGGATGGTGTAAGGTAGCTAAAATATGATGTATACTGTAATGCCACAGTAATGTAATAACCGATGCTCTTGGTGTGTTGTACTATGGGATGGTGTAAGGTAGTTTAAATATGATGTATACTGTAATGCCACAGTAATGTAATAACCGATGCTCTTGGTGTGTTGTACTATGGGATGGTGTAAGGTAGTTTAAATATGAAGTATACTGTAATGCCACAGTTATGTAATAACCGATGCCCTTGGTGTGTTGCATTATGGGAGGGTGTAAGGTAGTTTAAATATGATATATACTGTAATGCCACAGTAATGTAATAACCGATGCCCTTGGTGTGTTCCATTATGGGAGGGTGTAAGGTAGTTTAAATATGATGTATACTGTAATGCCACAGTAATGTAATAACCGATGCTCTTGGTGTGTTGTACTATGGGATGGTGTAAGGTAGTTTAAATATGATGTATACTGTAATGCCACAGTAATGTAATAACCGATGCTCTTGGTGTGTTGTACTATGGGATGGTGTAAGGTAGTTTAAATATGATGTATACTGTAATGCCACAGTAATGTAATAACCGATGCCCTTGGTGTGTTGCATTATGGGAGGGTGTAAGGTAGTTTAAATATGATGTATACTGTAATGCCACAGTAATGTAATAACCGATGCCCTTGGTGTGTTGCAGTATGGGAGGGTGTAAGGTAGTTTAAATATGATATATACTGTAATGCCACAGTAATGTAATAACCGATGCTCTTGGTGTGTTGTACTATGGGATGGTGTAAGGTAGTTTAAATATGATGTATACTGTAATGCCACAGTAATGTAATAACCGATGCCCTTGGTGTGTTGCATTATGGGAGGGTGTAAGGTAGTTTAAATATGATGTATACTGTAATGCCACAGTAATGTAATAACCGATGCCCTTGGTGTGTTGCATTATGGGAGGGTGTAAGGTAGTTTAAATATGATGTATACTGTAATGCCACAGTAATGTAATAACCGATGCTCTTGGTGTGTTGTACTATGGGATGGTGTAAGGTAGTTTAAATATGATGTATACTGTAATGCCACAGTAATGTAATAACCGATGCTCTTGGTGTGTTTTACTATGGGATGATGTAAGGTAGTTTAAATATGATGTATACTGTAATGCCACAGTAATGTAATAACCGATGCCCTTGGTGTGTTGCATTATGGGAGGGTGTAAGGTAGTTTAAATATGATATATACTGTAATGCCACAGTAATGTAATAACAGATGCCCTTGGTGTGTTGCATTATGGGAGGGTGTAAGGTAGTTTAAATATGATGTATACTGTAATGCCACAGTAATGTAATAACCGATGCTCTTGGTGTGTTGTACTATGGGATGGTGTAAGGTAGTTTAAATATGATGTATACTGTAATGCCACAGTAATGTAATAACCGATGCTCTTGTTGTGTTGTACTAAGGGATGGTGTAAGGTAGTTTAAATATGATGTATACTGTAATGCCACAGTAATGTAATAACCGATGCCCTTGGTGTGTTGCATTATGGGAGGGTGTAAGGTAGTTTAAATATGATGTATACTGTAATGCCACAGTAATGTAATAACCGATGCCCTTGGTGTGTTGCAGTATGGGAGGGTGTAAGGTAGTTTAAATATGATATATACTGTAATGCCACAGTAATGTAATAACCGATGCTCTTGGTGTGTTGTACTATGGGATGGTGTAAGGTAGTTTAAATATGATGTATACTGTAATGCCACAGTAATGTATAACCGATGCCCTTGGTGTGTTTCATTATGGGAGGGTGTAAGGTAGTTTAAATATGATGTATACTGTAATGCCACAGTAATGTAATAACCGATGCTCTTGGTGTGTTGTACTATGGGATGGTGTAAGGTAGTTTAAATATGATGTATACTGTAATGCCACAGTAATGTAATAACCGATGCCCTTGGTGTGTTGCATTATGGGAGGGTGTAAGGTAGTTTAAATATGATGTATACTGTAATGCCACAGTAATGTAATAACCGATGCTCTTGGTGTGTTGTACTATGGGATGGTGTAAGGTAGTTTAAATATGATGTATACTGTAATGCCACAGTAATGTAATAACCGATGCTCTTGGTGTGTTGTACTATGGGATGGTGTAAGGTAGTTTAAATATGATGTATACTGTAATGCCACAGTAATGTAATAACCGATGCCCTTGGTGTGTTGCATTATGGGAGGGTGTAAGGTAGTTTAAATATGATGTATACTGTAATGCCACAGTAATGTAATAACCGATGCCCTTGGTGTGTTGCATATGGGAGGGTGTAAGGTAGTTTAAATATGATGTATACTGTAATGCCACAGTAATGTAATAACCGATGCTCTTGGTGTGTTGTACTATGGGATGTTGTAAGGTAGTTTAAATATGATGTATACTGTAATGCCACAGTAATGTAATAACCGATGCTCTTGGTGTGTTGTACTATGGGATGGTGTAAGGTAGTTTAAATATGATGTATACTGTAATGCCACAGTAATGTAATAACCGATGCCCTTGGTGTGTTGCATATGGGAGGTGTAAGGTAGTTTAAATATGATGTATACTGTAATGCCACAGTAATGTAATAACCGATGCCCTTGGTGTGTTGCAGTATGGGATGTGTAAGGTAGTTTAAATATGATATATACTGTAATGCCACAGTAATGTAATAACCGATGCCCTTGGTGTGTTGCAGTATGGGAGGGTGTAAGGTAGTTTAAATATGATATATACTGTAATGCCACAGTAATGTAATAACCGATGCCCTTGGTGTGTTGCACTATGTGATGGTGTAAGGTAGTTTAAATATGATATATACTGTAATGCCACAGTAATGTAATAACCGATGCCCTTGGTGTGTTGCACTATATGATGGTGTAAGGTAGTTTAAATATGATGTATACTGTAATGCCACAGTAATGTAATAACCGATGCTCTTGGTGTGTTGTACTATGGGATGGTGTAAGGTAGTTTAAATATGATGTATACTGTAATGCCACAGTAATGTAATAACCGATGCTCTTGGTGTGTTGTACTATGGGATGGTGTAAGGTAGTTTAAATATGATGTATACTGTAATGCCACAGTAATGTAATAACCGATGCCCTTGGTGTGTTGCATTATGTGATGGTGTAAGGTAGTTTAAATATGATATATATTGTAATGCCACAGTAATGTAATAACCGATGCCCTTGGTGTGTTGCACTATATGATGGTGTAAGGTAGTTTAAATATGATGTATACTGTAATGCCACAGTAATGTAATAACCGATGCTCTTGGTGTGTTGTACTATGGGATGGTGTAAGGTAGTTTAAATATGATGTATACTGTAATGCCACAGTAATGTAATAACCGATGCTCTTGGTGTGTTGTACTATGGGATGGTGTAAGGTAGTTTAAATATGATGTATACTGTAATGCCACAGTAATGTAATAACCGATGCTCTTGGTGTGTTGTACTATGGGATGGTGTAAGGTAGTTTAAATATGATGTATACTGTAATGCCACAGTAATGTAATAATCGATGCCCTTGGTGTGTTGCATTATGGGAGGGTGTAAGGTAGTTTAAATATGATGTATACTGTAATGCCACAGTAATGTAATAACCGATGTTCTTGGTGTGTTGTACTATGGGATGGTGTAAGGTAGTTTAAGTATGATGTATACTGTAATGCCACAGTAATGTAATAACCGATGCTCTTTGTGTGTTGTACTATGGGATGGTGTAAGGTAGTTTAAATATGATGTATACTGTAATGCCACAGTAATGTAATAACCGATGCCCTTGGTGTGTTGCATTATGGGAGGGTGTAAGGTAGTTTAAATATGATATATACTGTAATGCCACAGTAATGTAATAACCGATGCCCTTGGTGTGTTGCATTATGGGAGGGTGTAAGGTAGTTTAAATATGATGTATACTGTAATGCCACAGTAATGTAATAACCGATGCCCTTGGTGTGTTGCAGTATGGGATGTTGTAAGGTAGTTTAAATATGATATATACTGTAATGCCACAGTAATGTAATAACCGATGCCCTTGGTGTGTTGCAGTATGGGAGGGTGTAAGGTAGTTTAAATATGATATATACTGTAATGCCACAGTAATGTAATAACCGATGCCCTTGGTGTGTTGCACTATGTGATGGTGTAAGGTAGTTTAAATATGATATATACTGTAATGCCACAGTAATGTAATAACCGATGCGCTTGGTGTGTTGCACTATATGATGGTGTAAGGTAGTTTAAATATTATGTATACTGTAATGCCACAGTAATGTAATAACCGATGCTCTTGGTGTGTTGTACTATGGGATGGTGTAAGGTAGTTTAAATATGATGTATACTGTAATGCCACAGTAATGTAATAACCGATGCTCTTGGTGTGTTGTACTATGATTTGGTGTAAGGTAGTTTAAATATGATGTATACTGTAATACCACAGTAATGTAATAACCGATGCCCTTGGTGTGTTGCATAATGGGAGGGTGTAAGGTAGTTTAAATATGATATATACTGTAATGCCACAGTAATGTAATAACCGATGCCCTTGGTGTGTTGCATTATGGGAGAGTGTAAGGTAGTTTAAATATGATGTATACTGTAATGCCACAGTAATGTAATAACCGATGCCCTTGGTGTGTTGCATTATGGGAGGGTGTAAGGTAGTTTAAATATGATATATACTGTAATGCCACAGTAATGTAATAACCGATGCCCTTGGTGTGTTGCATTATGGGAGGGTGTAAGGGAGTTTAAATATGATGTATACTGTAATGCCACAGTAATGTAATAACCGATGCCCTTGGTGTGTTGCATTATGGGAGGGTGTAAGGTAGTTTAAATATGATGTATACTGTAATGCCACAGTAATGTAATAACCGATGCCCTTGGTGTGTTGCAGTATGGGAGGGTGTAAGGTAGTTTAAATATGATATATACTGTAATGCCACAATAATGTAACAACCGATGCCCTTGGTGTGTTGCAGTATGGGAGGGTGTAAGGTAGTTTAAATATGATATATACTGTAATGCCACAGTAATGTAATAACCGATGCTCTTGGTGTGTTGTACTATGGGATGGTGTAAGGTAGTTTAAATATGATGTATACTGTAATGCCACAGTAATGTAATAACCGATGCTCTTGGTGTGTTGTACTATGGGATGGTGTAAGGTAGTTTAAATATCATGTATACTGTAATGCCACAGTAATGTAATAACCGATGCTCTTGGTGTGTTGTACTATGGGATGGTGTAAGGTAGTTTAAATATGATGTATACTGTAATGCCACAGTAATGTGATAACCGATGCCCTTGGTGTGTTTCATTATGGGAGGGTGTAAGGTAGTTTAAATATGATGTATACTGTAATGCCACAGTAATGTAATAACCGATGCTCTTGGTGTGTTGTACTATGGGATGGTGTAAGGTAGTTTAAATATGATGTATACTGTAATGCCACTGTAATGTAATAACCGATGATCTTGGTGTGTTGCAGTATGGGATGTTGTAAGGTAGTTTAAATATGATATATACTGTAATGCCACAGTAATGTAATAACCGATGCCCTTGGTGTGTTGCAGTATGGGAGGGTGTAAGGTAGTTTAAATATGATATATACTGTAATGCCACAGTAATGTAATAACCGATGCCCTTGGTGTGTTGCACTATGTGATGGTGTAAGGTAGTTTAAATATGATATATACTGTAATGCCACAGTAATGTAATAACCGATGCCCTTGGTGTGTTGCACTATATGATGGTGTAAGGTAGTTTAAATATGATGTATACTGTAATGCCACAGTAATGTAATAACCGATGCTCTTGGTGTGTTTTACTATGGGATGGTGTAAGGTAGTTTAAATATGATGTATACTGTAATGCCACAGTAATGTAATAACCGATGCTCTTGGTGTGTTGTACTATGGGATGGTGTAAGGTAGTTTAAATATGATGTATACTGTAATAACACAGTAATGTAATAACCGATGCCCTTGGTGTGTTGCATTATGGGAGGGTGTAAGGTAGTTTAAATATGATATATACTGTAATGCCACAGTAATGTAATAACCGATGCCCTTGGTGTGTTGCATTATGGGAGAGTGTAAGGTAGTTTAAATATGATGTATACTGTAATGCCACAGTAATGTAATAACCGATGCCCTTGGTGTGTTGCATTATGGGAGGGTGTAAGGTAGTTTAAATATGATGTATACTGTAATGCCACAGTAATGTAATAACCGATGCCCTTGGTGTGTTGCATTATGGGAGGGTGTAAGGGAGTTTAAATATGATGTATACTGTAATGCCACAGTAATGTAATAACCGATGCCCTTGGTGTGTTGCATTATGGGAGGGTGTAAGGTAGTTTAAATATGATGTATACTGTAATGCCACAGTAATGTAATAACCGATGCCCTTGGTGTGTTGCAGTATGGGATGTTGTAAGGTAGTTTAAATATGATATATACTGTAATGCCACAGTAATGTAATAACCGATGCCCTTGGTGTGTTGCAGTATGGGAGGGTGTAAGGTAGTTTAAATATGATATATACTGTAATGCCATAGTAATGTAATAACCGATGCTCTTGGTGTGTTGTACTATGGGATGGTGTAAGGTAGTTTAAATATGATGTATACTGTAATGCCACAGTAATGTAATAACCGATGCTCTTGGTGTGTTGTACTATGGGATGGTGTAAGGTAGTTTAAATATGATGTATACTGTAATGCCACAGTAATGTAATAACCGATGCTCTTGGTGTGTTGTACTATGGGATGGTGTAAGGTAGTTTAAATATGATGTATACTGTAATGCCACAGTAATGTAATAACCGATGCCCTTGGTGTGTTGCATTATGGGAGGGTGTAAGGTAGTTTAAATATGATGTATACTGTAATGCCACAGTAATGTAATAACCGATGCTCTTGGTGTGTTGTACTATGGGATGGTGTAAGGTAGTTTAAATATGATGTATACTGTAATGCCACAGTAATGTAATAACCGATGCTCTTGGTGTGTTGCAGTATGGGATGGTGTAAGGTAGTTTAAATATGATATATACTGTAATGCCACAGTAATGTAATAACCGATGCCCTTGGTGTGTTGCAGTATGGGAGGGTGTAAGGTAGTTTAAATATGATATATACTGTAATGCCACAGTAATGTAATAACCGATGCCCTTGGTGTGTTGCACTATGTGATGGTGTAAGGTAGTTTAAATATGATATATACTGTAATGCCACAGTAATGTAATAACCGATGCCCTTGGTGTGTTGCACTATATGATGGTGTAAGGTAGTTTAAATATGATGTATACTGTAATGCCACAGTAATGTAATAACCGATGCTCTTGGTGTGTTGTACTATGGGATGGTGTAAGGTAGTTTAAATATGATGTATACTGTAATGCCACAGTAATGTAATAACCGATGCTCTTGGTGTGTTGTACTATGGGATGGTGTAAGGTAGTTTAAATATGAAGTATACTGTAATGCCACAGTTATGTAATAACCGATGCCCTTGGTGTGTTGCATTATGGGAGGGTGTAAGGTAGTTTAAATATGATATATACTGTAATGCCACAGTAATGTAATAACCGATGCCCTTGGTGTGTTCCATTATGGGAGGGTGTAAGGTAGTTTAAATATGATGTATACTGTAATGCCACAGTAATGTAATAACCGATGCTCTTGGTGTGTTGTACTATGGGATGGTGTAAGGTAGTTTAAATATGATGTATACTGTAATGCCACAGTAATGTAATAACCGATGCCCTTGGTGTGTTGCATTATGGGAGGGTGTAAGGGAGTTTAAATATGATGTATACTGTAATGCCACAGTAATGTAATAACCGATGCCCTTGGTGTGTTGCATTATGGGAGGGTGTAAGGTAGTTTAAATATGATGTATACTGTAATGCCACAGTAATGTAATAACCGATGCCCTTGGTGTTTTGCAGTATGGGAGGGTGTAAGGTAGTTTAAATATGATATATACTGTAATGTCACAGTAATGTAATAACCGATGCCCTTGGTGTGTTGCAGTATGGGAGGGTGTAAGGTAGTTTAAATATGATATATACTGTAATGCCACAGTAATGTAATAACCGATGCTCTTGATGTGTTGTACTATGGGATGGTGTAAGGTAGTTTAAATATGATGTATACTGTAATGCCACAGTAATGTAATAACCGATGCCCTTGGTGTGTTGCATTATGGGAGGGTGTAAGGTAGTTTAAATATGATGTATACTGTAATGCCACAGTAATGTAATAACCGATGCCCTTGGTGTGTTGCATTATGGGATATTGTAAGGTAGTTTAAATATGATGTATACTGTAATGCCACAGTAATGTAATAACCGATGCCCTTGGTGTGTTGCATTATGAGATGTTGTAAGGTAGTTTAAATATGATATATACTGTAATGCCACAGTAATGTAATAACCGATGCCCTTGGTGTGTTGCATTATGGGAGGATGTAAGCTAAATTAACTTGAACTGTCATTTGACATTATTGCTTTTTAGAAACAATTAAGGTCTGAAGAATTTTGTGTTACAGTTTTCGATTAGATGTAACAGAATTTGAAGAACAAAATAAGTTTCGTAATGTTAAGTAATACAGCATAAGTGGTAATTGACTGTATATTGGAATGTGTTACAATTGGGTTATGTATATGTATACATTACATAATTGTTAGCACCAGGAATTGAGTTGAAAGTTTGCCACTCTTCTTGAGTTGCTAACATCACACAGGTGACATAGCTGAGTAGAAACAACAGGTTCACCAACACAATGTGTGCTTGTTTATCTCCTAAAGATACATTACCCTGGATGAGCCCAGCATGTGCATTGTTGAACATTGTTGTAGAAATGACAGTGTATTTTGATAGCAATGAGAATTGACCTCATAGCTATTGAAACTTATATAACTTGCCACAATCCTACGGCTTGTGTGGTCACCTTTATACCAGTTCACAAGGTTCCTAAATGTATTAATCATTAAGCAGGGATTCGTCATCAACATGTACCATGGGGAAAATACATTGCTAGTGGCACCCCCTAGTGGGTGAACGATTGTAATGCAAATTGATGCTAATAGCAATTTTTAAAATAGAAAAACAGTCCCACATCACGTACTGGAGGGTGGGAGGGTGGGGGTTACGGAGCTGTTTTTGAGTTTGTGAAATAACAAAACCATCATTTACTTAAAGTTGATTAGTGTGTCCACAATAAAAGATCAGTCAAGTGATGTGATTTCACATTGATTGTACATATAGACAGACATGGCAGGTATAGAAATATCATCTGTGCTGATATATTGACTCACATGGTTGACTGTGGTGTCAAACAGACATGCTCATCAGTCAGTTTAGTCTTGTACAACTCATGTGCAGCATCCTTCTTGTACAAGCTGACCATGTCGTCCCAGACAACGTGTTAGCCATTGTTCTTAAACAGATAATTCCGTGCAAACATTTCAGTATTCAAAGCATACTCAAAGAGATGTTACATTCAAAACACAGGTAAATGTGTGAAGCTACTTACATGTCGCATCGTTGGTGAACTCTCACAATCCCCTCAGTCACTAGTGAACTCTCACAATCCCCCAGTTATTAGTGAACTCTCACAATCCCCCCAGTTATTAGTGAACTCTCACAATCCCCCCAATTATCAATGAACTCTCACAATCCCCCCAGTCACTAGTGAACTCTCACAATTCCCCAGTCACTTGTACTGTTTGATTCCACAGAGCACTAGGGTCCACTAAGATTTGAACTCGGATCGCAGGATTAAAAAATCCTGAATGTTAACCATTACACCATAGACCCACATAGTCACATATGGAACACTAAAAATATTGTCACGTTATCAAACCTCTGTTGAGAGCGCAGTCATCAGCGAAGTTGAAATCACGGATCACATCCTGTAGTACCTTTGTGTTTGCTTGATTTCTTCTCAAGTTAATGCTGACCATTACACCACAGACCCACATATTATATGAAACACTGCAAATACTGCCACGTTGTCAGTTGTCACGATGCTTGAAGTACATCTTTCTCACTTGATGTCTTCTCAAGTTAATGCTGACCATTACACCACAGACCCACATATTATATGAAACACTGCAAATACTGCCACGTTGTCAGTTGTCACGATACTTGAAGTACATCTTTCTCACTTGATTTCTTCTCAAGTTAATGCTGACCATTACACCAGACCCACATATTATATGAAACACTGCAAATACTGCCACGTTGTCAGTTGTCACGATACTTGAAGTACATCTTTCTCACTTGAAGTCTTCTCAAGTTAATGCTGACCATTACACAAGACCCACATATTATATGAAACTGCAAATACTGCCACGTTGTCAGTTGTCACGATACTTGAAGTACATCTTTCTCACTTGAAGTCTTCTCAAGTTAATGCTGACCATTACACCACAGACCCACATATTATATGAAACACTGCAAATACTGCCACGTTGTCAGTTGTCACGATACTTGAAGTACATCTTTCTCACTTGAAGTCTTCTCAAGTTAATGCTGACCATTACACCATAGACCCACATATTATATGAAACACTGCAAATACTGCCACGTTGTCAGTTGTCACGATACTTGAAGTACATCTTTCTCACTTGAAGTCTTCTCAAGTTAATGCTGACCATTACACCATAGTCCCACATATCATGGAACACTACAAGTATTGCCACGTTGTCAGTATTCTTGAAGTACATATTTTTCACTGTGACATTATACATACCCACACATAGCAAGAACCTCCCATCTTCAATGTTCAGAAGATATTTCAGACCGTCTTAATTAGGTGTAAAACATACATTTGTCCATGACGTACAAATCCACTGTTTTGTAGCTCAATTCATTGCAGTTGTGCATCTGGATAAATTTCTGATTGTGTGATAATGTTCACATTTTAACATACCTGCTTATTTCACACACCCTCATCCCTTGTCATTTAATAGCATTACTAATGTTGGTCAAACTAACACACCCTTACCGCGCCATCTGCTGACATCCCTAAACCCATCCATGACACTGTCCGGCTGTTTTCCTTCGCGACTCGGGCGCCTGCTGTAGTGAGCGATATCAGGGAGGTTTTTACACAAACTAGTGTTTCTAGGCTTGTACGCTTTTAAAATAATTTTTTTTTTAATGACATTCATACATTGCAGCAAAGTCGCATGTGTTCAGATACTGTGTTACAGAATTATCTGTGGAACGTCACCAAAAACAGTAACTTAAGAAATTGTGTCTTGCTCTGTCTAATTTTTGCTTGCTGTCTGTGGGTTAAGAGAACGTGGTGGCTTCTCAAGTCAGGTGGTACCATAATCATAAAAGCCAGGTTCGTTGTAACTGCAAGTTAGTTGCCTGTGAACCTACAAACCATGGCTAGCAATATTGTATATTGTAATGTAGTCTGAAAGTAAAAAGTATTTGAAATACTTTCCAATGTATTTGTATTTAAAAACTTTTGCATTTCAAAGTATTTGTATGTATATTTGTATTTGACTCCCTCAAGAGTATTTGTATTTAAATACATTTCAATGTAATTGACCCCATGTCTGCTGAACTGGTTTAAAATAAAAAACTATGGGAAGGTGTAAAGTAGTTTAAATATGATGTATACTGTAATGCCACAGTAATATAATAACTGATGCCCTTGGTGTGCTGCACTATGGGAGGGTGTAAACTAGTTTAAATATGATGTATACTGTAATGCCACAGTGATGTAATAACCGATGCCCTTGGTGTGTTGCATTATGGGATGGTGTAAAGTAATTTAAATGTGATGTATACTGTAATGCCAGTGATGTAATAACCAAAGCCCTTGGTGTGTTGCACTATGGGATGGTGTAAGGTAGTTTAAATATGATGTATACTGTAATGCCACAGTAATGTAATAACTGATGCCCTTGGTGTGTTGCATTATGGGATGTTGTAAGGTAGTTTAAATATGATATATACTGTAATGCCACTGTAATGTAATAACCGATGCCCTTGGTGTGTTGCACTATGGGATGGTGTAAGGTAGTTTAAATATGATGTATACTGTAATGCCACAGTGATGTAATAACCGATGCCCTTGGTGTGTTGCATTATGGGATGGTGTAAGGTAGTTTAAATATGATGTATACTGTAATGCCACAGTAATATAATAACTGATGCCCTTGGTGTTGTACTATGGGAGGGTGTAAACTAGTTTAAATATGAGTAGTGAGTAGGGTTTCGCCATCCACGGAAGTGACCTTAGATCAAAGGCTTTTTCATTTTTTATAAGTAGAATTCCTACGTTTTTTAGCAGTATGATTATAGTAAACGTCAAAGTGATTGATGGGGGTCATGAGAAAGAGGGTGTCGCCCTCTACTAACTGAGGAGGCATTAAAAGGGTGAATGTCGGCCTCTAGTGACTAATTAAGTACTAATTAGTAACAAATGAATAGCGCCTTCACTAGAGGGAAGCACTAGCAATAACTAAAAGGTTATGTAATGGTTATGAGTAGCGCATTCACTAGAGGGTAGCACTAGCAATAGCTAATGGTTATGTAATGGTTATATCGTGTGCTGACATCTAGTGACTAATCTTTCCCTAGTGACTGAAAAGCGACGATGGTGGTGCATATAGGCGACCGTGACGTTGTCGGCGCACCAGATGTTGCTATGGACGGAAAGTGGAAGCACCCTTTTACGTTTATAGTGTCCGGCCCTACGGGGTGCGGGAAGACTACTTTCGTTGTACGCCTGTTAAAGTTTGCTTCGTGTATGATTTCGCCGACACCGGAGAAAATTCTGTGGTGTTACGGCCAGTGGCAGACCGCTTACGACTCTATGGCCGGCGTAGAATTTGTAGACGGTTTGCCGGATCCGTCGCTGCTGGACACCAAAACGAGGACGCTTCTAGTGCTCGATGACCTGATGTCGGAGACTGATAGTAGCGTCACGACTTTGTTTACTAAAAAAAGTCACCACTGCAACGCGTCCGTCGTACAGCTTTTGCAGAATCTCTTTCCGAAAGGGAAAGAAAATCGCACAATCAGTTTAAACGCGCAGTATATGGTCCTCTTCAAGAGTCCCCGGGACGCTGGACAAGTAGGCCACCTGGCGAAGCAGATGTACCCGGGTAGGGTCAACTACATGGTGGAGGCGTACAAAGATGCCACGTCGGTCGCCTACGGTTACCTCCTGGTGGATCTCAAACAGGAAACGCCGGAAACCATGCGCCTGCGTACGGAAATTTTCCCCGACGACCCCGTTCAGTACGTCTATGTGCCGACGAGACTATAAAAAAGGCGGGAGGCGCCGCGGCCGCCGTCATTCGGCAGGATGACAGAGCGCGTGAAGAGGCACATCCTTGCCCTGCAGCTGTTGCGCCGCTACAAGGGGAATACGAATCTGAGAAAGGCGGTAATCACTCACGCGGACGCCGACCTCATCTGCAGTCTGGCCGACTGCGCGTATAACATTCTGCGAGGGAACGTGAAATTGACGCCTAAAAACCGAAAAGTGCTGTTAAAGTACAGGAACAATTTGCGCAAGTTAGCGTCGAAAAAAGTAGCCATCAAACGGAAGAGGGCCGTCCTGCAGACGGGTTCGGGCGCGTTTCTGACGGCGCTGCTGGCGCCGTTGGCGAGCACCTTTCTGCCCCTCCTCAGGCAGGCTTTCGGTTGATGCAGCACGCGAAGAAGATGGCGCTGGTAGACCCCCGGTTGGTGGAGCGACTACTTCCGTTACTATCGCAACCGACTACGACCACGTCGCGTGTGATGAGTAGCCTGGACGGCGATATGAAAGCCGTTCTCGAGCGTGCAGATTTATCCGAAGGCGAAAAGGTGGTGGCGTACAATCAACTGCTGAGTCGTTACAACGCCATGGATGCGTCTCGCGCGCAGCAGCCGATGCGCGTGTCCGTAGTGAAGAACGAGTCGTCGTCCGATCAGCCGCCGCCGCCGCCGCCGCCACCTACGTCTGATCAATTACCGGGGGAGATGGAGAGCGAGGTCGTGAAGAGCGTACCGAAAGTACTGAAAGAAAAGGCCCGCCTCCTATTGACGCGACTGAAGGCCGACCCGCTGATTCGCTGGAACGATCGAGCGGAGCTCGTGTACGACGGTACGCCTATCGCCGGAAGCAATATGGTAGATCTCGTGAACGATCTCATGCGAACGCGTAAGAGGACCCCCGCGCCGGTTGGCTGGGAAGCGTTCGGCGACCATATAAGGCGCCTGAACGTCCCTATGGAATTCGTCGGCAACCCCCAGCGTCGGGCGTATATACAGCGCGAGCAGAAGCGAAAGGGGCGCACTCGGTCCGTCGAACGCGAGCAGAAGCGAAAGGGGCGCAATCGGTCCGTCGAGAGTATGCCGTGGTCCAGCTTTTAGCCCGCCCCCCGTAGAGGATGCCCGCCGCCCGAAGATCAGTGCTCGTCGTCGTCGTAGCCGTCGTAATTGCGGCGGTCATCGTAGCCGCCCTCTTGTTCGCCGTATCGTCGTCGGCGCCGCGCGCTCCATGGCGGTGGTGCCCCGGCGGACTCGTGGTGCGCAACGAGAGCGCCAACAACGCGACGGCCTACTGAAGCGCGCCTACTTCGACCCGAAACGGGCAGGCAGTTATGGCGGCGTCGACGCGTTGCGCCGGTCGGCCGCGTTGCCCAAGCCGGTCGTCGGGCGGTGGCTGGCGGCACAGGACGCCTATACGCTTCACAAGCCGGTTAGGCGCCGATTTAAGCGACGTCGCGTTATCGTGGGCGGTCGAAACCAGCAGTGGCAAGCCGATCTCGTCGACGTGGCTAAACTGAAAAACCACAACGACGGCATAGCGTTCTTATTGACGGTCATCGACGTCTTCTCGAAGCGGGCGTGGTGCGTTCCGTTGAAGCGCAAATCCGGTCCGGCGCTCGTCGCGGCCTTCGAGGGGCTGCTGTCGTCGTCGCGCCGCCGCACGTCCTGCAGACCGACAAGGGGACGGAGTTTCTGAACAGGCCCCTTCAGGCGCTTTTGAGGGCGCGCGGCGTCCACCATTTCGTGACGCACAACGAGGAGACGAAGGCGAGCGTCGTGGAGCGATTCAATCGTACGCTGAAGACGCGCATGTGGCGGTACTTTACGAAGCATCAGACGCTGAGGTTCGTGGAGCCGTTGCAGGACTTCGTGCGGTCGTACAACAACGCCTACCATCGAAGCATCGGTAGGGCGCCGGCGAGCGTCGACGCGTCGAATCAGGAGAGCGTGTGGCAGCGTCTGTACGGCGGCGGAGGAGGGTGTCAAAAAAGCAAGCCGAAACTGCGAGCGGGGGATCGCGTACGCATCAGCAAGGCGAAGGGCGTCTTCAAGAAGGGGTACATGCCTAACTGGAGCGAAGAGCTTTTCACCGTCGTAGATTCGCACCCGACCGACCCTCCTGTTTACCGACTGATGGACGACGCCGGCACGATACTGGACGGCACCTTCTACGGGCTGGAGCTACAAAAAGTGATCGTTGAGAAGGACAAACTATATCGGGTGGAAGCCGTTCTACAGAGACGTCGTCGACGACGCGGTAAGGGCGAAGAGGTGCTCGTCAAATGGTTCGGCTATCCGGCCTCGTTCAATAGCTGGATCGACGCCAAGGAGCTCGTGGACTATAAGGGCTGATGGCGACGCGCTGTTGGACGGAATACGCAGAGCGCTGGAGACTTTCTTCCGACGTCCGGCGCCGCTACCGTTGTCGCTGCGACCGATGCTATCGACGTCGCCCGCAACGTCGGCGAACTCGCTCTATGATTTATCTGCGTGACCTATAAGGGATGACGACGACGCGTTGGATGCGCCACGCGGGGTGCTGGCGACTGCACGAGGCGGGGCTGTGCAACGGCTTTTCGTTTTTTTTTGTAAGGGGACCGTGCTGTATTAGTAGACTGCCGAGGAGAAGAGAGCCGCGCCACCAACACCGCCGTCGCCCCCACGCCCGTCGACGAACTCGCTCTATGGTGTGCCTGCGCGGGTAAAGGAACGGCGCCGTAGCGTCGGACGGCAGTAGCGCGATGTGTGCGGACGAGACGACAGCAGCAGCAGCAGTAGCAGCCAATGCAGAAGCCGCCCACCGCCGTCGACTCAGGCGCATTTGTCGCTACACCCGCCGACGACTCATGCGTCTCTGTGGGTGCGCCCGATGCCGTCGACGCCTCCTCCGTAACGAGCGTTCCTTGGCGTCTCTGCGGCAACGAAAGCCCTAAGGCCGAGATCGTCTTCCTGTGCCAGATCGTCGTCCTGTACACGGTGATCGTCGTCAGTATATACAATCTAACGCGCGGCACGGCCGACTCCAACCTGTGGACGGCGCTGCTGAGTAGTTGCCTCGGCTACCTACTGCCGAGTCCGTCTATGAGGAGGCGCGATGGCGTCGTCGTCTGACTTTTACGTCACGTTGCCGAGCAACGCGTCTATGAATGCGCACCCCGAAAACACGTTGACGCACTACACGACGAATCTGCCGCAGCGCGTCGACCTGTCGGGGGAGTGGGAATGCGGCCTGGTGTCGCTACAGTACACGCATAGCTGGTACAATGTGAGGCCGGTGGACGCCTACTTCTTCGTGGCGTGCGAGAGGGGGGAGGTGGGCTTTTTCACCACCGAGGACGGGGGAAAAATTGCCCGTGAGGCCAACATTCCGCACGGCTTTTACAGCAACGCCAAAAAGCTGATGCGCAAAATCAACGAGGAGTTGGCGAAATTGAGCACCGACACGGTCAAGGTGCGAATAGTGTACAGCGCCATCACTAATCGGATGACGTTGCTTCTATCGCCGGGCGTCGAAATTAACATGCCGCGGGACGGGCGCCTGAGCCGGATACTAGGCTTCGAGTCGGACTATATCGCGAGTTACGGGACGCCCGCTGACGGCGGCGAACTGCCCCCGGGGTACATGTTCGAGTGCGAGGCGCCCCACCCGGTGGACCTGAGCGGCGGCGTCGACACCCTGTTCGTGTACGCGGACATCGTGGAGACGCGCATCGTCGGCGACGTATTCGCCCCCCTCATCCGAGCCGTCCCCGTCCACGGTTTGAACGGCAGCATCGTATCCAACATCTTCGACCGCGTCCAATACGCGCCGCTCCTGCGGCGCCAATTCGATTCGATCGAGATAGATATAAGAGACGACCTCGGTCAGTCGATACCATTCGAGAACGGAAAAGTCGTGACGACGCTTCACGTCCGACGCCGCAAGTCGAAACTGTTCTGACGATGACGCGAAACGTGTACGAGGACTACTACACGCGGCAGGTCGGCGGTGGCCTGCCGGTGTTCGTAGGCGCCCGAGCGCAGCGGGGTCACGGACTGGGTAATCTCTTCGGCAGCCTGTTTCGAAGCGCCATGCCGCTTATCAAGAGAGGGGCCATGGCGCTGGGCAAGCGCGCGCTCAAGACGGGCGTGCGCGTGGCGCAGGACGTCGTCGCCGGCGGCAATCTGAAACAGGCGGTAAAGAGGCGCGCGAGGGAGGCGGGCGCCGACCTTCTCGACGGCCTGCTGAATAGGCCCCCGCCGCCGAAAAAGCGACGACGACGCATAAAGCCGCCCGGCAAGCCGGCCAGCAAGAAGAGGCGCCGTCGAAAGAGGCCGAGCGACGACGTATTTCCCGCGTAGTAGTAGTAGTGCATCGGTGGTAGTCGTAAAGAGCTTTACCTCGGCGGGGGTACATAAGGCCGGCCGGCAAGGCGGCGCCGGACAGTAAGCGGAGGCGCCGTCGAACGAAGCAGACGTAGTAGGATGGCGTTCGTGCATCGACAGTCGTGCGAGGGCGTAAAGTCCGAACTGGACCTGTTCAGCGTGCCGACGACGCAGACGAGCATTGAGAGCGGCCAGTGGATCGATCACCAGCCGCTGACGGCCCTCGACGCTGGCGGCCCTATCGAGTTTCTCATTCCGGGATCCGGAGACGACTATCTGGACCTGTCGTCCGTTAGACTGTACGTGCGCGCCAAGGTGGTGAAGGGGGACGGTGCCGCGCTCGCGAACGACAGCGTCGTGGCGCCCGTCAACAATTTCCTGCATTCGATGTTCAGTCAGGTCGACGTGACGCTGAACGGCACGCTCGTGACGCCGTCGTCGAATACGTACCCGTTTCGGGCCTACCTCGAGACCCTGCTCAGTTACGGGCCCGACGCCAAAAGTCGCAGCTCGAGGCCGACCTGTGGTGCAAGGACACCGCCGGGCGCATGGAGGCGACCAACAACAACAACGGCGGGTTCGCGCATCGGCACGATTTCGTACACGAAAGCCGCGAGTTCGACATGATAGGGCGCCTGCACGTCGACGTGCTCATGCAGAACCGGTGCTTGTTGAACGGCGTCGACCTGAAGATGCGACTGGTGCGCATCAAGGACGCCTTCGCGCTCATGGGCGACGTCGCCGATCCGGGGTTCAAGATCGTTCTGCTGGAGGCCTACCTGCAGGCGTGCAAGGTCAAGTTGAACCCGGCCGTCCAGCTCGGCCACATCAAGGCGCTGACGCACGGGACGGCCAAGTATCCGATGCGCCGCGTCGACTGCAAGGTGTTCTCGATACCGCAGGGTACGATGTCGCACACGCACGAGAACGTCTATCTGGGGACGCTCCCGAGGCGCGTGTTCATGTGCCTGATCGACAACGACGCCTACAACGGGGCCTACGATAAAAACCCGTTCAACGCGAAGCACAACGACATAAACTTCTTCGCCCTCTACGTCGACGGACGCCAGGTGCCGAGCAAGCCGCTGCAGCCGGACTTCGCGCATCGGCGCTACATCCGAAGCTATATGAACCTGTTCGCCGCGACGGGGAAGGCGTACGAGGACGAGGGGTTCGATGTGACGCGCGGCGAGTTCGGCAGCGGCTACACCATATTCGGCTTCGACCTGTCGCCCGACTGCTGCGACGGCGAACATTTCAACGTCGTGCGTACGGGGAACCTGCGCGCCGAGATCCACTTCGCGCTCGCGCTCGCCCGGACGGTGAACGTCGTCGTGTACGGGGAGTTCGAGACGGTGCTCGAAATCGACAAGAACCGGAACGTCGTGTACGAATTCTCAGATGGACACGTTTCAGCTGATGCGTCGCCTGGCGATCGACGCGTACACTAAAAACATCGTCGTAGGCGTCGTGCCCAAAGACGAGCTGCCGGGGCGGCGGATCACCGCCTACCCGACGGCGTTCGTGTGCAACACCGACGACGGCGACGAACCGGGAGAGCACTGGGTGGCCGTCTACGTGGGCGCCGACCGGCGAGGCGAGTACTTCGATTCGTACGGCCGTCCGCCGCTGCACGCCGACTTCCGCGACTTCCTGAACCGCAACTGCGACTCGTGGACGCACAACGACAAGCGACTGCAGAGCGGCGTATCTAACGTGTGCGGACAATATTGCGTCACCTACCTGCTCTTACGGTGCCACGGAATGCCGCTAAGCGGCTTCCAGTGCCTGTTCGGCCCCGATAGGGTGGCCAACGACTGTCTCGTATTCGACTGGCTAAAGCCTCATTGAACGCTGCCTATTATCGCTTGTTGTTATTATTAGACGACCGAGAATCCGAACCGACTTTGTCGGACCCGCCGGTCGCGGGCTCCTCGCCGCGCTAGGCAGGCAAGACCGAAGTAGTGAGGTTGTATTATCGCTTGCTATTACCGAATAAAACGATGAAAACTGTACCGAATGTTCGCATTTTTATTCGCACGCATACATACATACATACATACATAGTCCCTAGGTAGGGGTCCCTACCCCTAGGTAGGTCCCTACCCCTAGGGAGGGAGGGAGGGAGGTCCCTCGTTATACGAGTATCGGCGCCGTGGTGACGCCGTCGTCGAGCACGCGCCGTTTGGCGTAGAAGTAGCTCAGCGCCGCGCGCTCCTGAACGTACGTCAGCACGGACGACTCCTTCACTTGGAAGCCGCGGTTCCGGCCGCCGCCGCTCCTTTGGTGGCGCAGCACGTCGAGGAAGGCGTCCTTGTCGACGTCGTTCTGACGCTTGCTCAGCCCCTTCGTACTGTACTTGTCGCCGCCGTCGTCGCCGCCGAAACAGTAGTACGTCTTGCTGCAGAGCGCGACGATTCCGCGGCCGGACCATTCCTCTTTGAAGAGCCCCGGCGTTCGCTTGTCGTACCGGCGCCGACGCGCGCAACACTCGGCGGGCGCGTCCCACGCTCGGCCGGCGAGCCGGCACCGCAAGTACGCCTCCGCGTGCGCGTCGCAGTGTTCCGACGGGAACCACTCGCCGCGGTGTCGAAAGTAGTGTTCGCGCTTGGCCGCCGCCACGAGCTCGTCGAGTCGGCGCCCCGCGAGGCTCAAATACGCCGAGTCCGTGTCCATCGCGCAGTACTGGAACAGGGGGCGCGGAATGTAGGCGGCGATGAAGTCGTAATAAAACTCCAGCATGCGCAGTTTGGCGTTTGGCGTACTGATAGACGAAGTAGCCGATCTGGATGGGCAGCGCGTACCGGACGGTTCGCTTGTTCAGCGCCACCTCGTAGAGGCCGTCGGGGACGACGACGTCGAGCTGACGGAAGCGACGATTATTGATCAGCGTCGAGGCGCCGGCGGCCGTGCAGAACTTGATGTTGCGGTGCAGGTCGACGCGCGTGATCGTTTTCCCGTATGAACTGTTGCCGAGCAGTTTAAACGTGTCGGCGATGATGGCCTTGTCGGGGTCGTCGTCGCCCGCGCGTCGCGCGGCGGAGACCGTGTCGCCGAAGCGGCGAAAGCACGCGACCGGCTCGTACTCGACGATCTGGTAGACGCGCTCGACGACGAGTCCGTGCCGCAGATACCACCGCAGTAGCGGCGTCGCGAGTAGAATCTTGACGCCGAAGAAGCTCCCCACGAGCGTGCGCTGAGGCCGGACGAGGAGGTCGTGCGTTTCGGCGTAGCGACGCATGAACGGGCTGAGATCGTCGCGCTCGATGTAGGCGTTCTTGAAGATCGGCTGCATCTCGGCGAAGGTGTCGCGCAGCGCCGCCGGAACGGCGATGTCGCACTCGACGAGGCCGAACAGCGTGCCGTCGAGCACGGCCTTCAGGATCGTCGACCGCGTCACGGCGCCGTCGCCGGTCCAGCTCCGCGGTGGCGGCGGCGGCGGCGGTCGCGTCGCGCGCCACTGGCACTCCCACATCTCGACGACGGCGACGAAGCGGCGAAGGTAGGCCGTGACGGCGGCCGTCTCGGCGTACAGTTGGCTCATCGGCTTACCGTTCACCGCGTTCGTCTCCCTCCCCGTGCACGGACAGCCGTGGAAGAAGCACCCTTGGAACTGGTACGCCGTCCGCGTCGCGCCACACCAGCCGTCGACCCGGTACTTGCCGACGCGCTTCTCGCGCCCGTTGAGCTGGTGACGTATGTGGGCCCCCGTCCGTCCCGCCTCCCACGTCAGCCACTCGACGGCCAGGCGGCCGTAGCGGTGTACGCGCTCCGGCCGAAAGGCGTTGTCCGCGCGCCGGCGCGTGTACCACCCCGTCGGCATTTCCTGCGTGATCGCCCATAGATAGAGGCCGTTTGCGTCGAAGCCCACAATAGAGCGACAGGGGCGCGCCGACTCGCCGTACTCCTCGCGCCGAAGGGCGGTCACGCCGGCCTCGTGATAGCGCGCGAAAATGATCGAGGGGCCGCCGACGATCTGCGACTGTAGGAGCCGGTGCAGGTCCTTGTTCGACTCGTTGAAGAGCGTGAAGTGGAGCGACGACGGTAGATCGTTGAAGAGATACAGCAGCGTCAGGCCCGGCACGCTGATGGCGTCCTTGAACATGTCGATGCGGCGCTGCCGATAGAAGGCGAACTGCTTGTCAACGGCCTCCAGGAACGGCACCACGTCCCTATTGTTATACCACACGAGGTAGTCCCGCAGCGTCGTCATCCCCTCGTCGCGCCATACCCGCGCGCAACCCTCGTATTCGGCGGCCGAGATGCCTTCGCGCTTCAGGCGGCTGTAGAAGGCCTCGCGCGGTGGCAGCCGGGTCTCGGCCAGTTTACGCGGGTCGTCGAGGTACTCGTAGGGGAAGTGCCCCTTCGTCGCCTCGCAGCCGTAGGCCTTCAGAAACCGGTCGTAGCTGACGCCGGGGGCCAGGTAGTTGGTGATGTCCAGGAACTTGAGCGTCGCCGTCGCCAGGCACATGAAGTTGTTCTGACGCTTGATCGTGAACGCCGACGAGATGCTCTGCGCCGCGTCGGTCATGAACAGGGGCGTCAGATATTTCTTAACGACGTTCAAGTCGTACTTCCCCGAATTGAAGCCGAGGACGGGGAGGCGGCGCAGGTGCTGCCACAGACGGCCGCCGAGCACCGTGTACGGGCTCTTATCGAGCGCCGCCTCCGCCACCGTTGCGTGCGCCCGCCATTCGGCGTCGAGCGCGTCGATCGCCTCGAAGGTCGCGTCGAACGACGGCCGCAGAGCCGCGCACGCCGCCTCGCTCATGGCCTCCAGGGCGTCGATCAGGCGCTTCGCGAGGTCGCCCGAATCGCCGGACGTCACGAAGCAGCGCGCCGACTCGTGTCCGGGGACGTTCGAGGCGACGCTCACGCTGAGTAGCTCGTGTCGCGCTATCCACCGGCATTTGGCGCTGTCCGCCGGCAGATCGTGATCGTCGAAGTAGCACTCAAAATCGTACGTCGCCCTGTACGGATAGTAGCGCAGGCGTTCGTCCACGTAGACGCCCTCGTCCTCCAGCTGCTGAAACACGGACGGCGTCGGATGGTAGACGCCGCCGGGAAAGACGTGGTGAACGCCGCCCTCGCACGTCGCCTCGTGGCGCCGCAGCCGACAGGCGGTGCTCCACAGCGCATCGCCGCACTTGCCGCATCGATACGAACGGCAGAACAGCGACACGTCGGCTATGAAGGAATAGTGCGTTTCGAACAGATTGACGCTCATGGTGGTCGGGCGGCGATGGAGGGAGCGGCGGACCACTTCGGCGGTGGCGTCCTCCGCCGACAGCCGATACACGGTCACATTCGTTTCGAAGGCCGCCTCCACCCGGTCGAGTTCGTTCAGCGGGACGCCGGCGAACGCGCAGTACGGTTGGTCGCCGTAGTCGGCGTAGAGCCTTAAGGCGGCGGCCGTCAAATCGTCAGCGCGAAAGTCGGCGCCCCGATGCAGCGCCAGACAGCGGAAGAGGCACAAGTTGTCGGCATACGGACGCCCACAGCGATCGTTCACTAGGCTGACGAGCCCCGCGTTGTGGCGCAGATAGGCGGGGAGGGACCGCTGACGGGCGCACCCGATAGGATGGTGGATGATGGCGTTGAGGAAATACGTAACGTTCGTTACCAACTCGGCGATCCACCCCGAGTCGGGGCGCTGCGCAATCACGTACTGCAGAACGTCGGGTTGTCGGGTGGCCTCGAGGAAGCGTTCGAATGACGCGGCGTCGGAATCGAGGACGGGCGACTCGAGATAGCGGCCGCAACAGTTACACGAAGAATGGTAGTAACGTAGTCGGCCCGTCTCCCTGTGCCGCAGAATAAACCCGTACGATAAGTTTATTTTAAAGGCCCGAGTCTGCTCCTCGAACATCAGTCGTAGTTGGGCGTCGTGCGCGCTCGTATCCCCGTGGCCGGACAAATGGAAATTATACCTAGATTGAACGGGTCCGCGCGCCACAGACGTACGAATGCTCGCCCAGTAGTCACGCACGACGCTCTGTAGGTCGTTTTCGTTTGGGGGCACCTCAGCGGCGTCTCCGCACATTCGCAGATGCCGCAACATATTGGGGCGCTGCGCGAACGATTGATTGCATTTCGGGCATACGTGCATCGTCGGTCTAGGCGGCCCTCTATTAACTACGACGGGGCGCGTCGACGCCCTTTATAAGGCCGCCCTAAACCCCCGATAGGGAGCTTTTCTAAACGGCGGCGGAGTTCTCTGCCCTGTTATCCGTCAGGGGGCGACACCGACAGGTGGCATCGCCGAGGGATACGTTTGGCAGTGGCGCCCAGCGGCCAAAGTTTTTGTTCACGTTTTGCGTCAGGTGGCGACACCGACAGGTGGGCAGCGTCGTTTGGCAGGCCGCCTCTGTCAGTGGCACCCGGCGGCCAAGTTTTTGTTTACGTTTTGTAGTAGAAATTTCGCCTGTCGCCCGAATACGACGGCAAAGTGTTTGTAGTAGATATTTCGGCTGTCAGCTGCTGCCCCGCGGCAAATTTGTAGTAGACATTTTTGTAGTTTTCGCCTAAGTTTTTATTTACGTTTTGTAGTAGCAATTTCGCCCGTCAGGGGCGCCCGAATACGACGGCAAAGTTTTTTGTAGTAGAAATTTCGGCTGTCAGCTGCTGCCCCGCGGCAAAGTTTTTGTAGTAGAAATTTCGGCTGTCAGCTGCTGTTCGCCCGGCTGCAGCGGCAAAGTTTTTTTTGTTTACGCTTTGTAGTAGAAATTTCGGCTGTCAGTGGCTCCCGGAGTGTTTTGTGTGCGGCAGCCGCCGTTGGACCGGCATTGAATGTTAGCGACGTGCGTTTTTTTTTTGGATGGCAACAACAGAAGGCGGGAATTGATTTTCATACGTTTTATTAAGCAGTCTCGTACTACATCACCACCACAGTAAGGCTTTATGCCACAGCAGAGTAAATAATAATAAGGCTCTAACAACGGCCTATAGCAAAATGTTCATCGCTACTAAATGGGGCGCTTATGCCACAGCGGCGTAAATAATAATAATAACGCGTTAGGGGCGCCACAGCGGACTATAGGCCGCTGGTAATACTGCACAGCGACCATTCAATGTCCTGCTAATGTTCATCAGCGGCGTACCTACTAATAAGGCTTTATGCCATAGCGAAATGCAATGTTCTAAATGTTCATAGCGTTCAGACCCTTTTCAACAGGTAATACTGTAAACAGTAAAGAGGCTTTATGCCACAGCAGAGTAAATAATAATAATAATAATAATAATAGCAAAATGTTCATCGCTACTAAGTGTTCGGCGGGGCGCTTATGCAAGCGGGCGTGGTGCGTTCCGTTGAAGCGCAAATCCGGTCCGGCGCTCGTCGCGGCCTTCGAGGGGCTGCTGTCGTCGTCGCCGCCGCACGTCCTGCAGACCGACAAGGGGACGGAGTTTTTGAACAGGCCCCTTCAGGCGCTTTTGAGGGCGCGCGGCGTCCACCATTTCGTGACGCACAACGAGGAGACGAAGGCGAGCGTCGTGGAGCGATTCAATCGTACGCTGAAGACGCGCATGTGGCGGTACTTTACGAAGCATCAGACGCTGAGGTTCGTGGAGCCGTTGCAGGACTTCGTGCGGTCGTACAACAACGCCTACCATCGAAGCATCGGTAGGGCGCCGGCGAGCGTCGACGCGTCGAATCAGGAGAGCGTGTGGCAGCGTCTGTATGGCGGCGGAGGAGGGTGTCAAAAAAGCAAGCCGAAACTGCGAGCGGGGGATCGCGTACGCATCAGCAAGGCGAAGGGCGTCTTCAAGAAGGGGTACATGCCTAACTGGAGCGAAGAGCTTTTCACCTTCGTAGATTCGCACCCGACCGACCCTCCTGTTTACCGACTGATGGACGACGCCGGCACGATACTGGACGGCACCTTCTACGGGCTGGAGCTACAAAAAGTGATCGTTGAGAAGGACAAACTATATCGGGTGGAAGCCGTTCTACAGAGACGTCGTCGACGACGCGGTAAGGGCGAAGAGGTGCTCGTCAAATGGTTCGGCTATCCGGCCTCGTTCAATAGCTGGATCGACGCCAAGGAGCTCGTGGACTATAAGGGCTGATGGCGACGCGCTGTTGGACGGAATACGCAGAGCGCTGGAGACTTTCTTCCGACGTCCGGCGCCGCTACCGTTGTCGCTGCGACCGATGCTATCGACGTCGCCCGCAACGTCGGCGAACTCGCTCTATGATTTATCTGCGTGACCTATAAGGGATGACGACGACGCGTTGGATGCGCCACGCGGGGTGTTGGCGACTGCACGAGGCGGGGCTGTGCAACGGCTTTTCGTTTTTTTTTGTAAGGGGACCGTGCTGTATTAGTAGACTGCCGAGGAGAAGAGAGCCGCGCCACCAACACCGCCGTCGCCCCCACGCCCGTCGACGAACTCGCTCTATGGTGTGCCTGCGCGGGTAAAGGAACGGCGCCGTAGCGTCGGACGGCAGTAGCGCGATGTGTGCGGACGAGACGACAGCAGCAGCAGCAGTAGCAGCCAATGCAGAAGCCGCCCACCGCCGTCGACTCAAGCGCATTTGTCGCTACACCCGCCGACGACTCATGCGTCTCTGTGGGTGCGCCCGATGCCGTCGACGCCTCCTCCGTAACGAGCGTTCCTTGGCGTCTCTGCGGCAACGAAAGCCCTAAGGCCGAGATCGTCTTCCTGTGCCAGATCGTCGTCCTGTACACGGTGATCGTCGTCAGTATATACAATCTAACGCGCGGCACGGCCGACTCCAACCTGTGGACGGCGCTGCTGAGTAGTTGCCTCGGCTACCTACTGCCGAGTCCGTCTATGAGGAGGCGCGATGGCGTCGTCGTCTGACTTTTACGTCACGTTGCCGAGCAACGCGTCTATGAATGCGCACCCCGAAAACACGTTGACGCACTACACGACGAATCTGCCGCAGCGCGTCGACCTGTCGGGGGAGTGGGAATGCGGCCTGGTGTCGCTACAGTACACGCATAGCTGGTACAATGTGAGGCCGGTGGACGCCTACTTCTTCGTGGCGTGCGAGAGGGGGGAGGTGGGCTTTTTCACCACCGAGGACGGGGGAAAAATTGCCCGTGAGGCCAACATTCCGCACGGCTTTTACAGCAACGCCAAAAAGCTGATGCGCAAAATCAACGAGGAGTTGGCGAAATTGAGCACCGACACGGTCAAGGTGCGAATAGTGTACAGCGCCATCACTAATCGGATGACGTTGCTTCTATCGCCGGGCGTCGAAATTAACATGCCGCGGGACGGGCGCCTGAGCCGGATACTAGGCTTCGAGTCGGACTATATCGCGAGTTACGGGACGCCCGCTGACGGCGGCGAACTGCCCCCGGGGTACATGTTCGAGTGCGAGGCGCCCCACCCGGTGGACCTGAGCGGCGGCGTCGACACCCTGTTCGTGTACGCGGACATCGTGGAGACGCGCATCGTCGGCGACGTATTCGCCCCCCTCATCCGAGCCGTCCCCGTCCACGGTTTGAACGGCAGCATCGTATCCAACATCTTCGACCGCGTCCAATACGCGCCGCTCCTGCGGCGCCAATTCGATTCGATCGAGATAGATATAAGAGACGACCTCGGTCAGTCGATACCATTCGAGAACGGAAAAGTCGTGACGACGCTTCACGTCCGACGCCGCAAGTCGAAACTGTTCTGACGATGACGCGAAACGTGTACGAGGACTACTACACGCGGCAGGTCGGCGGTGGCCTGCCGGTGTTCGTAGGCGCCCGAGCGCAGCGGGGTCACGGACTGGGTAATCTCTTCGGCAGCCTGTTTCGAAGCGCCATGCCGCTTATCAAGAGAGGGGCCATGGCGCTGGGCAAGCGCGCGCTCAAGACGGGCGTGCGCGTGGCGCAGGACGTCGTCGCCGGCGGCAATCTGAAACAGGCGGTAAAGAGGCGCGCGAGGGAGGCGGGCGCCGACCTTCTCGACGGCCTGCTGAATAGGCCCCCGCCGCCGAAAAAGCGACGACGACGCATAAAGCCGCCCGGCAAGCCGGCCAGCAAGAAGAGACGCCGTCGAACGAGGCCGAGCGACGACGTATTTCCCGCGTAGTAGTAGTAGTGCATCGGTGGTAGTCGTAAAGAGCTTTACCTCGGCGGGGGTACATAAGGCCGGCCGGCAAGGCGGCGCCGGACAGTAAGCGGAGGCGCCGTCGAACGAAGCAGACGTAGTAGGATGGCGTTCGTGCATCGACAGTCGTGCGAGGGCGTAAAGTCCGAACTGGACCTGTTCAGCGTGCCGACGACGCAGACGAGCATTGAGAGCGGCCAGTGGATCGATCACCAGCCGCTGACGGCCCTCGACGCTGGCGGCCCTATCGAGTTTCTCATTCCGGGATCCGGAGACGACTATCTGGACCTGTCGTCCGTTAGACTGTACGTGCGCGCCAAGGTGGTGAAGGGGGACGGTGCCGCGCTCGCGAACGACAGCGTCGTGGCGCCCGTCAACAATTTCCTGCATTCGATGTTCAGTCAGGTCGACGTGACGCTGAACGGCACGCTCGTGACGCCGTCGTCGAATACGTACCCGTTTCGGGCCTACCTCGAGACCCTGCTCAGTTACGGGCCCGACGCCAAAAAGTCGCAGCTCGAGGCCGACCTGTGGTGCAAGGACACCGCCGGGCGCATGGAGGCGACCAACAACAACAACGGCGGGTTCGCGCATCGGCACGATTTCGTACACGAAAGCCGCGAGTTCGACATGATAGGGCGCCTGCACGTCGACGTGCTCATGCAGAACCGGTGCTTGTTGAACGGCGTCGACCTGAAGATGCGACTGGTGCGCATCAAGGACGCCTTCGCGCTCATGGGCGACGTCGCCGATCCGGGGTTCAAGATCGTTCTGCTGGAGGCCTACCTGCAGGCGTGCAAGGTCAAGTTGAACCCGGCCGTCCAGCTCGGCCACATCAAGGCGCTGACGCACGGGACGGCCAAGTATCCGATGCGCCGCGTCGACTGCAAGGTGTTCTCGATACCGCAGGGTACGATGTCGCACACGCACGAGAACGTCTATCTGGGGACGCTCCCGAGGCGCGTGTTCATGTGCCTGATCGACAACGACGCCTACAACGGGGCCTACGATAAAAACCCGTTCAACGCGAAGCACAACGACATAAACTTCTTCGCCCTCTACGTCGACGGACGCCAGGTGCCGAGCAAGCCGCTGCAGCCGGACTTCGCGCATCGGCGCTACATCCGAAGCTATATGAACCTGTTCGCCGCGACGGGGAAGGCGTACGAGGACGAGGGGTTCGATGTGACGCGCGGCGAGTTCGGCAGCGGCTACACCATATTCGGCTTCGACCTGTCGCCCGACTGCTGCGACGGCGAACATTTCAACGTCGTGCGTACGGGGAACCTGCGCGCCGAGATCCACTTCGCGCTCGCGCTCGCCCGGACGGTGAACGTCGTCGTGTACGGGGAGTTCGAGACGGTGCTCGAAATCGACAAGAACCGGAACGTCGTGTACGAATTCTCAGATGGACACGTTTCAGCTGATGCGTCGCCTGGCGATCGACGCGTACACTAAAAACATCGTCGTAGGCGTCGTGCCCAAAGACGAGCTGCCGGGGCGGCGGATCACCGCCTACCCGACGGCGTTCGTGTGCAACACCGACGACGGCGACGAACCGGGAGAGCACTGGGTGGCCGTCTACGTGGGCGCCGACCGGCGAGGCGAGTACTTCGATTCGTACGGCCGTCCGCCGCTGCACGCCGACTTCCGCGACTTCCTGAACCGCAACTGCGACTCGTGGACGCACAACGACAAGCGACTGCAGAGCGGCGTATCTAACGTGTGCGGACAATATTGCGTCACCTACCTGCTCTTACGGTGCCACGGAATGCCGCTAAGCGGCTTCCAGTGCCTGTTCGGCCCCGATAGGGTGGCCAACGACTGTCTCGTATTCGACTGGCTAAAGCCTCATTGAACGCTGCCTATTATCGCTTGTTGTTATTATTAGACGACCGAGAATCCGAACCGACTTTGTCGGACCCGCCGGTCGCGGGCTCCTCGCCGCGCTAGGCAGGCAAGACCGAAGTAGTGAGGTTGTATTATCGCTTGCTATTACCGAATAAAACGATGAAAACTGTACCGAATGTTCGCATTTTTATTCGCACGCATACATACATACATACATACATAGTCCCTAGGTAGGGGTCCCTACCCCTAGGTAGGTCCCTACCCCTAGGGAGGGAGGGAGGGAGGTCCCTCGTTATACGAGTATCGGCGCCGTGGTGACGCCGTCGTCGAGCACGCGCCGTTTGGCGTAGAAGTAGCTCAGCGCCGCTCGCTCCTGAACGTACGTCAGCACGGACGACTCCTTCACTTGGAAGCCGCGGTTCCGGCCGCCGCCGCTCCTTTGGTGGCGCAGCACGTCGAGGAAGGCGTCCTTGTCGACGTCGTTCTGACGCTTGCTCAGCCCCTTCGTACTGTACTTGTCGCCGCCGTCGTCGCCGCCGAAACAGTAGTACGTCTTGCTGCAGAGCGCGACGATTCCGCGGCCGGACCATTCCTCTTTGAAGAGCCCCGGCGTTCGCTTGTCGTACCGGCGCCGACGCGCGCAACACTCGGCGGGCGCGTCCCACGCTCGGCCGGCGAGCCGGCACCGCAAGTACGCCTCCGCGTGCGCGTCGCAGTGTTCCGACGGGAACCACTCGCCGCGGTGTCGAAAGTAGTGTTCGCGCTTGGCCGCCGCCACGAGCTCGTCGAGTCGGCGCCCCGCGAGGCTCAAATACGCCGAGTCCGTGTCCATCGCGCAGTACTGGAACAGGGGGCGCGGAATGTAGGCGGCGATGAAGTCGTAATAAAACTCCAGCATGCGCAGTTTGGCGTACTGATAGACGAAGTAGCCGATCTGGATGGGCAGCGCGTACCGGACGGTTCGCTTGTTCAGCGCCACCTCGTAGAGGCCGTCGGGGACGACGACGTCGAGCTGACGGAAGCGACGATTATTGATCAGCGTCGAGGCGCCGGCGGCCGTGCAGAACTTGATGTTGCGGTGCAGGTCGACGCGCGTGATCGTTTTCACGTATGAACTGTTGCCGAGCAGTTTAAACGTGTCGGCGATGATGGCCTTGTCGGGGTCGTCGTCGCCCGCGCGTCGCGCGGCGGAGACCGTGTCGCCGAAGCGGCGAAAGCACGCGACCGGCTCGTACTCGACGATCTGGTAGACGCGCTCGACGACGAGTCCGTGCCGCAGATACCACCGCAGTAGCGGCGTCGCGAGTAGAATCTTGACGCCGAAGAAGCTCCCCACGAGCGTGCGCTGAGGCCGGACGAGGAGGTCGTGCGTTTCGGCGTAGCGACGCATGAACGGGCTGAGATCGTCGCGCTCGATGTAGGCGTTCTTGAAGATCGGCTGCATCTCGGCGAAGGTGTCGCGCAGCGCCGCCGGAACGGCGATGTCGCACTCGACGAGGCCGAACAGCGTGCCGTCGAGCACGGCCTTCAGGATCGTCGACCGCGTCACGGCGCCGTCGCCGGTCCAGCTCCGCGGTGGCGGCGGCGGCGGCGGTCGCGTCGCGCGCCACTGGCACTCCCACATCTCGACGACGGCGACGAAGCGGCGAAGGTAGGCCGTGACGGCGGCCGTCTCGGCGTACAGTTGGCTCATCGGCTTACCGTTCACCGCGTTCGTCTCCCTCCCCGTGCACGGACAGCCGTGGAAGAAGCACCCTTGGAACTGGTACGCCGTCCGCGTCGCGCCACACCAGCCGTCGACCCGGTACTTGCCGACGCGCTTCTCGCGCCCGTTGAGCTGGTGACGTATGTGGGCCCCCGTCCGTCCCGCCTCCCACGTCAGCCACTCGACGGCCAGGCGGCCGTAGCGGTGTACGCGCTCCGGCCGAAAGGCGTTGTCCGCGCGCCGGCGCGTGTACCACCCCGTCGGCATTTCCTGCGTGATCGCCCATAGATAGAGGCCGTTTGCGTCGAAGCCCACAATAGAGCGACAGGGGCGCGCCGACTCGCCGTACTCCTCGCGCCGAAGGGCGGTCACGCCGGCCTCGTGATAGCGCGCGAAAATGATCGAGGGGCCGCCGACGATCTGCGACTGTAGGAGCCGGTGCAGGTCCTTGTTCGACTCGTTGAAGAGCGTGAAGTGGAGCGACGACGGTAGATCGTTGAAGAGATACAGCAGCGTCAGGCCCGGCACGCTGATGGCGTCCTTGAACATGTCGATGCGGCGCTGCCGATAGAAGGCGAACTGCACCACGTCCCTATTGTTATACCACACGAGGTAGTCCCGCAGCGTCGTCATCCCCTCGTCGCGCCATACCCGCGCGCAACCCTCGTATTCGGCGGCCGAGATGCCTTCGCGCTTCAGGCGGCTGTAGAAGGCCTCGCGCGGTGGCAGCCGGGTCTCGGCCAGTTTACGCGGGTCGTCGAGGTACTCGTAGGGGAAGTGCCCCTTCGTCGCCTCGCTGCCGTAGGCCTTCAGAAACCGGTCGTAGCTGACGCCGGGGGCCAGGTAGTTGGTGATGTCCAGGAACTTGAGCGTCGCCGTCGCCAGGCACATGAAGTTGTTCTGACGCTTGATCGTGAACGCCGACGAGATGCTCTGCGCCGCGTCGGTCATGAACAGGGGCGTCAGATATTTCTTAACGACGTTCAAGTCGTACTTCCCCGAATTGAAGCCGAGGACGGGGAGGCGGCGCAGGTGCTGCCACAGACGGCCGCCGAGCACCGTGTACGGGCTCTTATCGAGCGCCGCCTCCGCCACCGTTGCGTGCGCCCGCCATTCGGCGTCGAGCGCGTCGATCGCCTCGAAGGTCGCGTCGAACGACGGCCGCAGAGCCGCGCACGCCGCCTCGCTCATGGCCTCCAGGGCGTCGATCAGGCGCTTCGCGAGGTCGCCCGAATCGCCGGACGTCACGAAGCAGCGCGCCGACTCGTGTCCGGGGACGTTCGAGGCGACGCTCACGCTGAGTAGCTCGTGTCGCGCTATCCACCGGCATTTGGCGCTGTCCGCCGGCAGATCGTGATCGTCGAAGTAGCACTCAAAATCGTACGTCGCCCTGTACGGATAGTAGCGCAGGCGTTCGTCCACGTAGACGCCCTCGTCCTCCAGCTGCTGAAACACGGACGGCGTCGGATGGTAGACGCCGCCGGGAAAGACGTGGTGAACGCCGCCCTCGCACGTCGCCTCGTGGCGCCGCAGCCGACAGGCGGTGCTCCACAGCGCATCGCCGCACTTGCCGCATCGATACGAACGGCAGAACAGCGACACGTCGGCTATGAAGGAATAGTGCGTTTCGAACAGATTGACGCTCATGGTGGTCGGGCGGCGATGGAGGGAGCGGCGGACCACTTCGGCGGTGGCGTCCTCCGCCGACAGCCGATACACGGTCACATTCGTTTCGAAGGCCGCCTCCACCCGGTCGAGTTCGTTCAGCGGGACGCCGGCGAACGCGCAGTACGGTTGGTCGCCGTAGTCGGCGTAGAGCCTTAAGGCGGCGGCCGTCAAATCGTCAGCGCGAAAGTCGGCGCCCCGATGCAGCGCCAGACAGCGGAAGAGGCACAAGTTGTCGGCATACGGACGCCAACAGCGATCGTTCACTAGGCTGACGAGCCCCGCGTTGTGGCGCAGATAGGCGGGGAGGGACCGCTGACGGGCGCACCCGATAGGATGGTGGATGATGGCGTTGAGGAAATACGTAACGTTCGTTACCAACTCGGCGATCCACCCCGAGTCGGGGCGCTGCGCAATCACGTACTGCAGAACGTCGGGTTGTCGGGTGGCCTCGAGGAAGCGTTCGAATGACGCGGCGTCGGAATCGAGGACGGGCGACTCGAGATAGCGGCCGCAACAGTTACACGAAGAATGGTAGTAACGTAGTCGGCCCGTCTCCCTGTGCCGCAGAATAAACCCGTACGATAAGTTTATTTTAAAGGCCCGAGTCTGCTCCTCGAACATCAGTCGTAGTTGGGCGTCGTGCGCGCTCGTATCCCCGTGGCCGGACAAATGGAAATTATACCTAGATTGAACGGGTCCGCGCGCCACAGACGTACGAATGCTCGCCCAGTAGTCACGCACGACGCTCTGTAGGTCGTTTTCGTTTGGGGGCACCTCAGCGGCGTCTCCGCACATTCGCAGATGCCGCAACATATTGGGGCGCTGCGCGAACGATTGATTGCATTTCGGGCATACGTGCATCGTCGGTCTAGGCGGCCCTCTATTAACTACGACGGGGCGCGTCGACGCCCTTTATAAGGCCGCCCTAAACCCCCGATAGGGAGCTTTTCTAAACGGCGGCGGAGTTCTCTGCCCTGTTATCCGTCAGGGGGCGACACCGACAGGTGGCATCGCCGAGGGATACGTTTGGCAGTGGCGCCCAGCGGCCAAAGTTTTTGTTCACGTTTTGCGTCAGGTGGCGACACCGACAGGTGGGCAGCGTCGTTTGGCAGGCCGCCTCTGTCAGTGGCACCCGGCGGCCAAGTTTTTGTTTACGTTTTGTAGTAGAAATTTCGCCTGTCGCCCGAATACGACGGCAAAGTGTTTGTAGTAGATATTTCGGCTGTCAGCTGCTGCCCCGCGGCAAATTTGTAGTAGACATTTTTGTAGTTTTCGCCTAAGTTTTTATTTACGTTTTGTAGTAGCAATTTCGCCCGTCAGGGGCGCCCGAATACGACGGCAAAGTTTTTTGTAGTAGAAATTTCGGCTGTCAGCTGCTGCCCCGCGGCAAAGTTTTTGTAGTAGAAATTTCGGCTGTCAGCTGCTGTTCGCCCGGCTGCAGCGGCAAAGTTTTTTTTGTTTACGCTTTGTAGTAGAAATTTCGGCTGTCAGTGGCTCCCGGAGTGTTTTGTGTGCGGCAGCCGCCGTTGGACCGGCATTGAATGTTAGCGACGTGCGTTTTTTTTTTGGATGGCAACAACAGAAGGCGGGAATTGATTTTCATACGTTTTATTAAGCAGTCTCGTACTACATCACCACCACAGTAAGGCTTTATGCCACAGCAGAGTAAATAATAATAAGGCTCTAACAACGGCCTATAGCAAAATGTTCATCGCTACTAAATGGGGCGCTTATGCCACAGCGGCGTAAATAATAATAATAACGCGTTAGGGGCGCCACAGCGGACTATAGGCCGCTGGTAATACTGCACAGCGACCATTCAATGTCCTGCTAATGTTCATCAGCGGCGTACCTACTAATAAGGCTTTATGCCATAGCGAAATGCAATGTTCTAAATGTTCATAGCGTTCAGACCCTTTTCAACAGGTAATACTGTAAACAGTAAAGAGGCTTTATGCCACAGCAGAGTAAATAATAATAATAATAATAATAATAGCAAAATGTTCATCGCTACTAAGTGTTCGGCGGGGCGCTGATGCCACAGCGGACTATAGGCCGCTGGTAATACTGCACAGCGACCATTCAATTTCCTGCTAATGTTCATCAGCGGCGTACCTACTAATAAGGCTTTATGCCATAGCGAAATGCAATGTTCTAAATGTTCATAGCGTTCAGACGTCGAGGCATGCCCTTTTCATCAGGTAATACTGCACGGCGACCTCCAACAGAGCACGGTCGAACGGCACCGTCCAATCCGTCCCCATGAGCCAGTCGGCTACCTGGCGCATGAGCGCGCCCTCCGAGGCGCGATCGCCACGCACGCAACGATCCTCCAGTACCGAGAGTATACGAATAGCAGGAAGCAACAACGTCTGCTGTAGAAAGCTGTCGAGCGACGCTGAAAAAAAGCACACATTCAGGGCCGCCACGTTTTCGTACAGTATGTTGTACCGCCGGCTCGGCTTCCTCCCCCTGTAGCCGCACATGTGCACGAAGGGGCACCCCTCCTCAGGGGGGCACTCACCACATTCTTGGCGCGCTCTGTCCATCACGCGCTCGCCGATTAGCTCAGCAAACGTGGACATCATGCATCGCTGAAGACCGGCGTACGAATGCAGAACGCTCCACTCCGAGTCGGCCTGAAGTGTGCCCACGACCACAGGGCGGTTGTTACGGGCCCACGGAATGAAGTCTTCCGACGAAACCGACAGCACGGCCAGAGGCAGTGGTGACGATAGCACGGTCGCGGCGGCGTCCGCTGTCGCCGCCGGGTCTATTGGCACAGCTGCTGCTGCCTCGTCTGGGCCCACTACCACCACCACCGGGGTTAATGCAACGTACGTGGGCGTCCCCGCGTCGCTCACCAGGTCGTGCGGTGGCATGGGCTGCGTGCCGTCCGCCGCAGGCCAGCAGTACGATAGCGCTTCTTCTTCTCTCCCCAGCGGCGGAGGGTCGTCGGCAAGGCGTGGCGTCGTTTCCTTCTTAGCGCACTTCTCGGCAGGGGGTGCGCTCTCGTCAGCAGCGTCGATAAGGCCGCGCAACGCAGCAGCAATTACAGCATCCTACAGAAGAATAACCAAAGCAGCAATTAGGTCTACAGAACACTAGCCAAACGTTAGTCATTCAAACGGTCTCGCTCCCCTTCTTCGTCACGACCCGCGCCTCACGGACCGTATACGTGTCCAGTATGCCACCCCACACGACCTTGTGCACGGTCAACTCCAAGACGGTGCAAACCAGGCTCGCCACAAAGCTACTGCGCAACTGGTCGGGCAACAGGGCTGACACATGGTCGGCATTGTAATCGCCTATCGCCGAAATAGCTTCGTCGAACAGGGTGACCCAAATGCTGGCCTCCGTGTCGGCGTCCTTTTCGTCTTCCACCAAAACGCGCACCGAAAAATACGTCTTCGCCGTTGCCTGTATGCCGTGTACAGCGCACACCCGGCCACCACTTTCTAGGCCTCTCACTTTGCGCTTGCAAATGCCACAGCCCATGTACGTGCATTTGCTTTTCCAAGCCACGCCAACGATTGTTAAGGGGGTAACAATCTTATACGTCCCATCGCACGCCAGCACGAACTCTTTCAACGACACTTCGGACGACGCACTCACCACGGCCTCGAAAATAGGCGCCCCGTCGGCCGTCGGAAGCGCCTTCGCGCTGGCCTCCGACGCCGGCTTCACTTTGCCACCAGACGCCCCCGTTGGCGCCTCCCTCAGCTTGCCGCCTCTCTTTGGCGGCGCCTCTCCGTGCGCGACAGGCGGGGACATGATCAACAACGCTCTGCAACACACAAAACGGCAACGGTAGCAACACGACAGCGACAATATTTAGACGTTCTCCACCCGGTTCCTATATAAGAGTTTTGCACGCGGCCCGCACGCGGCCCCCGTGCGCAAACGCACGCGAGCCGCAAAGCAGCCGATTCTTACAAGGTTACTAAAACTGAAAAAAATCTCTCGGTCAGTCTAGTGCACTAACAGAACGCCACTTTTATTTCCTAATATAAAGTTACCATAAGATTCTCTAGCCCCCACTGACTATTATAGACCGCTTAGTTTGCTCACATTTCACATTTAACGGTCGTTTTAAAGACTTACAAACAGTTACATAAGCGCTTTATATAAACAGTGACGTCAGCTCCTTATGTAAGGCTATGGCGTACGTGTCTAGGTGCCGCGCGCAAAACAGCGGCTCAACAACTGCGCAATTCATTTCTCACTATGGAGCCAACCGAACAAGTTGGTAATTATGCGGCCAATTCTCATCAGGCGCAAAACAGGTACGTTTTGCTAACTCACCTAACACTGACTTTCCTCACTCACTTTCTTTTATAACGTTCACTACCTATTTCTTTTATAACGTTCACTATTTTTACAGCGATCCGCCTCCCCAAAACGCCGGAATCGGTACGCCCCAAGTCGACGTGAATACGCCTCCCCAAGTCGACGTGATTGAGCCTCCCCAAGCCGCCGGAGATAGTGCTAATCCACCGCCTGCCTCTATGCGTCTACCCCCACCACAAAGCCGCCCCGGCGCAAGGTACGTTTAACAATAATAGCGCTTTTTTAATTTACCTTTATTTGCAGACGCCTACTTTCGATAAAGCCTATAGCTGCTTTTCCGTTCGCCCCGCTATTTACAAAACGCCCCGCTACCGACTTAATGTTTTTTTACAGGCCCTAACCTAAAAAGAGACGCGCCGTTACTTTAATACTTTTTTTTCATAATTGCAGACGAAACATCGCCGGCTTCGATACCCTGCATATAGGGCGCGGGCAAACCCTTGCGAGGCCCTCGCACCGAAACGGCTTCATTCATAGATCTAGAATAAATTTAACCCCAGGCGATCTGATTATGATAGATAGGGGGCCGCGCGCCGATCGACCTGGGGGCACATTGTACCTTGGACGTCGCCGACCACATCACACCCCTTAACACTGTTTCCTTCTCCACAGATGAACCCCGCGCGCCAGTAGTCACCACCCCGACGCTAATTGACCTTTTCCTCCTTCCCCCAGCCGACACATCTACGTGATCGACCCTAGTCTGGCACATGGACGCTACAATATCGGGCGGGGGATGACAGTGCACTACATAGGACCTGCGCCCCACGCAATCACATTCACCTCGCCACGACGCCGCCACCACCAGCCCCTCTTAGCCGTTGAGCCGCGCCGACGAGAAAAAGAACAAGAAGAAGAAGAAGAATACGAAGAGCCGGCAGAAAATTTCGATGACGACTACAGTGGGTTCACCGATTTAGAATTTCTAGATGCCGACAACCCCCTACCAGAGGCGGCGGCGGTAGAGACTTTCACACAGCCATTCTCCTTTGCCGATATATTTCCACGCCCCCAAATTCTCCCCCCCTCATTTGCCCCACCCGTCCCAGCGCATCTTTCCGTTCATTTAGGCTTTCCGCCACAACCCTCCGACCGGAACGGCTTTGGCCCACCCCCATGACCCCTTTCCGTCTTCATCTGTAACCAATAAAATTTATTTCTCACCGTTTATTGTTTCTGTGTTTCCTTTCGCCTTCCAACGCACACACGAATATAGTTCCACCTACACATTTAGCCCACTCCACCGGCCTTCCAAAATCACACACGAATAATTCCGCCTATATTGCAACACCAAAGCCACAAGCTTAATACACGCGCACAGGCCAATATGACAGCGCCGACCTCCAGCCGCATCAGATGCCACCAACTGTGTTTCCACCAGTATTCCAACTCACACACGAAACAATCCAGCGAACGCCAAATCCACAAGCTTAATACGCGCACACAGGCCAATCTGACAGCTCCGACCGCCAACTGCAATAACACACGATTAATTCCACCTATATTGCACCACCAAACACCAGCGGCCGCCAAAGCCACAGGCTTAATACACGCGCACAGGCCCATATGACAGCGCCAGCCTCCAGCCGCCATAACGATATTGCACGCACATCAGAGGTCCCCAACTGTGTTTCCACCAGTAATCCAGCGAACGCCAAAGCCACACACAGGCCAATCTGACAGCTCCGACCGCCCACTGCTATAACGATATTGCACCGCAATTGCACGCGTATCCATCAGCTGTGCCGCAGCCAGCGCTGACAGGCAATATCCACATCGGCGCCACAACCTTATTACAAGCGCGTCTATTCGGCCCCGAAAAACATTTATCCGGCCTCCCGTCAAACAATGCACATAAAAATCCTACAGCCTGACATTCGACACCACCATTTGCCAGTGAGTCGTGAAAACCAGGCCACGCAATTGCCCAACTGATCTCCAGCGCGCCAGGCGTAATCTAAACCGCTCGGCCCCACCTCCACCACCGCACCGGTCTAGAAGCTTCTAGAAGGTTCTAGAACCTTCTAGAACCTTCCCGCGCGTCACGATATACCCCGCTGATCCCCAGGGACGTCACTTCACTCTAAAACTTTCCCATCTCCCCGTGCACCTAATTAATACTAATAGGTCGCTATTTACTATTTTTAGTCATTGGCTAGTGCTACCCTCTAGTGAATGCGCTACTCATTTGTTACTAATTAGTACTTAATTAATTAATTAATTAATTAGTACCTGATTAGTCACTAGAGGTCGATAATCACCCTATCTATTTCCTCATTATTCAGTAGATGGCGACACCCTCTTTCTCATGACCCCCATCAATCACTTTGACGTTTACTATAATCATACTGCTAAAAAACGTAGGAATTCTACTTATAAAAAATGAAAAAGCCTTTGATCTAAGGTCACTTCCGTGGATGGCGAAACCCTACTCACTACTAATATGATATATACTGTAATGCCACAGTAATGTAATAACCGATGCCCTTCGTGTGTTGCATTATGGGATGGTGTAAAGTAATTTAAACGTGATGTATATTGTAATGCCACAGTAATGTAATAACCAAAGCCCTTGGTGTGTTGCATTATGGGATGGTGTAAGGTAGTTTAAATATGATGTATACTGTAATGCCACAGTGATGTAATAACCGATGCCACAGTAATGTAATAACCAAAGCCCTTGGTGTGTTGCATTATGGGATGGTGTAAGGTAGTTTAAATATGATGTATACTGTAATGCCACAGTGATGTAATAACCGATGCCCTTGGTGTGTTGCATTATGGGATGGTGTAAAGTAATTTAAATGTGATGTATACTGTAATGCCAGTGATGTAATAACCAAAGCCCTTGGTGCACTATGGGATGGTGTAAGGTAGTTTAAATATGATGTATACTGTAATGCCACAGTGATGTAATAACTGATGCCCTTGGTGTGTTGCATTATGGGATGGTGTAAAGTAATTTAAATGTGATGTATATTGTAATGCCACAGTAATGTAATAACCAAAGACCTTAGTGTGTTGCATTATGGGATGGTGTAAGGTAGTTTAAATATGATGTATACTGTAATGCCACAGTGATGTAATAACCGATGCCCTTGGTGTGTTGCATTATGGGATGGTGTAAAGTAATTTAAATGTGATGTATACTGTAATGCCAGTGATGTAATAACCAAAGCCCTTGGTGTGTTGCACTATGGGATGGTGTAAGGTAGTTTAAATATGATGTATAGTGTAATGCCACATTAATGTAATAACTGATGCCCTTGGTGTGTTGCATTATGGGATGTTGTAAGGTAGTTTAAATATGATATATACTGTAATGCCACAATAATGTAATAACCGATGCCCTTGGTGTGTTGCACTATGGGATGGTGTAAGGTAGTTTAAATATGATGTATACTGTAATGCCACAGTAATGTAATAACCGATGCCCTTGGTGTGTTGCACTATGGGAGAGTGTAAGGTAGTTTAAATATGATGTATACTGTAATGCCACAGTAATGTAATAACCGATGCCCTTGGTGTGTTGCACAATGGGATGGTGTAACGTAGTTTAAATATGATATATACTGTAATGCCACAGTGATGTAATAACCGATGCCCTTGGTGTGTTGCATTATGGGATGGTGTAAGGTAGTTTAAATATGATATATACTGTAATGCCACAGTAATGTAATAACCGATGCCCTTGGTGTGTTGCATTATGGGATGGTGTAAGGTAGTTTAAATATGATGTATACTGTAATGCCACAGTGATGTAATAACCGATGCCCTTGGTGTGTTGCATTATGGGATGGTGTAAAGTAATTTAAATGTGATGTATACTGTAATGCCAGTGATGTAATAACCAAAGCCCTTGGTGTGTTGCACTATGGGATGGTGTAAGGTAGTTTAAATATGATGTATAGTGTAATGCCACATTAATGTAATAACTGATGCCCTTGGTGTGTTGCATTATGGGATGTTGTAAGGTAGTTTAAATATGATATATACTGTAATGCCACAATAATGTAATAACCGATGCCCTTGGTGTGTTGCACTATGGGATGGTGTAAGGTAGTTTAAATATGATGTATACTGTAATGCCACAGTAATGTAATAACCGATGCCCTTGGTGTGTTGCACTATGGGAGAGTGTAAGGTAGTTTAAATATGATGTATACTGTAATGCCACAGTAATGTAATAACCGATGCCCTTGGTGTGTTGCACAATGGGATGGTGTAAGGTAGTTTAAATATGATATATACTGTAATGCCACAGTGATGTAATAACCGATGCCCTTGGTGTGTTGCATTATGGGATGGTGTAAGGTAGTTTAAATATGATATATACTGTAATGCCACAGTAATGTAATAACCGATGCCCTTGGTGTGTTGCATTATGGGATGTTGTAAGGTAGTTTAAATATGATATATACTGTAATGCCACAGTAATGTAATAACCGATGCCCTTGGTGTGTTGCATTATGGGATGGTGTAAGGTAGTTTAAATATGATATATACTGTAATGCCACAGTAATGTAATAACCGATGCCCTTGGTGTGTTGCAGTATGGGATGGTGTAAGGTAGTTTAAATATGATATATACTGTAATGCCACAGTGATGTAATAACCGATGCCCTTGGTGTGTTGCATTATGGGATGGTATAAGGTAGTTTAAATATGATATATACTGTAATGCCACAGTAATGTAATAACCGATGCCCTTGGTGTGTTGCATTATGGGATGTTGTAAGGTAGTTTAAATATGATATATACTGTAATGCCACAGTAATGTAATAACCGATGCCCTTAGTGTGTTGCATTATGGGATGGTGTAAGGTAGTTTAAATATGATATATACTGTAATGCCACAGTAATGTAATAACCGATGCCCTTGGTGTGTTGCATTATGGGATGGTGTAAGGTAGTTTAAATATGATATATACTGTAATGCCACAGTGATGTAATAACCGATGCCCTTGGTGTGTTGCATTATGGGATGGTGTAAGGTAGTTTAAATATGATATATACTGTAATGCCACAGTAATGTAATAACCGATGCCCTTGGTGTGTTGCATTATGGGATGGTGTAAGGTAGTTTAAATATGATATATACTGTAATGCCACAGTGATGTAATAACCGATGCCCTTGGTGTGTTGCATTATGGGATGGTATAAGGTAGTTTAAATATGATATATACTGTAATGCCACAGTAATGTAATAACCGATGCCCTTGGTGTGTTGCATTATGGGATGTTGTAAGGTAGTTTAAATATGATATATACTGTAATGCCACAGTAATGTAATAACCGATGCCCTTAGTGTGTTGCATTATGGGATGGTGTAAGGTAGTTTAAATATGATATATACTGTAATGCCACAGTAATGTAATAACCGATGCCCTTGGTGTGTTGCATTATGGGAGGGTGTAAGCTAAATTAACTTGAACTGTCATTTGACATTATTGCTTTTTAGAAACAATTAAGGTCTGAACAATTTTGTGTTACATTTTTCGATTAGATGTTACAGAATTTGAAGAACAAAATAAGTTTCGTAATGCTAAGTAATACTGCATAAGTGGTAATTGACTGTATACTGGAATGTGTTACAATTGGGTTATGTATATGTATAAACTATGTAATTGTTAGCTGTATATTGACTGTATACTGGAATGTGTTACAATTGGGTTATGTATATGTATAAACTATGTAATTGTTAGCTGTATATTGACTGTATACTGGAATGTGTTACAATTGGGCTATGTATATGTATAAACTATGTAATTGTTAGCTGTACATTGACTGTATATTGGAATGTGTTACAATTGGGCTATGTATATGTATAAACTATGTAATTGTTAGCTGTACATTGACTGTATACTGGAATGTGTTACAATTGGGCTATGTATATGTATAAACTATGTAATTGTTAGCTGTATATTGACTGTATATTGGAATGTGTTACAATTGGGTTATGTATATGTATAAACTATGTATTTGTTAGCTGTACATTGACTGTATACTGGAATGTGTTACAATTGGGCTATGTATATGTGTAAACTATGTAATTGTTAGCTGTATATTGACTGTATATTGGAATGTGTTACAATTGGGTTATGTATATGTATAAACTATGTAATTGTTAGCTGTACATTGACTGTATACTGGAATGTGTTACAATTGGGCTATGTATATGTATAAACTATGTAATTGTTAGCTGTATATTGACTGTATATTGGAATGTGTTACAATTGGGGTATGTATATGTATAAACTATGTAATTGTTAGCTGTACATTGACTGTATATTGGAATGTGTTACAATTGGGTTATGTATATGTATAAACTATGTAATTGTTAGCTGTACATTGACTGTATATTGGAATGTGTTACAATTGGGCTATGTATATGTATAAACTATGTAATTGTTAGCTGTATATTGACTGTATACTGGAATGTGTTACAATTGGGCTATGTATATGTATAAACTACGTAATTGTTAGCTGTATATTGACTGTATATTGGAATGTGTTACAATTGGGTTATGTATATGTATAAACTATGTATGTGTTAGCTGTACATTGACTGTATATTGGAATGTGTTACAATTGGGTTATGTATATGTATAAACTATGTATTTGTTAGCTGTATATTGACTGTATATTGGAATGTGTTACAATTGGGGTATGTATATGTATAAACTATGTAATTGTTAGCTGTAAATTGACTGTATACTGGAATGTGTTACAATTGGGCTATGTATATGTATAAACTATGTCATTGTTAGCTGTACATTGACTGTATATTGGAATGTGTTACAATTGGGGTATGTATATGTATAAACTATATATTTGTTAGCTGTATATTGACTGTATATTGGAATGTGTTACAATTGGGTTCTGTATATGTATAAACTATGTATTTGTTAGCTGTACATTGACTGTATATTGGAATGTGTTACAATTGGGTTCTGTATATGTATAAACTATGTATTTGTTAGCTGTATATTGACTGTATACTGGAATGTGTTACAATTGGGCTATGTATATGTATAAACTATGTATTTGTTAGCTGTATATTGGAATGTGTTACAATTGGGTTATGTATATGTATAAACTATGTATTTGTTAGCTGTATATTGACTGTATACTGGAATGTGTTACAATTGGGCTATGTATATGTATAAACTATGTATTTGTTAGCTGTACATTGACTGTATATTGGAATGTGTTACAATTGGGGTATGTATATGTATAAACTATGTATTTGTTAGCTGTACATTGACTGTATATTGGAATGTGTTACAATTGGGGTATGTATATGTATAAACTATGTATTTGTTAGCTGTATATTGACTGTATATTGGAATGTGTTACAATTGGGTTATGTATATGTATAAACTATGTAATTGTTACCTGTATATTGACTGTATATTGGAATGTGTTACAATTGGGTTATGTATATGTATAAACTATGTATTTTTTAGCTGTACATTGACTGTATACTGGAATGTGTTACAATTGGGCTATGTATATGTATAAACTATGTAATTGTTAGCTGTATATTGACTGTATACTGGAATGTGTTACAATTGGGTTATGTATATGTATAAACTATGTAATTGTTAGCTGTACATTGACTGTATACTGGAATGTGTTACAATTGGGTTATGTATATGTATAAACTATGTAATTGTTAGCTGTATATTGACTGTATACTGGAATGTGTTACAATTGGGTTATGAATATGTATAAACTATGTAATTGTTAGCTGTATATTGACTGTATATTGGAATGTGTTACAATTGGGTTATGTATATGTATAAACTATGTAATTGTTAGCTGTACATTGACTGTATACTGGAATGTGTTACAATTGGGTTATGTATATGTATAAACTATGTATTTGTTAGCTGTATATTGACTGTATATTGGAATGTGTTACAATTGGGTTATGTATATGTATAAACTATGTATTTGTTAGCTGTATATTGACTGTATATTGGAATGTGTTACAATTGGGTTATGTATATGTATAAACTATGTATTTGTTAGCTGTATATTGACTGTATACTGGAATGTGTTACAATTGGGTTATGTATATGTATAAACTATGTATTTGTTAGCTGTATATTGACTGTATATTGGAATGTGTTACAACTGGGGTATGTATATGTATAAACTATGTATTTGTTAGCTGTATATTGACTGTATATTGGAATGTGTTACAATTGGGCTATGTATATGTATAAACTATGTAATTGTTAGCTGTATGTTGACTGTATATTGGAATGTGTTACAATTGGGTTATGTATATGTATAAACTATGTAATTGTTAGCTGTATATTGACTGTATACTGGAATGTGTTACAATTGGGCTATGTATATGCATAAACTATGTAATTGTTAGCTGTATATTGACTGTACACTGGAATGTGTTACAATTGGGTTATGTATATGTATAAACTATGTAATTGTTAGCTGTATATTGACTGTACATTGGAATGTGTTACAATTGGGCTATGTATATGTATAAACTATGTAATTGTTAGCTGTACATTGACTGTACACTGGAATGTGTTACAATTGGGCTATGTATATGTATAAACTATGTATTTGTTAGCTGTATATTGACTGTATACTGGAATGTGTTACAATTGGGCTATGTATATGCATAAACTATGTAATTGTTAGCTGTATATTAACTGTACACTGGAATGTGTTACAATTGGGCTATGTATATGTATAAACTATGTAATTGTTAGCTGTATGTTGACTGTATATTGGAATGTGTTACAATTGGGTTATGTATATGTATAAACTATGTAATTGTTAGCTGTATATTGACTGTATACTGGAATGTGTTACAATTGGGCTATGTATATGCATAAACTATGTAATTGTTAGCTGTATATTGACTGTACACTGGAATGTGTTACAATTGGGTTATGTATATGTATAAACTATGTAATTGTTAGCTGTATATTGACTGTACATTGGAATGTGTTACAATTGGGCTATGTATATGTATAAACTATGTAATTGTTAGCTGTACATTGACTGTACACTGGAATGTGTTACAATTGGGCTATGTATATGTATAAACTATGTATTTGTTAGCTGTATATTGACTGTATACTGGAATGTGTTACAATTGGGCTATGTATATGCATAAACTATGTAATTGTTAGCTGTACATTGACTGTACACTGGAATGTGTTACAATAGGCTATGTATATGCATAAACTATGTAATTGTTAGCTGTATATTAACTGTACACTGGAATGTGTTACAATTGGGTTATGTATATGTATAAACTATGTAATTGTTAGCTGTATATTGACTGTACATTGGAATGTGTTACAATTGGGCTATGTATATGTATAAACTATGTAATTGTTAGCTGTACATTGACTGTACACTGGAATGTGTTACAATTGGGCTATGTATATGTATACATTACATAAATGTTAGCACCAGGAATTTAGTTGAAAGTTTGCCACTCTTCTTGAGTTGCTAACATCACACAGGTGACATAGCTGAGTAGAAACAACAGGTTCACCAACACAATGTGTGCTTGTTTATCTCCTAAAGATACATTACCCCGGATGTCCCCAGCATGTGCATTGTTGAACATTGTTGTAGAAATGACAGTGTATTTTGATAGCAATGAGAATTGACCTCATAGCTATTGAAACTTATATAACTTGCCACAATCCTACGGCTTGTGTGGTCACCTTTATACCAGTTCACAAGGTTCCTAAATGTATTAATCATTAAGCAGGATTTCGTCATCAACATGTACCATGGGGAAAATACATTGCTAGTGGCACCCTCTAGCGGGTGAACGATTGTAATGCAAATTGATGCTAATAGCAATGTTTTAAATAGAAAAACAGTCCCACATCACGTACTGGAGGGTGGGGGTTAGTGAGGGTGGGGGTTACGGAGCTGTTTTTGAGTTTGTGAAATAACAAAACCATAATTTACTTAAAGTTGATTAGTGTGTCCACAATAAAAGATCAGTCAAGTGATGTGATTTCACATTGATTGTACATATAGACAGACATAGCAGGTATAGAAATATCATCTGTGCTGATAGACTGACTCACATGGTTGACTGTGGTGTCAAACAGACATGCTCATCAGTCAGTTTAGTCTTGTACAACTCATGTGCAGCATCCTTCTTGTACAAGCTGACCATGTCGCTCCAGACAACGTGTTTCCCATTGTTCTTAAACAGATAATTCCGTACAAACATTTCAGAATTCTAAGCATACTCAAAGAGATGTTACATTCAAAACACAGGTAAATGTGTGAAGCTACTTACATGTCACATCGTTGGTGAACTCTCACAATCCCCCCAGTCACTATTGAACTCTCACAATCCCCCGAGTTATTAGTGAACTCTCACAATCCCCCGAGTTATTAGTGAACTCTCACAATCCCCCAATTATTAATGAACTCTCACAATCCCCCAGTCATTAGTGAACTCTCACAATCCCCCCAGTTGTTAGTGAACTCTCACAATCCCTCAGTCATTAGTGAACTCTCACAATCCCCCCAGTCACTAGTACTGTTTGATTCCACAGAGCACTAGGGTCCACCGAGATTTGAACTCGGATCGCAGGATTCAAAAATCCTGAATGTTAACCATTACACCATAGACCCACATAGTCACGTATGGAACACTGCAAATATTTTCACATTATCAAACCTCTGTTGAGAGCGCAGTCATCAGCGAAGTTGAAATCACGGATCACATCCTGTAGTACCTTTGTGTTTGCTTGATTTCTTCTCAAGTTAATGCTGAACATTACACCATAGACCAACATATTATATGAAACGCTGCAAATATTGCCACGTTGTCACTATTTTTGAAGAACATATTTTTTACTGTGACATTTATACATACCCACACCTAGCAAGAACCTCCCGTCTTCAATGTTCAGAAGATATTTCAGACCGTCTTAATTAGGTGTAGTGCATACATTTGTCCCTGATGTACAAATCCACTGTTTTGTAGCTTAATTCACCTCAGTTGTGCATCTGGATAAATTTCTGATTGTGTGATTTTGTCACATGTTGATATTGTCTATAAAAAGTTAAGTTCACATTTTAACATACCTGCTTATTTCACACCCCCTCATACCATGTCATTTAATAGCATTACTAATTTTGGGCAAACTAACACACCCTTACCGCGCCATCTGTTGACATCCCTAAACCCATCCATGACACTGTCCGGCTGTATTCCTTCGCGACTCGGGCGCCTGCTGTAGTGAGCGATATCAGGGAGGTTTTTATACAAACTAGTGTTTCTAGGCTTGTACGCTTTTAAAATTTTGTTTATGACATACATACATTGCAGCAAAGTCGCATGTGTTCAGATACTGTGTTACAGAATTATCTGTGGAACGTCACCAAAAACAGTAACTTAAGAAATTGTGTCTTGCTCTACCTAGGCTATGCTCTAGACTATCGAAAGGTCAACGATGTGTAGCGCCATCTGTAGGTAATATTGGCCGAGGCTACAATAGTGCATGCCTAAACCGCTAGATGGCACTACTAATATTATACTTGTGATAATGTACCTAATTATGTACTGACCAACAATCCAGACACAATTGACAGTGTGGCAAAGTTCATCTTGCATGGTTTAAGACAATTAGTTGGACGTTCCACTTAGTGTATGTTATCGAGGAAGGTGTGTTAGCATGATTTGTTCATAATTTGTATAGCAGAATGCTGAATAATTATCCATTTTGTGTGTGTTTGTGTGGCACGCATCTGTGACTGTGTACACCTGTGGCTGTGTGTATGTGTGCATACGTGTGTATGTTTGTGTGCGTGCGTGTCCATGTGGTGTGACACTATGATCAATGTACCATCAAACCAAGTTATTTTTACTCAGTAACACCCAATAAGATTGCCAATCCAGGAGATTTATATGTAAATCAGAGGGTCTCGAAAAATCGGGCATTTATGCGTAAATCAGTCTCAGAAAATCGGGCATTTATACGTAAATCGGAGGATCTTGGAAAATCACGCATTTATATGTAAATCGGATTAAAATATAACAAAAAAGTATGCTTTCCATAGACACTAATAACCGTGTTTTAATAAAACGTTAAATTTCAGAAATACCAATGCATGAGATTTATGCGTAAATTGTAGGGAATTCTACATAAATCTAAGTATTAATATTATTATTTAATGTGTTACATTAAATAAATTATATGTGGACAGAAAATAATTAAATAAATTATATGTGAACTAAACTGTTTGTGGCTTTATAGGTATGGTAGAAAGAAGAAAAAGTTTACAAATTTTATGTTCTAGGCATATGTGTTCATACATTAAATACATATATTTATGGTGCAATGAACCTTACATATAGGCAGTAAATACATCTTCTTTTATTACAAATATTTTATTATATTATTACAAACAGATACAATATTCACAAGTATAAGAACCAGAACTTAGCATTGTATTTTCTCCAACGTTTGTTACCATGGCCTGGGTGACGGAGGCATGCGTGATGAATTTACTATTTGTGACCTTTGGTCTTGCTGGTGGAGCATTTGATGTTATAAAATACATATTTTCATTTATAATGTGTTCCAGTTCTAACATTTACAGATATACATGGATTAAATAAAACGTGTACATAGTGTAGATGGATCGACCGACATTATTTGAGTATAGATTTAAAAGCGTCCAACACTCACCCATGTTTCTATCGTGATCGTACTCGAGGAGTTTATGCTGATAAATTGTCCTCACTCGTAACTGTCGCCTCATGAGAGAAGTGGAGGTCGCCGGAACAATGTTCTTGTCAACTTCTCCACTGCCTGCAACATTGTCACATTAAAATAATAACTAAAGTTTTCAAAATCTGGAGTTTGCAGACTAACTGAGGCCTACCTCATCTTAAAAAACAACAATTCTGGACGTTTACAAACAATGACTATGATGGAATCAGTCCTTATTCCAAAATATTTAGTTTGTATACAACCTGAAGCTTACCTCATATTAAAAACAGCGATTCTGCAGAGGATTATAACAAATGAGAGACTCAAGGTTCTATCCTATCCCCAGCACTCTTAAACATCTACAGCGAACAGATAATCAGAGTCAATATACACCATATAAAGGCTTAAGAATTGGTGGCCTGCTACTTCAAAACCTGCGATATGTCGATGACACTACATCAGAAAAATGGAAGATCTGGAAGAAATTATTAATGCCATCAAAGCGAAAAGCAAAGAGACTGGGCTTCTTTTCTTAAAAAAAGACAAAAATAACTACATCTCAATGATATTAGTACTGATGAAGAAAAAGTGGATGTAATGGATCCTGAAATGAAAAGGTGAAAACTAACAATATAATAAATTACATTTGAATAGGGTCAAATTTAGACTATACCGTCAAACACCATTTTCCTGTCACCTTGGTAATAGAGCCACCTGGGAAATAAGGATACCTCAGGACAGTAAAGACAGAAAATTAGTTTCACTACAGTCGATCATCTCGCCATTCACACATTATTATATACAAGCCTGACCTACCATTGCCTGATGCCCTTTGACCTGTTGAACTCCCTCCCCCCTGACACTTGACCTAACATATCTCCTCTCACTGAGTTCTGTCAACCGTCTTGTACTTTTGGTGTTTCCCTGCTATTACCCTGACTAGGGGGCAGGCATGGGGTTGACACTGTCAACTCCGCCCCATTCACACACACACACACAATTTGACGCCCCAGCCTCACTTTCATATGTACCAGCCTCACTCTCATTTTGTCCGCTATCCGCTTCGCTTCCAGCTGCCGCAGCCACCAGACTACTTCTCGTGATACTGTCCTCCAACACAGTAACAACATCCGCAATACTGTCCTGTAACACAGTAACAACATCCGCGATACTGTCCTGTAACACAGTAACAACATCCGCCATACTGTCCTGTAACACAGTAACAACATCCGATATACTGTCCAGTAACACAGTAACAACATCCGTGATACTGTCCTGTAACAACATCCATGATACTGTCCTGTAACACAGTAACAACATCCGCCATACTGTCCTTAACACAGTAACAACATCCGTGATACTGTCCTGTAACACAGTAACAACATCCGCCATACTGTCCTGTAACACAGTAACAACATCCGCCATACTGTCCTGTAATACAGTAACAACATCCGCCATACTGTCCTGTAACACAGTAACAACATCCGCCATACTGTCCTGTAATACAGTAACAACATCCGCCATACTGTCCTGTAATACAGTAACAACATCCGCCATACTGTCCTGTACCAACTGATGGGTGGATGTCTTAATTTGTTGACTTAATTGAAGCAGTGTTTTGTATTGCAAGTTACGTAAACGTCCCTGGCCGATCGGTGGATGGCTTAATTTGTGATGACTTAATTCAAGCAGTGTTTTGTATTGCAAGTTACGTAAACGTCCCTGGCCGATCGGTGGATGGCTTAATTTGTGATGACTTAATTCAAGCAGTGTTTTGTATTGCAAGTTACGTAAACGTCCCTGGCCGATCGGTGGGCCACGTGTTTATGTTGTAGAACTGCATGAATCACTGGCCTTCACTGCTATCATGATAGCCCTTCTACAGACACAACACAACAATGTTGGGCCACGTGTTTATGTTGTAGAACTGCATGAATCACTGGCCTTCACTGCTATCTTGGTAGCCCTTCTACAGACACAACACAACAATGTTGGGCCACGTGTTTATGTTGTAGAACTGCATGAATCACTGGCCTTCACTGCTATCATGGTAGCCCTTCTACAGACACAACACAACAATGTTGGGCCACGTGTTTATGTTGTAGAACTGTATGAATCACTGGCCTTCACTGCTATCAAGGTAGCCCTTCTACAGACACAACACAACAATGTAGGGCCACGTGTTTATGTTGTAGAACTGCATGAATCACTAGCCTTCACTGCTATCATGGTAGCCCTTCTACAGACACAACACAACAATGTTGGGCCACGTGTTTATGTTGTAGAACTGCATGAATCACTGGCCTTCACTGCTATCAAGGTAGCCCTTCTACAGACACAACACAACAATGTAGGGCCACGTGTTTATGTTGTAGAACTGCATGAATCACTGGCCTTCACTGCTATCATGGTAGCCCTTCTACAGACACAACACAACAATGTTGGGCCACGTGTTTATGTTGTAGAACTGCATGAATCACTGGCCTTCACTGCTATCAAGGTAGCCCTTCTACAGAAACAACACAACAATGTAGGGCCACGTGTTTATGTTGTAGAACTGCATGAATCACTGGCCTTCACTGCTATCATGATAGCCCTTCTACAGACACAACACAACAATGTTGGGCCACGTGTTTATGTTGTAGAACTGCATGAATCACTGGCCTTCACTGCTATCAAGGTAGCCCTTCTACAGACACAACACAACAATGTAGGGCCACGTGTTTATGTTGTAGAACTGCATGAATCACTGGCCTTCACTGCTATCATGATAGCCCTTCTACAGACACAACACAACAATGTTGGGCCACGTGTTTATGTTGTAGAACTGCATGAATCACTGGCCTTCACTGCTATCATGATAGCCCTTCTACAGACACAACACAACAATGTAGGGCCACGTGTTTATGTTGTAGAACTCCATGAATCACTGGCCTTCACTGCTATCAAGGTAGCCCTTCTACAGACACAACACAACAATGTAGGGCCACGTGTTTATGTTGTACTGTCATTTGCAAAAGTTTAAGACCAGGCACGATTTTTAAGCATTTTACGGTATGGCATCAGATTGCATCAGATAATGTCTGGATTGCATCATCCTATTTGGGCCTTGAAGCAATACGCCTAGTCAGTACTTCCAGATCATTTGTCTCCTGGTGACAGTATCGATTAGGTGTTTTTCAGTTTTGTCTTCATCCCTGAAATGGGCAAAAAATCGTCTTTGACAGAAGTTCTAAGGGCACAAATAGTGACTCTACATGGAGAAGGATACTCGCATCAAGAAGGACAAGGTGTTTGGAATGCTGACAACACTTTCTGATGTAGATGCAGATGTGGAAGTGATTCTTCATATCCTACTTCCAGCCATCGCTGTTCTCTGCAAACGGATCTTTGTAGATACAACATTACATCAGATAATTCAAAGTTGCATAGCAATATTAATATATATATATATATATATTATATATTGCTATGCAACTTTTAATTATCTGATGTAATGTACATATACATATATATATATATAATGTTGTACGTGCATGCTGTGCAGCGGAATGCTTATTGTTGCTTGCAGTAGTTGGCTATCCTTCTCAGTTTACTAAGTTCACACACAAACATGCGGACACACACACAAACCTACATATGTTTACATAATTATATGGTGCAAGGCCAAAGCAGAATGTTTACATCAATGCATGCAATATTTGGCTATGCTTATACTCTCACACACACTTTACTAACTTTGCATACCTGACATGCACGTACTCATTAACGTCCACATGATTTTGCTGGTATACCTGCCACTTCTAAAACATGTCAGATTTTGTTGATATCCACATAATGGAAACCATTAAAGCATAACCTCCAACCTATGGGTAGCAGGCTTTCCAAGCTGGTTCAATGTGGTGTATGACAATGGGCCAGATGTATTGTGTACACGTATGCTGGATGACGATTTGAAAGTGGGGGACCTGGAGATACTTTTGTAAGCTTTTCCGAAAGGTTAGTTGCTTAGTTAATTAACATAATTTTATGTAAAATTCCTTTTATAAATTATATTTAAAGGAAATACATAAAATATAGTCTTAGTTAAGATTTTTGTATTGTACAAGATTATATTTTCACATTTCCTTCAGATCAAAAAAACTCACACAAATTTATTCAATGACCTTTACATAATTGTCCATAATTTCGCCAATTTTTATCACAGAGAGTTAAAACTGGTATGGCTGTCTATCTCTTAAATAGACCTTTCCAATTGTGTATCATTTTGCCAATTCTGATGAATTATTGCATTTTCACCGACCTCCCTACTTATACTTCAGGGGATGGTGTTTCGCGCATTCAGCGACAGCGGCCACGCCAAGCCACTCGTTCATCTTTTAACATCGGGACTGTTCGGTTCCGATGCCAACTCCGATTATCGCGATCACATATAACTGCTCGAACAAATGCATTCACAATACATGCTTTTTTGTTACAAACAGTTCAGTATATAACACAAAATAAAGCGTTTTATGACCGCGCACAGAAGTTTCTTGCACTAGCGGAAATGACCCGGGAAAATGGCCCGACCCGTTCGCGACCTCTCGCAGCACACCTTGTTTGTGTAATATTTGCCCCTATAAAATGCCGTCGCTGCGAATCCAGTGATCTATTCCCAAACACTTCCAACTGGAGTAAGACCACATTTTAATTTTACATAGGCGGCCATCATAACGTTTCCTTCATTTCCTACTAAATTTGACATACAATTTTCTTGACAATTTCACAGCATATTTAACCTCCATTGACACAATTGCTGTGGAAAACTCGTAAAATTATCATACTTCAGTTTTCAGAAAAATCCACCTAAACCTGACAATCCTCAATTTCGCCCCAATCTGGTGACCGATTTAGAAATATTGGTGCGTTCTGCAAAATAGCAACTGTGCGAATACGCGAGCGACTAGCGTATGTTTATTGTTACCTCGTGAAAGATCTAATGCAGTAGTACATTCAGTATTCACTGGATTGACATGTGCCATGCCAAAGTGCTCTAAAAAAATTCACATATGACACCAAAACGGTATTTTCAAGGGCTCTCTTTCGGACGAATCCTTAATGTGGTCTTACCCCAAATAGATCTCCTGAATCTTGCAAATCTTCACGAAAGTTAGATTTATATCAAGCTATACATATAACTAGATTAACCACAAAGGGAAATTTACAGTCTCAATAACAATAAAATTAGCGTCATCAAACTGTGCACACCTCCTAGCTAAACAGCGCCTTGAGTTGGCCTAAACATGCTTATTCGGTACGACGTTTACCTGATATGAATGGTACTGAGCACAGCATACAGGCCAACACAGTATCTTACCGATATGGGAATAAAATATATAGAATATTAACGAAACATATTTTTTTGTAATTTTTCATAAAATGTTGTATTTTTTGGCAAAAAATACACAAAATCATTATTTTATGCAGCATTTTATTGGACATCCACGTTGCAAATCTTCACGAATTTTGGTATAACGTAATGCCCACAAACTATGCTAAATAATATGATGCAATCATGTACTATATGTCACTCGTGTACAACACCAGTAGGTGTCAAAAGCACAAGCCAGGCATTTCAACAATATTCACAATATTGAAAGGTACAGAGGCGTCTTTTGATGGTAACTACAATTATATTGTCGATATCGGGCTAAAATGCTGGGTGTAAATTGAGGTATATACATAGTACATTTCGAAACAAAAAATGGGACGCCCAGTGGAACGTATATCTTGCGTCACACAAATTGTCATCCTAACCCCCTTAGAATAACCGTACTTTTACACAGGCGCAGATCTCTGCTTGATTCCATATGCGCCGAAGCAACGAACTTGGCTGATTTGCTGGAGACTCATGGCTTTGTACAACATGTGCAAAGCGCAACACATGAGCGCGGCAATATCCTGGACCTGGTTATCACGTCGGGAACATCTCACGTCATAGCCACAACAGTTGAGCCAAACATTCTTCTTACTGATCACCGTGTGATTGAATGCGGATTACGCCAACCTAAACCAGAGCACATGATCCGACGCGTCCAATACCGCAAGTACTCAGCCATTGACGGCAGCTGTTTTATCACAGATCTCGCGGCATCACATCTTAACGTTCCTGAACAAAAGTTATCCTCACTCGATACGATGGATGCATACGTAGCATCGTTAACTCTCATGCCCCAGTAATCTCGCGGACTATCACGGCTAGGCCGAAGACACCGTGGCATACAAGCGAGCTAACTGACGAGAAGCGGGCATTACGTCGTGCTGAGCGTAACTGGCGACAAACTGGACTGACTGTACATCGTCAAATATACACCGGTTTGCGCAACGCGTTCCGAAAATCACTTAAGACTGCACGATCGCACTACTACCGTACTGAGATGACGAGTGCCGGTGGCAACATCCGACGTGTCTACCGGATCGCAAACACACTACTTGGTCGAGCTGGAGACCGACCGCTACCCGAGGATGCTACACAAGCTACTGTTGCAGCGAAATTCCGGAAGAGTTTCTCCGAGAAGATCGATGCGTTGCGCCGCAATATGACTCAATCGTCAACTGAAGACGTTGTGACGAATGTGGCTCCACGTTTAGTATGTTTCGAAGCTGCTTCACCGGCAGACGTGAAGAACAGAATTTTAGCATCTGCTACCAAGTCATGCGAACTGGACCCGCTGCCAACGTCACTCCTTCAACAGAACATTAAAGCGCTGTGTCCAGTTATTACACGCATAATTAATACGTCGCTCTCCACTGCTATAGTCCCACAGTAGATGAAGCACGCCATTGTAACGCCTGTACTGAAAAAACGAGGTGCTGATGTCAATGTGCTGTCTAATTTCCCCCAATATCGAACATTTCGTTTGTGGCGAAGACAATGGAGCGCTTCGTCTCAAGACAACTGCAACGCTTCCTGAACGAGAATGGCATACTGGGCGTCTACCAGAGTGCCTACCGACCACGCCACAGTGCGGAGACAGCACTCTTACGCATTCACAGTGATGTGGCGCAAGCGATTGATGCTCGTCGTGGAGTACTTCTTGTGCTTCTCGATTTAACAGCAGCCTTCGACACAATAAATCACGATATCTTACTACGGATACTATTTGGCTATGATATATGCGGCGAAGCGCATGCGTGGTTGGCGTCATACCTATATGGTCGTACCTCAGCCGTGCGTGTCAGGAAAGAAGTGTCTGAGTGTACCGTGATGAGATCCGGAGTACCACAGGGGTCGGTTCTTGGGCCGGTGCTCTCTTCAACGCCTACATTGCGCCTCTAACGAATTTACTCAACCGACACGACGTACACCACCATCTGTATGCCGATGATACGCAGTTATACGTCGTTTTCCACCGTTTGAGCATACAAATGCTCTCATCAGAATGGAGGCTTGCATCAGTGAAGTTAAAACGTGGCTCTATGACAACTGACTGGTTCTCAACGAGAGCAAAACGGAAGCAATTGTTATACGTTCATCGAGTTTGCGCAGACCAATACTCATTGATCATGTCGACATATGCGGACAATATGTAGCGACATCGACCATCGTCCGCGACCTTGGTGTTGCAATCGATGCTGATTTATCGATGGCGACGCAGGTTGCAAATGTATGTCGAAGTGCTTACTACCATCTCTCGAGAATTGCTCGTGTACGAGAGGCAATGACGACCAGTGTCTGCAAATGTATTGTCCATGCACTTGTGACATCCAGAATTGATTATGGAAATGCGATGCTGTTTCGTATACCTGACCGTCTGCTGCACCGTCTAGAGAGAGTCCAACGGTCAACCGCTCGTGTTGTGATGCAACTTCGACGAGGTGACCGGCGATCTATCACTGCGGTCCTACAACAGCTACACTGGCTCCCAGTGAGAAAGCGCATCGAGTACAAGTTACTCATGATTGTACCCACGGCACTGCATGCAGGCACGCCAGTGTATCTCGCGTCACTGCTACATCGTTACGCACCACGCAGGACCCTACGCTCTGGCGGTGGTCTGCTTATGGATGTTCCACGAGTGACCCTAGAACGTTATGGTCGCCGGGCGTTTGCATGTGCTGGGCCGACATTGTGGAACTCTCTGCCTCTGGAACTACGCGCGATTGAGAACACTAGACAGTTTGGAAAATTATTGAAGACATTTCTGTTCTCAAACTAATATAATCAGACATCATTTAACCTTTGCATTATTCATGCATATAGTTTTAATAAATTTTTAGTCTTATTTATCTCAGAATCACATTTTAGTATCTAATCAAATTATTTAATGTAAATTAGGCTTTTATTTATTTATTTTCCCAGTAGGTTCAGCTGTTCAGCATTTTCGCTAATCTTTTATTTTATGATTGCATTTACCCGTAATTGTATTATACTTAGGTTTATATATATCTATATATATATATATATATATATACAGTATATACTAGGATATTGTTTGCTAATTTTATTTATTTTCTTATTTATTCTCTTAAATGTGTTTTTATGCTTCTTAGATGATGGCCAATTTGTAAACACCCGTGAACGGGGGTCATTAGTCCCGGATTTGATGGTGTATAAATAAAGTTTATTATTATTATTATTATACAGAGTGTCCAAACATCGCCACACGTCAATTACTTGGCCACTATTTATTTCGCTGATGTACACACATTATTGGAAACAAGAGATACTACTGGCAAAATAGTTCATTTCAGAAAGAAAGAAACGTTTGACAAGGACATCCAAGACACGTGATAACATTTGCTGACAGTTGTGGCACCCAGTATCTCTGCAAGCATCAACGAGTCCATTGTCCTAATCATGTTTTTTTCAAACATCGCCAAATTCTTACAAGGGTACTAACAAACATTTCTGATGTTAAATATACGGATATAACGTACAAAATACCAGTGATTAAAACAGCTTCTTGTCAGAGTAGTTGACGTCAGCCTACAATTAGTTTAAGCTGCCTTGCCTTGTGCAAACTTCGGTATGATTCGGTTATATTATAGCTGAAAAGTACATGATCATTGACAATGATAGCATGCCAGTCCATGTACATAATTTCAACATATGACACTTCTCTTAGGTGACCAGTTTTAAATTTTATGGCGAAAAATGAACTAATTCGGATCATTGCGGTCGCTGCATATTTGGAGAGTCACACACTGTTATGATATTCTCTGTTACATTCGGGGTATATTTATGTAGATTCTCAATTGTTCTTGTTGTCTCAGTTAGTGTATGGATGTTGCTATAAAATAGGTGCTAGATGCCTGATTAGTAGAAGTGTGTGGACAACTTGCTTCCTATGGTGGCCAACATTTAACTAAAATTAGGGCAGCGTTAGGGGGGGGGGTGGAATCAAAATGTTGCCTGCTTGCCCATTATTGCTTATTGTGCGATCCAAGTATGATATATATAAGTGCCATATAATTAGGAAGGACAAGTTGGAACAGCAGAAACACCCACGTTAGTATTGGGGTTAAGAGACACGCATTTATAGATGTCGCTTACAAAAATATAAATGATATAATTAAGGCGAAATTCATCCTATTTGAAATATGTAAATATTGTTGCATATGATGTATATTTAAAAGAAAATCCACACCCTGACACATATACACTTATTACACAAGCTTTCGTGGTACTCATAGAACATGCTTGGAATGTACTTTTTAACTTTCACACCACCAAAATTATCACTTTATTTTCCATACATATCACCTTTTAACTTCTTTTAGATGTAATACTAACATTATGCAATAGCTGCACGATATTCTGGTCTACACCAGCTTTCAAATACAGCCGAAAAACCATCATCTGTCGCTCAAATCACATTTTTGTCAGTTTTTGTGATAAAACGGGCGTGTTTCTAATTTGGGGTAAGACCACATTTAAATTTTACATAGGCGGCCATCATGACGTTTCCTTCATTTCCTATTAAGTATGACATACAATTTTCTTGAAAATGTCACAGCACGACACAAGTGATGTGGAAAACTCATAAAATTCTCATACCTCAGTTTTCTGAAAAATCCACCCAAACCTGACACCCCTCAATTTCGCACCAATCTGGTGACGAATTTTGAAATATTGGTGCGTTCCACAAAATAGCAACTGTGCGAATACGCGAGCGACTAGCGTATGTTTATTGCTACCTCGTGAAAGATCTAATGAAGTAATACATTCCGTATTCACTGGACTGAAAGGTGCCATGCCAAAGTGCTCGAAAAAATTCACGCAGGACACCAAAACGGTATTTTTAATGGCACTCTTTCGGACGAATCCTTAATGTGGTCTTAATTACCCCAACTGCATCCCCCTTTAGACTTACTTGACTTGGCTTAGTGCTCTTATCGGGTATCCAGCGTAGAGGTCACATCACATACTTTATCACCGCCCTCCAGGTAGGGCGGCCAACCCTTAGCAAAAAAACTATAGATTTTCTATAGAAAACTACAGGATTTTTGCGCATAGTTTTCTATAGAAAACTATAGGAAATTTTCTCGTGAACAGTAATGAGCCATTATCTGAAATAGCACAGACTACATGTCACACTGACATTCACAACAGGGATAGCAAGAAAAATATTGTTGGAAACATTAAATATATTACTGCTAAAATACACATCAATTAACATCCATGTAGGAAACAAATTAAACATTGTAATACTTGTTTTACTTACACAGGCATTGGAACCTGCCGGGGGGGGCTTAGTCCCTAATATTTGTGGATTAGGAGCTTAGCTCCCCAACATTTGGGAAGGGGTGTGCAGTTTGTGGTGTATGGGGGTTGGAGAGGTATACTACCATGGTATTTTGAAACAGGTACAACATGGTATTTTCATACATGGTACAGACACCAAAGATTGCCAGTCAGTATGCGACATCTCATGTCATTTTTGTACATAACATCGTCAAATTGTGTTGATAAACAACATATCTCAATATAAGATTTGCCATTATTTTTGCTATTGGCGGTTTTGTAAAAAGAATTCTGAAAAGTACCTTTAATACATATTTGTATTGAAATATATACTTATTCATTTTATCATATTTAACCTTTCAAGATTATAATTTTGTATTTAAATACATGTCAATGAATTTGACACATATCCGCTGGTATACTACCACGGAATTTTGAAACAGGTACAACATGGTATTCCATTTGATATTGACAAAGAGAGCAAGGAAAACGTGTGGTAGAAAGAGAAAACCGAAATCAGTTGGCATGATAGTGTCAAGAGGGTAGGGGTGAACAGTTGATAGTGACTCTAAGCAAGATGGGTTGTTTCTCAACACTTCTAGAATATTAGATTCGAAACTGTTGTTGGGTCAGTCATTCTGACTGAACATAATTGGCATGGTTGAATGATTTTCTTCCATTACTTGGAACGTGGCATACCACACTGTATTTATACACTCATGCATTATTACCAGTGCATAACAATAGTATATATAGGAAGGGTTTAAGGGTAAAATACAATAAACGTCATGCGGCTCTCGTGACATATTTGCCTAGGCAAAATTGCAGAATTGAAATGTACAGTAGAACCTGCCTTGAGTGACCGCCACTTCAGCCTAGCAAAAGTGGTCTTTCAAGACGGGTGGTCGCCTATGACAGGTCAATAAACATTGAAAATATGGTCAATTTCAAGAGGAGCCAAGAAAGCAGGTGGTTATCCAAGATAGGTTCTATTGTAAAAAAAATAGTTTGGGTCTAGATATGGGTCATTATGATTTTGTAGTATTGATATATTCAATATCATATCAATTTTAAGATGATATTTACACTATTGCGCTTTGCCCTTAAACCTTACATATGTACCATATTTATTGGTCAAATAAATTGATTCCGAGTTCTGTATTGCAATATACATTATAATTGTACAGGGTATGTTATCATAATATTCAATAATTCAGAATGCATACACACAAACACTATACCACTTATATTGGTCAGAATGGACAAATCTTGCTTTTGGACATCAGTGATGACACCAACCTGAAATAAATGGAACAGAACACAATAAAAATACAATATGTGTGGCTTATATTATACATCATAAATCTAAAAAATGGAATGTTTTGACAAATACTTATTATTCAGCAAAGTCCTATTACAATGTTGCACTGTGGTTTTATCTCATAATATCATCTACATGCCCAACAGGTAGTAAGTCCACTATAGGATGGACTCAAATTAGCTCATTTATCCCATGTGTGGGATCTTTTACTTCCTCTGGCAGATAACAGTTAGAAGGGACCAATGGCCTAGTGTATTTTCCAAGAGAACAACATTTCCCAAGTTTTTTTAAACTGTGGCCGATAGTTGGATTCGAGTCCAGTCTCCTCAACCGGCGCTTTACTACTTGGCCATCCCATTATCGGCAGTAGTCGGTAGCCATATCATTTTGTAATAACTAGGTCTAGTACTGTGACAGTAATCTACCTTTATAAATATATATATATATATATACCACTATTACATGTATCAGGATTAGTAACATTAACAAAAATACAACTAAATTGTTCATATTGTTATTATGAATCAAAATAAATAGTTGTTTAAATCATTGGCATTGCCATTAGGCATTACATACATTAGTATAGACTTGATGTTTATATCTAAACAAAATAATTATAATATACCTACAGCCCAGGCTATATGGCTATGCATCACAAAAAAATAAAAAGTTTGAACTTGAAACACACACATATCATCGATCACATATTTGCATTCTATTGTCATTTAATTTAGGGTATATTTTAACAGTCTGTGTTGCATTTTACTTGTTTTTATTATTCATTCACGTGGCCATGGCAATGCAGTTGGGGTCAGCACACTGTCAGTTTTCCCATTGGCGACCATGTTAATGTTTTGTGTGATTATAAGAAAACGTGACCTATAAAGTTTCTTAAACTTCTCACCTGCCGTTATTATCATCTCATTGACATGCTGGTCGAGTTTAGTCAAAATCTAATATCTCTAGCTCTTGCAAAATGCCTGTATGTATGACACCCGTCAATATTTACAACTGGATGCAGGCAATAATCCGGCTAAAGTGTCAACTAGCCAAATACCCTTCCGCTTAGTAAAATCAGCTAAAAAGACACAATTTTACTGTCAACAGCTTCTATAATCACATCTAGAAATCTGACTACTCAAATGCACTTATGTCAGAGCAAGTGAACATTGTAAAAAATAATTTCTCAAAAATATGCTGCACTTTTTTCGTCTGTAACCAAGCAGGAAGGAAGTCCAACAGTGTCCTGACCCCAAATAGGCATGGTGATTTTGGAGAAAATGTTGAAAACAACACACTTTATAGGCACCAATGTTACAAGCACTCTGCAATTTAATTTTTTGTAATCCCTCCAGGTGTTTGTGTTTTATGCACATTTCAAAGGTGCCACCAAACTTGGCAAGGCACCAAAAAAATCAGCACTTCGCTGTTGGACAATTTGTAATCCAGCACAACGTTCTCAGGTGGCACTATGAACTCCTGATACAGTTTTCCAGAAAGTCCTATAAGTGTTTTATAAGAAAATTCAATACAGGCAGTTGTTACGTTACATTCAAATGTATATTGATTTTTTGAGCTTGTGCCCTATTTACAAAGGTAAACATCAACAAAAAGTCCCCTTAGGGTGTGAATTCCTCAAAGGCCAGACGTCTCAAGCAGTTCAATTACATAATATTACACAGCTTAATTAGCAGACATTCAGAAAACAATGCCACTTGCTTGATTGGCCAGAAGGTCCATTCAGTAGACAGATCTGATAACAGGCTCTGGCTATGGCCTACTCCAGCTAATCACTGTCCTCAGACTTAATTAGGCTCAATGACAACATATTCACTTGTGTTTAATTAGCTGAAGTAAACAAACAACGATTGATGAATCACCCTGCTGCAATGTTATTGGTTCATTTTCATTTAGATTTTCAAATTAAGGCTTAACTACTGGCATACGCACCCCACCCCCCTTATAAGACATGTGTTCCGTCACTGTGATTTTGACTTGCAGACTGATGAGAAGTCTGTAATATCCATAAACGGTTTGTCCCATTCAACTGTAGTTTTGCCATACACGTATTTTCAGTAATTGTTTCAACATATTTGAATTAAAACGCGTCCTCCATGATTGTGCAATCATTATAGCGTGTTTCCGTTGCTAGGGACTTTAATTGGGGTCAGCACACTGTCAGTTTTCCCATTGGCGACCGTGTTAATGTTTTGTGTGATTATAAGAAAACGTGACCTTTAAAGTTTCTTAAACTTCTCACCTGCTGTTATTATCATCTCATTGAAATGCTGGTCGAGATTAGTCAAAATCTAATATCTCTAGCTCTTGCAAAATGCCTTTATGTATGACAGCCGTCAATATTTACAAAAAACTATAGGTTTTCTAAAAACTCTAGGATTCTATAGAATAATCTATAGTTTTCTGTAGAATCCTACAAAAAAAACCTATAGGTTCTCTAAAAACTATAGGATTCTATAAAATATACTGTAGATTTCTATAAAATCCTACCAAAAAAATATAGGTTCTCTAAAAACTGTAGGATTCTATAGAATATTCTATAGTTTTCTCTAAAATCCTACAGAAAACTATAGGTTCTCTAAAAACTATAGAATTCTATAGAATATTCTATAGTTTTCGACAGATTCCTACAAAAAAACCTATAGGTTGTCTTAAACTATAGGACTCTATAGAATATCCTACAGGTTTCTGTAATATTCCTACAAAAAAAACGTTAGGTTGCCTAAAACCTATAGGATTCTATAGAATATTCTATAGTTTTCTATAGAATCCTACAAAAATCTATAGGTTCTTTAAAAACTATAGCATATTCTATATAATTCTATAGGATATTCTATAGAATTCTGTAGGAAATTAAGATTTCTATAGCCAATTTATAGTTTTCTACAGAATACTATAGAAAAACTCAGCACTTCGCTGTTGGACAATTTGTAATCCAGCACAACGTTCTCAGGTGGCACTATGAACTCCTGATACAGTTTTCCAGAAAGTCCTATAAGTGTTTTATAAGAAAATTCAATACAGGCAGTTGTTACGTTACATTCAAATGTATATTGATTTTTTGAGCTTGTGCCCTATTTACAAAGGTAAACATCAACAAAAAGTCCCCTTAGGGTGTGAATTCCTCAAAGGCCAGACGTCTCAAGCAGTTCAATTACATAATATTACACAGCTTAATTAGCAGACATTCAGAAAACAATGCCACTTGCTTGATTGGCCAGAAGGTCCATTCAGTAGACAGATCTGATAACAGGCTCTGGCTATGGCCTACTCCAGCTAATCACTGTCCTCAGACTTAATTAGGGTCAATAACAACATATTCACTTGTGTTTAATTAGCTGAAGTAAACAAACAACGATTGATGAATCACCCTGCTGCAATGTTATTGGTTCATTTTCATTTAGATTTTCAAATTAAGGCTTAACTACTGGCATACGCACCCCACCCCCCTTATAAGACATGTGTTCCGTCACTGTGATTTTGACTTGCAGACTGATGAGAAGTCTGTAATATCCATAAACGGTTTGTCCCATTCAACTGTAGTTTTGCCATACACGTATCTTCAGTAATTGTTTCAACATATTTGAATTAAAACGCGTCCTCCATGATTGTGCAATCACTATAGCGTGTTTCCGTTGCTAGGGACTTTAATTGGGGTCAGCACACTGTCAGTTTTCCCATTGGCGACCGTGTTAATGTTTTGTGTGATTATAAGAAAACGTGACCTTTAAAGTTTCTTAAACTTCTCACCTGCTGTTATTATCATCTCATTGAAATGCTGGTCGAGATTAGTCAAAATCTAATATCTCTAGCCCTTGCAAAATGCCTTTATGTATGACAGCCGTCAATATTTACAAAAAACTATAGGTTCTCTAAAAACTATAGGATTCTATAAAATATACTGTAGTTTTCTATAAAATCCTACAAAAAAATATAGGTTCTCTAAAAACTGTAGGATTCTATAGAATATTCTATAGTTTTCTCTAAAATCCTACAGAAAACTATAGGTTCTCTAAAAACTATAGAATTCTATAGAATATTCTATAGTTTTCGACAGATTCCTACAAAAAAACCTATAGGTTGTCTTAAACTATAGGACTCTATAGAATATCCTACAGGTTTCTGTAATATTCCTACAAAAAAAACGTTAGGTTGCCTAAAACCTATAGGATTCTATAGAATATTCTATAGTTTTCTATAGAATCCTACAGAAAACTATAGGTTCTTTAAAAACTATAGGATATTCTATATAATTCTATAGGATATTCTATAGAATTCTGTAGGAAATTAAGATTTCTATAGCCAATTTATAGTTTTCTACAGAATACTATAGAAAAACTATAGAATACTATAGAATAATATGAGATTTATAGTTTTCTATATAATTTTGTGCTAAGGGAACGGCCATCCGCTCGGCCTCCTCAAGCTTTATAGCTCTTATTCTTTCATTCGCTCCACGTAACCAGCCCATTTATGTCGGCTCCCCATTGGCATCTTCTTTATTACTTTCTTTCTTTCATACTAACCTTGTCCCCCACCACGGGAGCGCGGCTAGTGTATTGGTTAGCTCATCCGCCTGGTATGCCAGCGCTCTGAGTTCGAAACCCGAACCGGGCAAGCATGATATTTAATAGGTGTAAAAACCTGGCTCTCAACATTGGGGACTGTGCGTCCCTGCACTTAATCCTGAGAATATTTGCGCTAAAGAAGGCTTTTTATTATTATTAAATACATATCGGGTAAGCATAAGGTAAATTATGACCAGCTGCTACAAAGTGGGTAATAAGTTAGATAGATTGTGACCTGCCACTACAAAGTGGGTATTAAGTTCAATTGTGACCTGCCACTAAAAAGTGGGTATTAAGTTAAATTGTGACCTGCCACTACAAAGTGGGTATTAAGTTCAATTGTGACCTGCCACTACAAAGAGGGTATTAAGTTCAATTGTGACCAGCCACTACAAAGAGGGTATTAAGTTCAATTGTGACCTGCCACTACAAAGAGGGTATTAAGTTCAATTGTGACCAGCCACTACAAAGAGGGTATTAAGTTCAATTGTGACCAGCCACTACAAAGAGGGTATTAAGTTCAATTGTGACCTGCCACTACAAAGAGGGTATTAAGTTCAATTGTGACCAGCCACTACAAAGAGGGTATTAAGTTCAATTGTGACCTGCCACTAAAAAGTGGGTATTAAGTTAAATTGTGACCTGCCACCACAAAGTGGGTATTAAGTTAAATTGTGACCAGCCACTACAAAGTGGGTATTAAGTTCAATTGTGACCTGCCACTACAAAGAGGGTATTAAGTTAAATTGTGACCTGCCACTACAAAGAGGGTATTAAGTTAAATTGTGACCAGCCACTACAAAGAGGGTATTAAGTTCAATTGTGACCTGCCACTACAAAGAGGGTATTAAGTTCAATTGTGACCTGCCACTAAAAAGTGGGTATTAAGTTAAATTGTGACCTGCCACCACAAAGTGGGTATTAAGTTAAATAGTTACCAGCCACTACAAAGAGGGTATTAAGTTCAATTGTGACCAGCCACTACAAAGAGGGTAGGGGCCTACTAAGTTAAATTGTGACCAGCCACTACAAAGAGGGTATTAAGTTCAATTGTGACCAGCCACTACAAAGAGGGTAGGGGCCTACTAAGTTAAATTGTGACCAGCCACTACAAAGAGGGTATTAAGTTCAATTGTGACCAGCCACTACAAAGAGGGTAGGGGCCTACTAAGTTAAATTGTGACCAGCCACTACAAAGAGGGTATTAAGTTCAATTGTGACCAGCCACTACAAAGAGGGTAGGGGCCTACTAAGTTAAATTGTGACCAGCCACTACAAAGAGGGTATTAAGTTCAATTGTGACCTGCCACTAAAAAGTGGGTATTAAGTTAAATTGTGACCTGCCACCACAAAGTGGGTATTTAGTTAAATTGTTATCTGCTACTGCAAAGTGGGTATTAAGTTAAATTGTGACCAGCCACTACAAAGTGGGTATTAAGTTAAATTGTGACCAGCCACTACAAAGAGGGTATTAAGTTAAATTGTGACCTGCCACTAAAAAGTGGGTATTAAGTTAAATTGTGACCTGCCACTACAAACTGGAAATTAAGTTAAATTGTGATCTGCCACTAAAAAGTGGGTATTAAGTTAAATTGTGACCTGTCACTACAAACTGGAAATTAAGTTAAATTGTGACCTGCCACTAAAAAGTGGGTATTAAGTTAAATTGTGACCTGTCACTACAAACTGGAAATTAAGTTAAATTGTGATCTGCCACTACAAAGAGGATATTAAGTTAAATTGTGACCTGCCACTACAAGGTGGGTATTAATTTAAATTGTGATCTGCCACTACAAAAGGGTATTAGTTATATTGTGACCTGCCACAACAAAGTGGGTATTAAGTTAAATTACGACCTGCCACTATAAAGTGGGTATTAAGTTAAATTACGACCTGCCACTACAAAGAGGGCATTAAGTTAAATTGTGACCTGCCACTATAAAGTGGGTATTAAGTTAAATTATGACCAGCTACTACAAAGTGGGTATTAAGTTAAATTACGACCTGCCACTACAAAGAGGGCATTAAGTTAACTTACGACCTGCCACTATAAAGTGGGTATTAAGTTAAATTGTTACCTGCCACTACAAAGTGAGTATTAAGTTAAATTACGACCTGCCACTACAAAGAGGGCATTAAGTTAAATTGTGACCTGCCACTATAAAGTGGGTATTATGTTAAATTGTGACCAGCTACTACAAAGTGGGTATTAAGTTAAATTGTGACCTGCCACTACAAAGTGGGTATTATGTTAAATTATGACATGGCTACAATTGGAGCAGAATGCAGGAAATGTGGAAAGAATGAACTTTTGCATCAGTGTGTCGAACAAAACGTGTCCAGGAAGTCAAAGCAGTCCCACCATGTGCACGAGACTAATCTTCTGAGCACTACTTCCTAGGGTCTGTACAGTGTGAAGGCTCTGACCCAGCTTGGAGGATGACACTTCCAATCTTGGGCAAGAAGATCGATTTCAAAATTGACTCAGGCGCAGACACGTCAATCATGTCGGAAGAAACTTACTATGCCCCGAGACCGAAGCTAAAACCGATCACAACACTGCTTGGAGTAAGCGGACCTCTTGAGAGCAAAGGACAATTTGTAGCACAAACGGAAGTTAAATCCGTATTGTCATTGTCCGTGCAAAGACAAACAATTAACCTTCTGAGTAGCAGCTTTGCCAGCCGCATGGGCCTCATTCTCACAGTGGACGAGGTTGAGGAGACATTCGGCGACATGGGGTGTCTCAAGACTGAACCATTAAGAATCGTTCTGCGGGATGGAGCAAAGCCGTATGCACTGAGCTTAGCAAGGCATGTGCCAATACCACTCCAACAGAAGGCGAAGGAGGAGGTGGACTGTCTGCAAGCAGCAGGGGTTATTGTGCCCATCACAAAGCCAACGTCGTGGTGTGCACCGATGGTCCCAGTCATGAAGAAATCAGGAAAAGTCCGCATCTGCGTTGATTTAAACAAAGCTCAATCAAGAGATGAAGCGAGAAACCTTTATACTGCTGACAATAGATGACGTCACTTCAAAGCTGCCCGGTGCGACTGTATATTCAACTCTATTGACGTTGCTAGTGGTTTCTATCAAATACCACTACACGAAGAGTCAAGAACTGACAACATTCATCACACTGTTTGGTTGCTACTGCTTCCGTTGGCTGCCATTCAGTATCACGTCAGCGCCAGAAATCTTCATGCGGAAGATGTTTCAGTTGTTCGAAGGAGTGGAAAAGACCAGGAGGAGCACGACCGTCGCCTAGAGACTGTCATGAAAATTGTCTCAGACTGGATAAAGACAAGTGTCTGTTCAGACAAACTGAACTCAAGTTCTTGGGTCACAGATTCACCGCCGAAGGAATCATCGCAGATCCAGAAAAAGTCGCTGCCATTCTGAACATGCCAGCACCAACAACAGTGTCACTGTTGCGACAAGTCATGGGAATGGTCCACTTTCTAGGTTCGTACCTACCAGACCTACACAGCGTCACCCGTCCTCTGAGCGACCTACTGAAAGACGACACGGTTTGGTCATGGAGAGACGACACGGTTTGGTCATGGAGACTTGCTCAGGAAGAAGCATTTGTCAAGATGAAGACGTTGGTATCATCGACTCCAATCCTAGCGTACGATGACGCGACCAAGTCAACCTGTGTGAGGGCCGATGCCAGTTCATATGGCATCGGAAGGGTGCTCATACAAGATCACGGTGGAGGGAGGATGAAGCCGGTGGCGTTCTGCTCGAGAATGTTAAACCCCCCCCCGCTGAGCAGCGGTATGCACAAATATAAAAAGAATGCTTAGCGAGTGTGTGGTTGTGCGAGAAATTTGACAGATTCATCTGTGGTCTGGAGGAATATACACTGCTCACAGACCACGAGCCACTTGTGCCGCTCATCAACGTCTGTGGTCTGGAGGAATATACACTGCTCACAGACCACGAGCCACTTGTGCCGCTCATCAACGTCTGTGGTCTGGAGGAATATACACTGCTCACAGACCACGAGCCACTTGTGCCGCTCATCAACGTCTGTGGTCTGGAGGAATATACACTGCTCACAGACCACGAGCCACTTGTGCCGCTCATCAACGTCTGTGGTCTAGAGGAATATACACTGCTCACAGACCACGAGCCACTTGTGCCACTCATCAACGTCTGTGGTCTGGAGGAATATACACTGCTCACAGACCACGAGCCACTTGTGCCGCTCATCAACGTCAAAGACCTCGCCAGGACATCATTAAGATGTCGGCGACTACTAATGCGGATGATGCGATACAAGACCAAAGCGGAATATGCCCAGGGAAGGACCTTGTTGTTGCTGATACTCTGTCGAGAAGCCCAATAAAGACCACTCCATCATCATCAGTCGCGCCATTGGAGAAGCCGAACGAGCTGTGCAAACGGCCAAAATGATTCTCAAACAGACTAATCTTTGGCTGAGCCTGATGGTCTTCAGGGACACAGTGATCGCCGCTACAGGATGCAGTCCCGCACAACTGATGGACCGTCATATCCGTACGACCCTGTCAACCCGACCATCTGCACTCAGGCCAAGATGGCCCAACTTGGACCTGGTGCGTCAGAAGGATTTTGACACTAAACTGTCACGTCGGCACAACTATAACCGACACCATGGGGTACGCCCACTACTGCCACTGTCCCCCAGGGATACAGTCAGGACGAACACTGAGAAGGGTTGGACGGACTGTTTAAAGGGGCCCTGTAGAGATTGCACTATTCCACGGAAAGAGTATTTTGTCGGCCGTCGCTTGGCGTCTGCGGCTATTTATAGAACAGTCTCGTGCAGGCGATATCTTTGCCGTCGCTAGTTTTCGGGGACACAAGACAGGCGTGCGCTGAATCTAGTGATTGTGTTGTTGATAAGGTTTTATTTATGACATATACTGTTGCAAACTAACAAAACTAAATAAATAAATCCATAAATATGATGTGAATAGAAACTGACCATAGCATGTATTTAAAACAAAACATATCACGTTTTAGATGGAAGAGATATACAGCATACAGACAGTTCATTCGATGGTGCTACCAGTTCTTGGGTAGGAAGATTCGAGTTCCACTTCCATCATGTGCGGTTAAGACAATCCATCAAACCTTTCCATCAGCTTATTTCACTGGATTCCAGGAAGCAGACAGTAATAGTGACCCCTAAATGAGACACACCAAGCGTTTCTTCACACACCGTTGTGAAACCTTGTAACATGAACATGCACAGCGTCAGCTTTGTTTGGTTTGACAAAGTCTGCATTCAGTGGTGGTGGCTTAGCTAATGCCGGGATGTCCTCATCCAAATCAGCACTGGTGCACACATCTACTAAGGTTTCAATGAAATCATCAACATATCCTGTAAAAGCAGCGCATTCTTCTTAACAATAACTATCTCGAATTATATGTAGTGATGTTCTGTAATAATTTTGTAGTAACATGAAAATATATGTTGACCTGTACAGTGTGGATGGCGTGATATGCACGCATGCTACAACAGTTCTGTTTTGTGGAGGGCAATAGAAACAAAGCTTCTGTTATGATATAAGTGGAATGTAAGCCTTGTGACTTGTCAGTTTGATATTGACCTTCTTTTGGACGTTACACAAGGTTGCAAGACATTTTCAAACATTCATCATTGACATTTGCCACTTTTTATATTCAATCAAGACGATTGGCTATGTATGCCTTGCACCTTTTTATAGTAGCTACATGTGTTAGTACACTGTATAAGATGACATTGTTGAGTATGTCAGTAAGAATTAATCCAGCATTGCGTTACCAAATGTTTGATCTTCTTATTTTGAGTACATATACTTACTGGAGAGGCTAGGAAATCACAGGAGGGGTTCGCTTGTTCGGCTATTGCTTGCTCGAGAATCTGGCCAAATGTTGAACAACTAATTACAATTTACAGTAAAGGCATTGTTTATAATTTAGTTTATATTACACTGTATACACATTACAGCCGACTTTATAGGTAAGCCTACACACTCTAACCATAATCTTCACTATAACTCTAAAAATTATACTTGCGTCAGTCAAATTCGTGCTATCTAACGTGTTATGCAATTTTACTTTTAGCCAAAAACAACAACAAATTCTTCCGTAATATATCTATGAGGTAAATCTGTAAAACCTGTTCTGTCCAATTTGTGCAACAAAATGTTAGCTAAGTTGTTTTGAGTGACGTAGTTACTGATATAAACCGACGAAATCCAAATCTCGTAAAACACCTACTGCCCAAAAGCGTGCATACTATCTAAGCTGTGTAAATCACAACATTATATTATAATGAACTGCCTTGATTTCACCGACCATTTCAATGTCGGGGTCCAGTCCATGTTATTGTTAAATTATCTTAATTACAGTTCGATGTATTACACCATTATCACTGAAATACATACCTGTATCTTTTTTCGACCACAGACCTGGTTTTAGTCGGAAAACGGTGACTGTGTCGACTAGTTGATGTAGGGGACGAGACTGCGTCATTTTTGGATCTTTAAAAAATAGTCAGGACCGCATTCTCCAACAGTACACGGTGATGCTGAACTTTACAACCAAGGGAAAGTTTAAGAGCAGGAGTTTGGTCAAAACAATCATCGGTGAAATGACTCGAACACAACACATAGCTCTGGTTATCTAACGCCGGCCCATTCCAACAGGCGCGGGTGCGTTTCACCTGTTGGATCCACTTACGACGTAAAAGGCTGTCTTTTGGAAATTTAAATAAACTAACTTTGTCTTTTGATCTATTGGAACAATTGGCTGCGACACAACGCTTAGGCATATTTAAAATAAATCAAGAAGAAGAAGACGAACAACCATTCGACAAATGACGAGACAACGCAAACAATGGCTCAGTGGACATACGCTTCCCCCGTTCACGTCATTTCCGGTTAACCTCCCACTCGAAAGGAAAGTCTCGTTTCCTAGCGGTAAAGTCAAACTTATTTAATATATATATATATATATTCACACATTTTATTCACCAAAAACCACCTAATGAATTGGGTTTAGATTTTTCATTTAGAACAATGGCAAAAATAGCTACAACTTGTCATAGGCACTTTAATATAATAACATATATGGTTTGAACTTTATGTGGATAAAGGCGAAATGTTGAAACAAACGAGAGTGTGGAACGGCGAGTTTATTCATAAGTGTAAGTTCTTCAAACATTCACCAATTCATCATTAAAAAGGGCATATTGTCACGTACGTAACACGTAAATTAGAGATTGACAAACAACTTAACATTATTTTATTTTACCAATAAATAAAACAATCTGCCAAACAATATTTCATACGAAGGTTTTCATGATCATTAATACTATGTCAATATTATAATAAAGTATTTTGATATAGCGATTTTTTAATCCACATAATAAAATCTCTAACATTGTTAACAAGTAAAATATTTACAACGGGAATAATTTATAATAAATAAAATAAAATATATTGTATGGTTTCACAATAATTACAAAGAACATATTTCCGAAAGGTGGCATCCATGGCCTAATGCCCACCTAAAAACTTCATTTTAAGATTATAACCGGAATGGATCAGAATATTTACTGACATTATTGATGTTAAAAACTGTTAAAACTGTTGAACCATTCAGTAACTGCATAGCATACACACGTGTTAACTACATTTTTTAATTCACCTGTCACTGTTTGTAATAAAGCTCGCTTATTATAAAACAAAAAACTATATTTTGTCTGCAAAATAAAATGTTTGTAAAACACAAAACAAATTATTATATGTATTGTATCATAGCTGTGATGAATTGCCTCTGGTAACAATATTAAAATGCACCAGTATTTACACAAACCAATAATCGTAATAAAACGCCCACTTGCTGTCAACACTGGATTTAATCTTATTTAATTAAATATCGCACATTTTATCGACTTTATTTTACAATATTATTGAAATATGAATTGTGATCTATCCCCACGTCTGAAGTCAACCATATAGTGGCACCTCCGAACGGGGTTTACGGTGGAACTAATGAATACACACAAAAACGAGTGGAATTCTTGTACATTTTGATCGATATAAGACTTTTATTTATAAGAAATTTATTTGTTTGATTACGTGACAAGTGTATGTGTGTAGAATAGGTGTTGTATTTATGTGATGTGAAGTTTGGTGACTGTAGGTGCCCATTATCATGTTTTTTGAGGTGCTGGCCTAAGGCTAAGGCTAAACTGCAAAAGTACCAATCTTTTTTAACATATTTGTTACGCTGCTATTGTAGTTGTAGTTGCCTTTTACGAAGCGGGTTCCTCTTCTTTGACTTTGTATTTTCTCGAGTGTGTTTATATCTATTTGTAAGTGTGGGTCCCATATTGTGCAGCCGTATTCTAGAATAGGGCGAACAAGGGTGACATAAGCTCTTTCTTTTAGAACCTGCGGACAAGATTTCAGATTTCTCCTTAAGAATGATAAAGTGACATTGGCTTTGTTGCAAGTTTGGGAGATGTGTGTTGTCCAGGATAGGTTGTCTGTGACCATTACCCCAAGATATTTCAGTGTGTCAACTTGTTTTAGTATATGATTGCCAAGTGAGTATGATCTGGATAATGTATTTGAATTTGGAGTTCTGGCGATTCGCATTACATTGTCATTGCACTTTGTTGCAGTAAAGTACATGACATACCCCAATCTTTTTTTCCTCATTTATTGAGAGCGTTAACTTTAAGTCAGTTTGAAAGGCCAGCTGGTCCCTCTGTGCATGGACGGGTCCGTATAACAGACAATCATCTGCAAACAGACGGACATTGGAAGTCACATGCGTGGGTAAATTTTATATGTACTAAAACAGGTAGAACAGCTAGTACCCTGAGGCACGCCTGACTCGACATTGACATTATCTTAAAAAATTCCTTCTACAAGGACTCTCTGGGTACAGTGTTTAAGAAAGTTAGCTATCCAGCAATGTATGTTACCATTTATGCCATACAATGACTGAGTTTACAAAGACGTTTGTTGTGGGGTACAGCGTCGAAAGCTTTAGAGAAATCGAGGATTGCAAAGTCCACTCGGATCTTACTATCCCTGAATGTTTGCAGATCTTGAAGAGTTGTTACTAGCTGTGACTCGCATGAATGCTGTTTTCTAAAACCATGTTGGACAGGAGTTAAAATGTCATACACATCAAGATGTTTACGGGCATGTGAGCAGATTATATGTTCAAGTAGGTTACACGCTACATTGTCGTAGACATTGCCTTTCTTATGTATCGGCATAATGTCTACCTTTTTCCAGTCTAATGGTATTTTCCCTGTGTTTAGCGACTGGTTAAAAAGGAGTAAAAATTGGGGCAAGCTCGGCTGCAAGTTCCGTCAACACACGACAGGGAATGCTATCTGGACTGGACGCTTTAGAGGGGTTAATGTCCGACAGTAGCTTCTTGATACCAACAGTGTCAGCATGCAATGTATTTATGGATGGGTAGCTTTTGCCTTGGATATTGGGCATGGCTGTGCCGTCGGGCGGACGGTTCCGGTGTCGTGCCAAATCCCTTGCATTGCCAAATTAATCGTAGTCCAAGATTCTCGTGAGGAGGTGCGAGTAATCTGGCATGGTCTCTATGCTATATTCCTCGCACATGGTTTTTATAAGCAAACTAGATGGTCCTGCTAATCTGCCTTGATAAACCTAGGCTGATGAAGTAATGGGTACTTTTATAATTTAGACCCGCACCCCAAAAACACGAAAATGGTCACCTAGTCACCAAACTTCACATCATGAATCTAATACGTTTGTCATATTAGATTTATTGTCTTTCATCGATCAGAATGTATGCACACGAAATTAACTGGTTTTTGTTTCGTTTTTGTGCGTGTACATTAGTTCCACAGAAAATTCTGCGAGATGGCGCCATGTTTATATGTGTGGTTAGATCACAATTAACAAATTTCAATAAACTTCTCAAAGTCAAATAGAATTTGCGATATTTAATTAAATAAAGTTACCTTAAATTTAAAGTTGACAACAGCTGGTGGTAATTATTGCTTTATTATATACTGTGACAGGTGAAAACTGTAGTGAATATGTGAGCATGCCATGCAATTAGTGAAAGGTTAAACAGTGTTAACTGTTTTTAACATCAACATGAAGTCAGCCAAATGAAAAAATGCATAAAAGTCTTAATAACTATTTTTAGACATTTCATCCTGATCTACTCTGATTATAATCCTAAAATGACATATTTATTCTTTATAATTAATGTTAGCTAATTGTGAAACCATATATAATTTCATTAAATTTATTATGGAATATTTTCCTTGTTAAAGGAAAACAAGAGGCAGCGTTTTGGTGTTAAGCATCTAAAAGAGTTAATACAGACTAATTTCCAACTACAATCAAAATTTTAACGTCAGCAGTTTATATGGAAAAAATGTTTGAACACACAACTACCGGATTTCTATGGATTGCGCCATTGTTAGAAGAAAATGACGTCACCAAGTCGAGTACATTTTCTGTGTAGTATTTGTTCACAACTCCGTAAGGTAGCGCTATGGTAAGTTTACCAAGTAACTTTGCGCGAATGCGCTGTGACTTCGTAAATAACATGGCGTGTCGATACGGTTTCCGATTCTTCTGACGAGGAAAACCAAATGGATTGAGAAGCAGCTGGTTACCGGCTTGAACCACAAAGACAAGGGCCTATGTTGGAAAATAGGCCAGAGGCGCGTGCCGGTGAGCACGAAAAGGAAGTCCCACGGGCAGTGGAAATGGTGAGGCGCATAGCATGCATGACATTACAGAAGTCAAGGGCACTCATAAACAGAATGTCTGTAGAATAGTGAGAGAGGAACTTTACGAGATCAGAGAAAAAGAAGCAAAGAAGCAAAGAGCGCAAATGTACTCATCAGAAATCTTGATGAAATAGACAGTGAAGAGCATGGGAGTTGGGAAGATGACAAAGAACTTGTGGAGCATTTGATGCACAATGTTTTGGAACAGAAAGAGGTGGAAATAATTTTACTAAGTAGAATCCCAGAAAACAAAGTGGAGGGTAGGAATAGACTGACAAATCGGAACATGAAAACAAAAGTGCTAAGAGTAGCAAAGAACCTGAGAAACAAGGACGAATGGAAACACGTTTACATCAGTATAGATGAGACTAAGAAAGAAAGGGAGAAACAGTACCACTTAAGGAAGGAATTAAGGGAAAGGAAGGGAAAAGGCGAAAAGAACATATACATCCATCGAGGCCACATTGTAGAGGCGGACGACAATAAGGTGCAAGGCACCCAGGCGGAAACATCACTACCCAGTAAAAATGAAAAAGGAACGACCCCCTGCAGGAGCCAAACAACACCAGTGGCACCTACAAAGAGCAGCCAGTCAACACCAGCCAGAAGGAGCAGCCAATCAAGAGCGGCTCCCACCAGGAGGGGTAACCAGTCCACAAAACCAACAACAAAGTAGGAGTGGAGATGGGAGTGGATAGCACCAGCACTAGTATGCATATAAACACTTACAGCAAAAAACTGCACAAAATTGGTGAAGAGGATAAAAAAGAAATAGGGAGCACAAGCCATATTACAGTAAATAAACTCAAAGCCATATCTGTGAATGTCAGAAGCCTCTTAAACAAGCTGGACGAGATGAAGTATGTTGCAACTGAGGAGAACCCAGACTTGATATGAGTAACCGAAACGTGGGCTCACAAAGATGTATCTGACGCAGAGTTTAACCTCGAGGGATACAGTTTGATCAGAAATGATAGAGAGGGAAAGAAAGGAGGATTATATAAGTAAGAAACAATATAAACTATGTCAAATGTGAGGAGCTTACACAAACACACAACACGGAATCGGTATGGTGTCGCTTAATAACAACAACATACTCCCTACTTGTAGGCATATGCTACCACAACATATCTGCTGATCTTGACAGCGAACTAGCTCTACATACATTATTACGCACAGCATGTGCAACGAGCAATAACATTGTAATATTTGGAGATTTCAACCACAGAACCATTGACTGGAGTAGGATGCAGGCAGGAGCCGAGGGGATACGTTTCATGGAACTCACCCAAGATCTGTTTCTAACCCAACATGTATGCGATGCTACTAGGGGTGAGAATATATTGGATCTCGTACTATCCTCTGAACCAAATATGGTTGAACAAGTTAGGGTTAGTGAACCCTTCAGTGACCACAACATTGTGATATTATAGTGTCTATTCACATAAAAGAGTGGAGAGAAAACTATGATGGAATGAAACAATGTTTAGACAATTATGACTGGAAGCAGGCATTCCAGGATACTAATGTACACACAAAATGGGACATCTTTAAAACAGTCGTTAATTCGGCAATGAAAAGTTTTATCCCCGTGTCAACAAGGAGACGAAAGACTAAACCCAGATGGATGACTAAACGAGCAGAAAAAGCAAGACGTAAGAAATACCACATGTGGAAGAAATACAGAGAAACAGGAGAATATCATCTGTACGAGGCATACAAACGTCAACTAAACAAAGCCCGGAAGGAAGTGGTTAAGGCTAATCGAAATTTTAAGAAAAGACTTGCCGACAACATAAAAAAGACCCGAAGTCTTTTTATTCATATACTAGGACGGAAACTAAGACAATGTCGGTCCCCTTTTGGATAGCACTGGGGATGTGATCATAGACTCAGTCGAGACAGCAAATGTACTAAACGAATACTTCGCCTCAGTGTTCACTGACGAGGTAACAGAAAATCTTCCTGACGCTGTGAACGTTGTCACCAAGACAATTGAGGAGTCACTCCAGCATATTGAGATAACTACAGCAGTAGTACTGGAAAAGCTGTTGCAACTTAAACCATACAAAGCCCTGGAATAGACGACTCAAACTCTACAATGCTCCGAGAAGTGGCCACGGCCATTGCACCACTGCTAAGCGAAATCTTCGCAGACAGCATGGAAACGGGATAAGTTCCTCTAGACTGAAAAAGTGCAAATGCTACCTTCATATATAAGAAAGGTATCACATCACAACGCAGTAACTACAGACCTGTATGTCTAACATCACATATATCTAAAGTAATGGAAGCCATCATCAAGGATGAAATCGTTGGCCATCTTCAAAATCATGATTTGATTAAACCGTGGCTTTTGGAAGGGAAGTTCACGCCTGACGAACCTTTTAGTGTACCTGGATAAAGTTACATCCTATATAGATAAAGGGCTTCCAGTGGACTCTATTTATCTAGATTTTAGTAAAGCTTTTGATCGAGTCCCACACTGCAGGCTGGCGACGAAACTAAGTGCACATAGGACAGGAGGAGCGATTAATAGATGGATATCGCAGTGGCTGACGGACAGAGTACAGCGTGTCATTATAAATGGTTTCAGTTCAGGGTGGTCACCCGTTAAGAGTGGTGTCCCCCAAGGATCTGTTCTGTGTCCAATTTTATTTGTAATATATATTAATGACGTAGATGAAGGAGTGTGCAACCATCTCCTACAATTTGCTGATGACACAAAACTGTTCAGTCAGGTATCATCCTGTAAAGATGCTGAGAAACTTCAGAAGGACCTAAATAACTTGCACGGGTGGAGTGCTGAATGGGCAATGTTGTTTAATGCAGAAAAATGCAAGTGTGTACATTACGGTCATAACAACAGGCAGTACGACTACTTCATGGGTGATGACCCCATGGAAACATCACACGTAGAAAAAGATTTGGGAGTGATAATAACAGACACACTTAATGTAAGGGAGCAATGTGTTAAGGCATCAAAGAAGACTAAGTGATGTTAGGCATGATTAACAGAGCTATTAAATATAAGACCAAAAAAGTAGTTGTAAAATTATACAAATCCTTAGTAGGACCTCACCTAGAATACTGCATTCAGGCATGGCGCCCTTTCAAACAAAAATATATATACTTATTAGAAAAGGTGCAACGTAGGTTGACCAGGATGATTTCAGATTTAAGTCACTTAGATTACCAAAGACGGTTAAGAGTGCTAAATATCACGACTCTGGAGACTAGACGACTGCGTGCTGATTTATTGGAAGTTTATAAAATATTCAACGAGTTAGAGAGTATTCTTCCTGCAGATTTCTTTGTTATGGAAAATAAGCAGACCAAAACAAGAGGACACACTTTCAAAATAACCAAAGTGCACTCAAGTTTAGATATACGCATGTACTCCTTTACTCAAAGGATAGTTAACGATTGGAATAGACTTCCGGAAGCAGCAGTGATGTCCAAAAACATCAACCAGTTCAAGGGACACATTGACAAATATTTATGCAATAAGGCGGAGGATTACATGAGTCAACGTTTGACCCCCTTCCTCCTCAACTCCTTGACTACTACGTTGAAGAGGAGGATTCAAGGTAAATTCAAGGTCAATGCCGAGATGGTGTCGTTGTCATGTGGAAAGTGCCGTAGCGATTCAGGAACAGGAGGCGGTAGCGACTCGACAGCACGCCGAGCCTATTGGTGAAGGTAATTATTAATCTGTCTAGTTTATTGTTTAAATAACCGATGAGCCTAAATTCCGGGCTGCGTATGAACAGCGAGAGACGATTGTCTTACACTTGGGTTGATGTTTAGTCGACGTCTTAGATCTCATTCTCAGCCAGTGCCACTCGCACTGGACTCACTCAGTGCTTGAACATTGACGTGTCCATTTTCGAATACCACTCAAGGTTGTACCCTCACTTTTTAAAAGAAATGTAGTTGAATGGTTCCATGATTCATGTGAACCAAAATGGTACAGGGCAGAGCCAGAGCTATGATAGAAAATAAACAAGAATTAACTCCCCTTTTGTTCTATCCCCGTCGACACTCTTCACACACATTCGCAGTAATGGCTATGCATGTATGAGCAATATGTGGCAGTACTACTTTTTAAACCTTTTAAACACATGGCAGGTAGATAGGATTATTTTTAACTTTATGCATACTGCAATTTTTCTGCCCAAAGTTTACAATGAGTCTCATGAATACAATATATATTGAACTTTTTTCAGCCAGAGCCCCAATTTGTTTTGGTGACAAAGGAAATGACTACCATTTTGTGCAAATAATGACACATTTCGAAACAGCCTTCCTTAATCTGTTTGATATTTCTATGGACCCAGGTATAATACTAGGATGAACACAGTTAGAGGATCGTAATGCATTCTTTGTGAAATTTGTTCAGAATAATAATCCATATTTGCTTAACATTCGCATAAAACTGTTATTTAAATGCTTAATTCTTTGTTACAGGTGGACTGCTGTGCATTACAAACAGCATTGGATTTATAATTCTTTGTTTGGAGCAAGTGGTGCTGCAGAATGTACTAGTTGCCATGAACCATATACAGTTAGATGACTGGGAACTAGATCGTCCAACAAACAAGTACGTATCTATGTGCATGCATTTGATTAATACAATACAGCATCATAGTAGCACTAGCAATACACACACACACACACACACACACACACACACACACACACACACACACACACACACACACACACACACACACACACACACACACACACACACATATATAGATAATTTTGTCAGCAATCTCATGCCTGATGCCCAAATTATTAGCAATCTTCCAGGGAAATTACTTAGTGGACTTACAATACGTCATCTACCATCCACATGCTAAGCAAATTCACATCATTGAACTGACTACCATTTGAACCTAACATCAAGAAAGATCATGTATTCAAAACTAACAAGTATGCCATACTATTCCATTACGTAAACAATAACGGAATAAAAACAGAATTGCCATGCATTGAAATAGGTTGCAAAGGCTATGTATCTGAACCCAACAAATGTAAGACTGACAACTTCCTTAAAATCTGTTGGAATAAAACCACCAACAAAACAGACAAAACAACTAATTCTATCGTATCTTTGTCTAAACTAGCCCTGCTAACGCCATTCACCAATTCATCCACTAACTGTAAAGACGAACCACAATGGTTTGACCCAAGACTAATTGAAATATGATGACCATCACCCTAATATGATAATAATTACAAAATAAAATTCCCCTCAACAGCAAGTAATCCTATACATAAATGTGTTCATTTTCAGTATGACTTACTTTAACCGTTAATCATTATTAATAAATGTAATGTGCACGTTATACGTAATAAACCGTTAATCATTATTAATCAATGTAATGTGTGCATAATACGTAATACGTGACATAACAATCGCAGGGAGCACGCGCGCGCGGCAAAACATATCTAGAAAACGACTCTGCTTCATAGACTTGGCAACACGGAGACAAAATTAATAATGTTTACCCTCAAGCCAATAGCCTAGCAATACGAATATGATTTGACAATTCTACACTATCTCGAGTATGCCTATTGATTGACGTGAACTTGCCATGTATTTTACGTATTGTTCTCATTTGGCTAAAAAGTACTGGGATATTTACGTGGAAGGAGTTGTAGCAGGAGGAACCTTCCAGATTTGTGTCACTTTCTGTTGGTGATGCCGTTAAAAAGTAACTTTCAAAGTTGTGACTTTAACGAGCTGTAGTTTATTGCAATGTATGTGTAAACACTTTTTTTCTTTCAGTTTTCTTCAATAATTAAGTAGTAAATTATTGAGTTTCTAATTACTCTCCTATATCAGTAGTATCAAACATAGATAAGCGAGCGAAAAATGAACAACTGTCAAACACGTTCAAAAAACGCCTTTAGAACGACTGCTAGTACCATTACGGTTCGTCTGATCCCAACAATATTGATGTCGTTTGAAAATTTAAGCTTCCTGCTATTCAAACATGTACATGGTTTCCTGATAATCATTCCTAAAATTAACTAAAAACGGACCTACAACCGGGCCCGTTCCGGTGTCTTAGACATTGCGAACGATGTTGTTTCGTCGACACAGTTCACCAATCTATCGATTGAGGCACCACTATCTGATTTCATGGTATAAACGCCACCCACTTTCAAACGGCTGCTAAAATGACATACGCGAAGTAGGCGTGACGTCACAATCACGTACATCAACCAATCAACGCAACGAATTTAGACCCGTTAGGTCAAAGACCGTATATCAATACAAGACGGTGCAGCACGCGCTATCTACATTGTTCGAGGAAAGTACGTAAGCAGTTCGTCCGCCATTCTGGTGTTGCGCCAAGCCAGACCATACGCGTGCAAAAAATGCAGTTCTTTGCATTACCATTGCTCAACATTTTCAACGATAACCGCAATATTTTAATTATATAACAAGTTGTACAGCCTGCCGATTATTCTGATGAAACACGACGAAGTTAAGTTAGCTCAATAAATAATTGCAACCTTTCTACGTGATTTGTTTGCAAATTTTATTATTTGAATTGTGATAGGTAACAAACTTCAAGGATTACTTTAATATCTTTCATTTTATATGACGCATCACAGCTTGGTTATTATTCTGATGAAATGAGGTCCCTGAACAAATACGCTAACATCGCGCGCTGCGGTCCCGCAGGCGCATGCGCTTGCCTCCCGAATGGCGGACAAAAACCTTCAGTGTAGACTGCCATTTTCTCGCTCAGTGACGCCTCCTGTTCAAATAGAGGCTCCTTGCGTTAGGTGGCGTACGTTATTGTGACGTCACGCCGACGTAGAGATATATCGGTTTCGCTGCGATCAAAGCACATCAATTTCGCTGCGGTTTAAAAGTAGGTGGAGCTTATAACATGAAATCAAGAAATGGTGAAGTGCGTATGTCTGAACCTATGCAAATGAGGAAAACAGCACCGCAATCGGAACATTAGCGCACTGAGAACCCGCCGCCAACATCGTTCGGAACCGTACAGAACAGCGAAAACGGCGTGATTGTAGGTCCGTTTATCGGTGTTCTTTAACCGGTTACCTGGAAATCTAGATGACCCTAGCATAACAAAAGTGCATCCTTTCAAATGATACCAAGATCGCCGGGACAGGTACAGTGAGGGTGCTAGCGACCGTAGAATTTCATGTTTTGGACCTGTTCTGAGCTGCTCATTTTTCGCTCGCTTATCTATTTTTGGTAGCATGTTAATGTAGTGGATGCATTGTTACTGGTGCTGCTTCCAGTTTGAGAAACTACTACTCGTCGAAGTGGGCTGGGCATGTGTAGTGAACAACGGCTGGCAAAGATATCAGATGTCCAGAGAGTGGAGCGAGGAAGATCTAGAATGCGACGGGAGGACCGTATAAAGAGATACTTGGTAGTATGTCAATGTAGTGGATGGATTGTTACTGGTGCTGCTTCCAGTTTGTGAAACTACTACTCGTCGAAGTGGGCGAGGCATGTGTAATGAACAACGGCTGGCAAAGATATCAGATGTCCAGAGAGTGGAGCGAGGAAGATCTAGAATGCGATGGGAGGACCGTATAAAGAGATACTTAGTAGTATGTTAATGTAGTGGATGGATTGTTACTGGTGCTGCTTCCAGTTTGTGAAACTACTACTCGTCGAAGTGGGCGAGGCATGTGTAATGAACAACGGCTGGCAAAGATATCAGATGTCCAGAGAGTGGAGCGAGGAAGATCTAGAATGCGATGGGAGGACCGTATAAAGAGATACTTGGTAGTATGTTAATGTAGTGGATGGATTGTTACTGGTGCTGCTTCCAGTTTGTGAAACTACTACTCGTCGAAGTGGGCGAGGCATGTGTAGTGAACAACGGCTGGCAAAGATATCAGATGTCCAGAGAGTGGAGCGAGGAAGATCTAGAATGCGATGGGAGGACCGTATAAAGAGATACTTGGCAGCAGTGTAGAACGAGAGCGAAATATAGAGAGGAACCGAGACAGTTGGTGTGAGGTGGCAGATGCAGATATATGTGAGGGGAGATACCTGAAAACGTTAACTGAAATCATGGAACGGAATCGAGGCCAGCCTCCGCCCTGACAACAGAAATCATGGAACGGAATCGAGGCCAGCCTCCGCCCTGACAACAGGGAAACAAGAGGAGAACAACAAAGACTATTGAACATGCTATCGTGTTCGTTTTTGGTTCCTTACGTCAATATTTTGCTGTTTTAACAATTAATAAGACTGCAAACTATATACGTCCTAAATGTGTTATCGTGCGCAAATGATAGTGACGTTTGCCTGATAATCGCGGTTTGAGAAATAAAATAAACGATTTTTATCAGTTGTACCCATGTGACAGTACACTCGCATGCATGGGAATGCTAAAAAACACACTATATCTATTTTGTTTATTACGCATGGTATGCAGACGACTGGAAACGCGATACCTTCTCGACTAGAGTAAGGATTTTAATAATCAAATGTTACATCTACATCAAAGTATTTGCGATCAATACACATACTGAAATCATACATTAGCGAACGGTATCAGAAAGTGGCAGTAGGAAGTGCCGAGTCGGTTGAGTCAATATTGGCGTGTGGCGTCCCCCAAGGGTCGGTGTTGGGCCCTACTTTGTATTGCATGTACACCAAACCTATCGGAGATATTGTTGCTAAACACGGCACGGAGCATCACTGTTATGCTGATGACATTCAAATCTACTTCACGGTTGAACGAGATGAATCAATTGTGGCGGCACTGGCCAAGGTGGAATTATGTGTATATCGGAAGTGGCTGCATGGTTGACTAGAAACCAATTAAAACTGAACACAGAGAAATCCGAGGCGATCCTTTTTTTCTCCAGCGAAGAAACGCGGCAGTCTGCCTGCCAATGTATACATCACAGTAGCCGGCCATCGAATTCAACCATCATCGTGCGTGCGCAGTTTGGGTGTGCTATTTGATAGCAACCTGAAAATGGAACAGCAGATTGCCAACACTGTGAAAAACTGCTTATATCATATTAGAAACAATGGGCGAATTCGGCCACATCTGACGGAAGAATCATGCAAGACATTTGTTCACGCACTAGTGACATCCCGTTTAGATTATGGGAATGCACTTATTTATGGTCTCCCACACACGGTGATGCAACGTCTACAAAGGGTGCAGAACAAAATGCTGGTGTTTACGTATTGTGCCTTGAATGGTCTAGCGCCAGACTACATAAGTGAGTTTATTGGCTGCCGTACCATCAACAGAACTCTACGATCTACCTCGCAGCCTCGCCTTTTGTTCGTACCGGCCTCACAAACTGTTACTCATGGTGATCACCGTTTCGCGGTTTGCTCGGCGGTTCTATGGAACAATTTGCCTCCCACACTCAGGACAGCAACATCATTACAAGTGTTTAAAACACTTTTGAAGACTCACCTTTTTAAACAAGCGTTTTTATAATTCACCGACGAGGACATTTTATGTGCTTTCTATTGATAACAATTTTTTTTTTTAATTAGTTTCTTAACATATTTATGGTTATTTTTCTTGTATAAATGAATGCATTTATAGTAGGTTTTAAGAACGTCTTAATTTATTGAAAGTTTTTTTTAATGATCTCTCTTTTTAAATAACTATATTTAAGGTAATGTTATCTTTTTTATATATTTATTTCTTAGTAGCATTTCTTTTTATGTAAAATACTATTATATACGTGTGCATGTATGTAAAGCGCCCGAGGGCAATTTTAATTGATTGGGCGCTATATAAGTACTTTTATTTAAATTTATTTACACTTTTTTAAATAACATATGTATGTGGTACATTTTCCCTTATTTAATAGGTCTCCCGAAAATGTTTGAGAAACAAATAGATTCCGCGGTATATTGGTAATTGTTAGTAGTAAAGCAACGTTCAAAACTGTTTTGGTGCATCAACTAATAACACCATGTACGCTAGCGAGTTGAGATACATAATACAGGTAATACTAACTACATAATATTAATTGACTATTGTGAGACCTATTTGAAGGTTATACCAAATAAACACCTATGTTGGTAAGCTTACTAATGGCAGACTTATGCACTCTCAAATGTTGCTATACGACACAAAGCTTTGCTGTTGCTTATGTTAAGACATAGACCACATTGCTTGATTCGGAGCCTCTGTCACCTGATAGTATGAATGTTTCCAAGCATGCGAGCATATTGCATGCGTGCGTACGTGCATGTGTCGTGCTTTGGGTTTCGCTGCGCAATCTTGGGATATTGAAAGATAATGTTTGGCGCTATGTTTACCTATGACACACATCCGTTCGTTGCGCCTCGTCTAAGGCAGATTTTGTTTAACTTCTGTTACTCCAGTCGAGACTAGAGTTGTAACCCATAGATGCCCCACAGGTGTGGTGATGTAAATTGCGCAAATCAATAAAACTGATAATAGCGCAGATCCAGCAAATGCGCGCCTGTACGAATGCTTGCTTGCATGCATGCATGTATGCATGTATGCGAGCATGTGCGTATGCGTGTGTCTGTATTCGTGTATTCGTGTATTCGTGTATGCATGTAGTCATGTAGGTATGCATGTATGAGTGTGTATGCGAATATGCGTGTACATGTGTGTACTTATATGCATGGATGGGCGTATGTACGTGTTTGTTTATGTGTGCATGTGTGGATATGTTCGTGTGTGCAAACGTTTGTGTGTTAGTTATGCTAGTTTTCTGAATGGGCGTTACCACACCTACTGCATATAGTATTATTTCGTATTTATTTCAAATTTGCGGATGAGAACAATAGCAGTTGCTTGAATAATTGCTACATTAGCCTTTTTTTCGTCTACGAAAGCTAATTAGTTACCATTCGTAGTGAACAAGGACTACTTACTCGGCGGCCTGACCAATGGCAATGCAGTAATTGTCTTAGTAGGGCCGTCATGGTATTGTCGGTCTGTATTATGTTTCAACTTGCTTACATGTCGTGTATGATTTGCAATCATTGCGTGTCGGATTTTTTTTCTCGTAAATTTCCAAAGCCATATATTTGCTATGCTAGGCCTTGCACGAAGCTTGGCATGTTCATATCGCATTTCGGCAAGATTACAATGGACGCCTTTTTTGCCGGCTATGATATATTTTTATACATTTTATAATTCCCTTAATATGCTTGTGTACAACAATATATGTATTAATAATCTTTACCCATTAACTGTAGCATGACCAAATGCATACCAAGGAAGTTGAAATTGTGTTTGATTCAACATGTCTGTGATGGGTTGAAGTGTTAAGCATTTGGGGCAGTCCTAGGGACTGGATACTACACTATATAAGATCTTACCATTACAGGCCACAAGGGTGTGGCAGACTAATTCATATATACACTGTACTGATCACAGTGTTTTTGTTTTCTAAGGTTCCACTGCCCTTTTTCGTTTGCATTCCACTTGTTACCATCTGTCTAACACAGTCTTCCCATCTTTTATTAATATCATTACAGTATTACTAACATTTCTAAAGCGCCATATACTGTATATAGGCGCGTACACACATTATAAAACATACATGGAATTATAAGAAATGTTTAAGGAATATATATTATAAAATAATAAACTATATATTAAGTAACTAACATACATGACATAGTTTAAAAAAATATTAAGATGATTACATAACTAGTTATAATGCATTAAAATCAATTAAATTATTATATTATATAATAATAAAAAATGAATAAAATAATTAATAAAACTGTTGAAAACACATGTTCATAAAAAAGTGCTTCAGTGGAAGTAAACCAGTTAAAAAATTAGTTTTAAGGAGAGTCTTAAATCTGGTCAGACTGTTCGACGAATGTTGACTGGCAAAGCATTCCAGAGTGTCAGGAGACATATAATTGTGTCCTGTTTCCTCCAGCCTCCACTGTTTCATGACCTATGTCCTCAGTGGAAGTCAGCCCATCTCCATCTAGTCACATCATCTCATTTTGTGCTAATCTTCCCACCTCCAGTACTCTCAACTCAAATGTGCAGTGTCAGAATAATTCTGCTTTAACATTTTACTGGCTGAATACTTTCCCAAGAAGTCAAGGTAGTGTTCAGAAGAAGTTTAGGGGTTAAGTGTTAATTATGATGAGCAGTTATATATATGGACTTGATATCACAATTCTTAAGAATGTATCTTTATATAATTTACATACATTTTTAGTTTTGTACTGGCTACAGGATATAAAAATGTCTGAAACTACAAAACGTAAGACTTTTACCATTTGTAAAAGCACAGGTTGGCCTAGTTCTACTTTGTAAGTTGTGGCAGAGAGAAAACAACGTATACATGTATGCATGTTGAAAGCAGTCTAGAATTGTTGCCTTGTTAATTTATTGTCTGATTTATTACTTGAAATGTTGCCACTTTACAGTGCTTTTATTTGCCATAAATATTTTGCATTCCATTTGCAGGGTAAGAACATTTATAACAGGGCAACATTTCCTGAGTAACAGAGTTATTGTCACTGCATGGCACACAGACTGTCAACATCAAGACACCCAGGTCAATGATTTGTTAAATGATTCCATTATTGCCATCATAATTTTATAATTTTTATATACTATTTGTGTACACCATTTCATTGTTGTGTCATTGCATGACTGAACAAGTAAAGTACCTTGACACTAATTATGTTTTTGTTATACATATCGGTACATGTAATAATAATATATATATATACAGGGCCCTGTGTGTATATATATATATATATATATGTGCAGTGACATAGGCTCACACAGCTTGTGTTACTGAGAGAAGGATACATTCTGCTGTAGGCTATGCTGGTAGCTGACTCTTCTGCTAGTTGTGGGTACCAATGTTGACTTGTCAAGTACAGAGGGGAGTGAGAGAAGAAAGGAAGGACAGGATATTATATCAATTGGATGTATTACAGCTGTCTGTCATTACAGAAATGCATACATGCACACAGACGTGCATGCATGGATACAAGCTTTTGCATGCATGGACACATACACACATACATATACACACACACGCACAAAAACAAACGTACACACACACACATCGTGTAAACAATTGTATAAATCGTCAGCCATTTGGAGTATGGCTGAGCAGTCTGGCGTCTGGCTTGTATTGATTGTGTCGAATCACCATGATTCAACCTGTGTGTATTGATCGCTGTCCTCCGTCAGTTTCCTTCTACCGCAACATGTCAGTTGATGGCAGCTCGCCATTTTGGAGTTGTGTGAGGTCAGTGTGTTGCGTTGTATGAACTGAATTCAGGTCAGTGTGTTGTGTTGTATGACTGAACTCAGGTCAGTGTGTTGTGTTATGTGAACTGAACCCAGGTCATTGTGTTGTGTTACGTGAACTGAACTCAGGTCAGTGTATTGCGATGTATGCACTGAACTCATGCCGGTGTGTTGAGTTATGTCAACTGAACTTTGGTTAATGTGTTGTGTAAACTGAACTCAGGTCAGTGTGTTGTGTTATGTGAACTGAACACAGGCCAGTGTGTTGAGTTATGTCAACTGAACTCTGGTTAATGTGTTGTGTAAACTGAACTCAGGTCAGTGTGTTGTGTCGTGTGAACTGAACTGAGGCCAGTGTGTTGAGTTATGTCAACTGAACTCTGGTTAATGTGTTGTGTAAACTGAACTCAGGTCAGTGTGTTGTGTTATGTGAACTGAACTCAGGCCAGTGTGTTGAGTTATGTCAACTGAACTCTGGTTAATGTGTTGTGTAAACTGAACTCAGGTCAGTGTGTTGTGTCGTGTGAACTGAACTCAAGTCCGTGTGTTGTGTCGTTTCAACTGAACTCAGGCCAGTGTGTTGTGTTGTGTTGTGTGAACTGGACTCAGGTCAGTGTGTTATGTCGTGTGAACTGAACTCAGGTCAGTGTGTTGTGTCATGTGAACTGAACTCAGGTCAGTGTGTTTTGTCATGTGAACTGAACTCAGGTCAGAGTGTTTTGTCATGTGAACTGAACTCAGGTCAGTGTGTTATGTCGTGTGAACTGAACTCAGGTCAGTGTATTGTGTCATGTGAACTGAACTCAGGTCAATGTGTTGTGTAATGTAAACTGAACTCACGCCAGTGTGTTGTGTCGTGTGAACTGAACTCAGGTCAGTGTGTTGTGTCATGTGAACTGAACTCAGGTCAGTGTGTTGTGTCATGTGAACTGAACTCAAGTCAGTGTGTTATGTCGTGTGAACTGAACTCACGCCAGTGTGTTGTGTCGTGTGAACTGAACTCAGGCCAGTGTGTTGTGTAATGTAAACTGAACTCACGCCAGTGTGTTGTGTCGTGTGAACTGAACTCAGGTCAGTGTGTTGTGTCATGTGAACTGAACTCAGGTCAGTGTGTTATGTCGTGTGAACTGAACTCACGTCAGTGTGTTATGTCGTGTGTGTTAACTGAACTCAGGTGTGAACTGAACTCAGTGTGTTGTGTCTGAACTCACGTGTGTTGTGTCGTGTGAACTGAACTCAGGTCAGTGTGTTGTGTCATGTGAACTGAACTCAGGTCAGTGTGTTATGTCGTGTGAACTGAACTCACGCCAGTGTGTTGTGTCGTGTGAACTGAACTCAGGTCAGTGTGTTGTGTAATGTAAACTGAACTCACGCCAGTGTGTTGTGTCGTGTGAACTGAACTCAGGTCAGTGTGTTGTGTCATGTGAACTGAACACAGGCCAGTTTGTTGTGTCGTGTGAACTGAACTGTGCCGTGAGTGTACAATGATACTGTACTATGTGTGTAAATGCTGCTCTTGCATTATGTTTTGTGGACAAGCAATAAGATGATCTCATCAATGACATGTTGTGTACTTCATTCAGTCATTCAGTCATTCAGTCATTCAGTCATTCAGTCATTCAGTCATTCAGTCATTCAATCATTCAATCATTCAGTCATGTCCTCATGTGACATAGTTAGCAGGATCCACTCAGCCACTTCATGGACTATTCTGCTGTAACTCGAGCGGTTGAGATATGTAGTGTCCACAGCTTTGTAAGTTATATTTACCTTTGTGGGATCTTTTTCTTCCCAGGCATAGACTGATAACAGGGCTGCGTTCAGAGTTTGGGGCGCGCCTCACCATGATGTCGCTTTTTGCCCCAGAAGTTGATTTTGCCGTTCAAAGAGAGCGCGCGATAGTGTAGAGGTAGCACAGCTGCCTGGCATGCCATCGCTCTGAGTTTGAAACTCGGACCGGGCAGACATGTATATTTGCTGTAAGAACCTGGGGCCAGTTCCATAAAGTGGCTAAGAATGTTCTTAACGCTAAGATGACTGTCTTAGTAAATGATGTGTTTTTTTAATATAAGCGAACATAGGAGTTTACACAAACACGTGACGCTAAGTAATTGTGTAACTTTAAGTACGCTTCATGAAACCGGCCCCTGATTCTCAACATTGGGGACTGTGCATCCCTCGAGACTCGGAGATCATGTTAATGTCGGTATCCTCTCAATTTTGGAGGTAAAAGAACCATTGAGGAGGACACGCACCCTGGCAGTGATCCCCCCTCAGTGCCAGCACAGAAAGGTCAGCTTGGCGATAATGTTCTGAAAAAGGCTGACAGTAGTGGAATGAGACCTTATAAGGCCATAACATCGTAACCACAATATATATAAATACTAAATACAGAGAAGTCAGTTAATAGAATGTTGCCGAGTGCTGGAAACAACTAGAACTAGAAAGTCGCCGCTGCAGTGTTTCCGAATATGGCCTCCGTATCTGGTTTTGCATTTGATGATAATTCTTTTACTAATGGTATGATTGGTGAATTTAAGTGCTTCAGTTCTCACTCCAACGTGACAAGTTGAGATTGTAATGAAACCAAAGTGTTCCTAATTGCAGTGGTGGCAACATTTTTGTAAAAAAATACATTTGAAACCAGTAGCATCCACTTTAAATGGCATAACATTTAACCGTTCAACTTCTGGTGGTGAACCGCAATGGATTGCATGAATTCTGAAAGCGGCCCTGGTAGAACTTCGAAGGGACAGGTTCACAGCTCTCAGTGTCTGTGAAAGACACAAGGCTGAGTAGGCTGAACACAACTTCAACAGTTGGTGGGCTCTGTCCTCTGAATCAACAGTCCAGTGCTGTGTCTCATTTTCATTCTCTCCCTTATGGTTCTATACCTCTCGTCTCTGTAGCAGAAGAGACAAATTACATAATAAACCCATTGCCAGTGGCCATTGAACATCTATGTACCGGGGGGCACCTGTGAAAGCGACCTTGTTTTTAATATCCAAATAACACATTTAATATATTCATGACTCCCAATTTAAATTTAACATAGTTGTTGTTATATACCAAAATGTATATTATTATCATTATTATTATACCATATTGTATAATTGGCTAAATCCAAAATGTTGTCTGCCTGCCTGCCTGCCTGCCTGCCTGTCTGCCTGCCTGCCGTCACTAAGGCTCTGTAGCTCAGGGCTCTTTTACCTTAGAGCTATCTAAATCAGGACTATCTACCCAGGACACTACCCCTGGACCTGTACACACAGGGCTGTGTGGACCTGTACACACAGGGCTGTGTGGACCTGTACACACAGGGCTGTGTGGACCTGTACACACAGGGCTGTGTGGACCTGTACACACAGGGCTGTGTGGACCTGTACACACAGGGCTGTGTGGACCTGTACACACAGGGCTGTGTGGACCTGTACACACAGGGCTGTGTGGACCTGTACACACAGGGCTGTGTGGACCTGTACACACAGGGCTGTGTGGACCTGTAGCAGTGCAGTCAGTCATTGTGCAGGGAAGGAGCCAAGGTAGAAATGTAAGCCTGCAGTGCCAGTGTTATCAAACCCAGGATATCGGCTGGTAATTACTATCAGTGAGTCATCAGTCTGGCTCATTCATAGCATTAGTTGAGTTGTCAATATAAGTACACCAGCATGTGAAACACCCTGTAGACTCTCTGTGTCAGGCCAGTGGCGTGTAAAAAAAGGTTGAGTTTAACTGTCAGTGACAGGCAAGTCTTGATCAGCGGGTTCCAGCGCATCAGTGCATCTGCTTCTTTATTTCACCCTGTCAATAGATGCTAGGCCAAACACAGTCGGGGGTTCTAGTCACATTGTCTGACATAGCTCAGTGAGCCAGGTGTTAAATATACATATCAACAGACAGATACAGTCAAAGAACATGGGAAAAGCAAAATGAAATCTTTTGACAATCTACAAAATCTACCTTTGATGATCACATTCTGGACCTAAGGATTCTCTGTGGGAAACAGAGATTGAATTGATAAGCCATTTAATAACACAACAATTAATAAGATGCATATTCCATGGAAAGGTCATTCCGGCTATGAGGGATTGCTGGTCACACAGAGGCACATGCACACAAATGCATGCACGCACACGCACACGCTCGCATGTGCACATGCACGCATGCACGCATGCACACACGCATGCACAAACAATCACTCATTCATGTACTGAGTACACACATGTACACCACACATGTACATTACACATGTACATCACACATGTACACCACACATGCACACCACACATGTACACCACACATGCACGCCACACATGTACGCCACACATGTACACCACACATGTACACCACACATGTACACAACACATGCACGCCACACACGTACGCCACACACGTACGCCACACATGCACACCACACATGCACACCACACATGTACACCACACATGCACGCCACACATGTACGCCACACATGTACGCCACACATGTACACCACACATGTACACCACACATGCAAGCATACACATGCACACACACATATAAACACGCACACATGCACGCATGCACACGACACAGACAAATAGACACACAGACACAGTCAGACAGATGTACAGGCAGGCAGGCAGGCAGGCAGGCAGGCAGGCAGGCAGGCAGGCAGGCAGGCAGGCAGGCAGGCAGGCAGGCAGGCAGGCAGGCAGGCAGGCAGGCAGGCAGGCAGGCAGGCAGGCAGGCAGGCAGGCAGGCAGGCAGGCAGGCAGGCAGGCAGGCAGGCAGGCAGGCAGGCAGGCAGGGAGGCAGGCAGGGAGGCAGGCAGGCAGGCAGGCAGGCAGGCAGGCAGGCAGGCAGGCAGGCAGGCAGGCAGGCAGGCAGGCAGGCAGGCAGGCAGGCAGGCAGGCAGGCAGGCAGGCAGGCAGGCAGGCAGGCAGGCAGGCAGGCAGGCAGGCAGGCAGGCAGGCAGGCAGGCAGGCAGGCAGGCAGGCAGGCAGGCAGGCAGGCAGGCAGGCAGGCAGGCAGGCAGGCAGGCAGGCAGGCAGGCAGGCAGGCAGGCAGGCAGGCAGGCAGGCAGGCAGGCAGGCAGGCACATACACACATCTTGCAGTATGTGTCTGGAGATGCTGACAATAAAATCACAATTCATTAATCCGGCCTAACTATTGATGACATTTGAAGTGTACAAGATGTTTTTCTCAAGTCATACAGCTGTGGTTGATACTGGTGGATGAGGCTGGTATGCTGTGGTTATGGTAGAGCTGTGGTTGTGGTAGAGCTGCGGTTGTGGAATAGCTGCGGTTGTGGGACAGCCGCAGTTGTGGCACAGCTGCAGTTGTGGCACAGCTGCAGTTGTGGCACATCTGTGGTTATGGCAAAGCTGTGGTTGTGGCACAGATGTGGTTGTGGCACAGCTGTGGTTGTGGCAAAGCTGTGGTTGTGGCACAGCTGCGGTTGTGGCACAGCTGTGGTTGTAGTCCTCATCCTCCATGCTGTGAGATGAGAATAAGATGGTTGGTTTGTCTCAATACGAGGCCATTTGCCAGTGGTGTAGCTGAATGAATGCACTGGCTGTGTACATGTCATGTATTCTTCATGTGGTGGATGGGGCTAAAGCAGGCCCTATGTGACACGAGGCCATTCAGCAGTGGCGTGGCTGAGTGATGCACTGGCTGTGTACATGTCATGCATTCTTCATGTGGTGGATGGGGCTGAAGCAGGCGCTATGTGACACGAGGCCATTCAGCAGTGGTGTGGCTGAGTGAATGCACTGGCTGTGTACATGTCATGTATTCTTCATGTGGTGGATGGGGCTGAAGCAGGCGCTATGTGACACGAGGCCATTCAGCAGTGGTGTGGCTGAGTGAATGCACTGGCTGTGTACATGTCATGTATTCTTCATGTGGTGGATGGGGCTGAAGCAGGCCTATGTGACACGAGGCCATTCAGCAGTGGTGTGGCTGAGTGATGCACTGGCTGTGTACATGTCATGTATTCTTCATGTGGTGGATGGGGCTGAAGCAGGCCCTATGTGACACGAGGCATTCAGCAGTGGTGTGGCTGAGTGATGCAATGGCTGTGTACATGTCATGCATTCTTCATGTGGTGGATGGGGCTAAAGCAGGCTCTATGTGACACGAGGCCATTCAGCAGTGGTGTGGCTGAGTGAATGCACTGGCTGTGTACATGTCAGCTTCATGTGGTGGATGGGGCTGAAGCTATGTGACACGAGGCCATTCAGCAGTGGTGTGGCTGAGTGAATGCATTCATGCAGTGTGTGTGGCTGAGTGATGCAATGGCTGTGTGTACATGTCATGCTTCATGTCTAAGCAGGCCTATGTGACACGAGGCCATTCAGCAGTGGTGTGGCTGAGTGAATGCACTGGCTGTGTACATGTCATGCTTCATGTGGTGGATGGGGCTGAAGCAGGCTATGTGACACGAGGCCATTCAGCAGTGGTGTGGCTGAGTGAATGCACTGGCTGTGTCATGTATTCTTCATGTGGTGGATGGGGCTGAAGCAGGCCCTATGTGACACGAGGCCATTCAGCAGTGGTGTGGCTGAGTGATGCAATGGCTGTGTACATGTCATGCATTCTTCATGTGGTGGATGGGGCTAAAGCAGGCCCTATGTGACACGAGGCCATTCAGCAGTGGTGTGGCTGAGTGAATGCACTGGCTGTGTACATGTCATGTATTCTTCATGTGGTGGATGGGGCTGAAGCAGGCGCTATGTGACACGAGGCCATTCAGCAGTGGTGTGGCTGAGTGAATGCACTGGCTGTGTACATGTCATGTATTCTTCATGTGGTGGATGGGGCTGAAGCAGGCCCTATGTGACACGAGGCCATTCAGCAGTGGTGTGGCTGAGTGATGCAATGGCTGTGTACATGTTATGCATTCTTCATGTGGTGGATGGGGCTAAAGCAGGCCCTATGTGACACGAGGCCATTCAGCAGTGGTGTGGCTGAGTGAATGCACTGGCTGTGTACATGTCATGTATTCTTCATGTGGTGGATGGGGCTGAAGCAGGCCCTATGTGACACGAGGCCATTCAGCAGTGGTGTGGCTGAGTGATGCAATGGCTGTGTACATGTCATGTATTCTTCATGTGGTGGATGGGGCTAAAGCAGGCGCTATGTGACACGTGGCCATTCAGCAGTGGTGTGGCTGAGTGATGCAATGGCTGTGTACATGTCATGCATTCTTCATGTGGTGGATGGGGCTAAAGCAGGCCCTATGTGACACGAGGCCATTCAGCAGTGGTGTGGCTGAGTGAATGCACTGGCTGTGTCATGTATTCTTCATGTGGTGGATGGGGCTGAAGCAGGCGCTATGTGACACGAGGCCATTCAGCAGTGGTGTGGCTGAGTGAATGCACTGGCTGTGTCATGTATTCTTCATGTGGTGGATGGGGCTAAAGCAGGCCCTATGTGACACGAGGCCATTCAGCAGTGGTGTGGCTGAGTGAATGCACTGGCTGTGTCATGTATTCTTCATGTGGTGGATGGGGCTGAAGCAGGCGCTATGTGACACGTGGCATACCTGGCATCTGTAAGACATAACCGTAAGTAATAATTATTTCATCCCTGAGGCCCTCTAAGGTATGACATAATTATTACTTAAGGTTATGGCTTACAGATGTCATGTATGTCATGTGTGACATAGGGCCTGCACAGAAGTCCACCAGTCCGCCCTGTCAGCCGCCCTCCGTGCTGCTGCTGCCCAGGATTTCCACCCAAATGCATCCCGTTCTTTCTCTACCATTCGTAGCCACGTCTCTTTTGGTTTTCCGATCGATGTCTTCCCCACATTCAGCACTCTATGGCAGTCATTTGTACTCTCGAATCGAAGGATATGGCCAATAACACTCTATTGCATTGATGGTGGTGTTTTCATACAGTTTTTCATTTGAAATTGTTTTTGGCCAGAATATATGTAAAATTTTACGCAAATGTATTGACCCTTTGCCCATCAGTTTGAAATAATTATATTGCAGATCTATGTACATTCGAGGCTATTTTTGGCGGAGATAGATCGTAGAAATTGGCGGTGCAGAAAATTTGATAAACAAGTGGAATTACTGATTGATAAGTATTATTCTTGCCTTAATATCATTCATAAAGTTGCAATAAACATATATTGAGTAGCAGTTGTGCTTAAAGTTAGTTAGTTAAAGTATTTTAGAACACCTTAGTATAGTGAGTGATAATAGGGTAACTCACTTAGGCGACTTAGCCTTCGATAAGATGTAAACAAGATTTAACAAACCTGATTATGTGGTAGAATATATAGGAGATAAAGTAACAACCATCAAACTACTTACATAAGATAATATCTGTGTAAGCCAGTACTTGCTAGATATTTTGATCAGGTAGCATTGTTATTAAAATTAAGCAAGGGCGATAGTCGGGCGGCGTAACCTAAATAAATAAAGCAGCCTAACGTAACGTAATTGATTGTGTTTAAATTAGGTCACTACCGGTAATGTTAGCGTTCGTGTTAGGATAAATAGTCGGGTGTGTAATTAAAATTTGGAACCTAAAGTGTGCACAGGAAACAGTCTTTATAAAGACTAAGTTAGTTAAGTTATTAAATAAATTCTGATCGGGTTATGGCGCCTTGCAAGCGGCAAGTCAAGGCAAAGCGAAACTTGGTGTGCGATCACTGCCACAGCTGGGTAGACTTTGCATTGTCCGGCTGTGGGAAGTCATGGGCAGAAACCATGGAGGAAGGATTCAACTTTCAGTGCATTGGGTGTTGGAAGGTGGAGTGTCTGCAGAAGGAGATAGTTAGGTTGACAGATATTGTGAAGGGAATGGAGATGGGAATTAGCAAGGAGGCAGGTCGAATGGAGAGAGACGACAGGGAGAGAGGCGAGAATACTGCAAGACTGAAGGAGAATAGCAGTGGCAAGAAAACTGAGGAAAGGAGATTAAGAGGAGGGAAGGTGATTGGAGGGGAAGAAATTGGAAAATCGACAACAGAAAACGTGACAAGCGTGAAGGAGACAGGGAAGAAAGTGACCGTAGACAAGGAGGGAGGGAAGATGGGACGGGAGAGGAGAGAGGAAAATGAGATGGGACGAAAGAAGAAGGAACGAAAGGAAGTGAGAGCAAATGTGACAGAAGAGAAGTTGACAAAAGGGACGCTGACAGGAGGAAAGGTGACAAGAGAAAAAGCGACAGGAAAGAATGGATCGGAAGAGAATGTGACAGGAGAGAAGACGACAGGGGGGAAAGACAACAACCAGACAGATGCAAACCGAAGAAGGAGCTATTCTAAGGCAGTGATTGAGGGGGCAATGAGGAAAGAGAGGGTGTTTATGGGTGACTCCATTATGCGAAAGACGGACAAGACACTGAGCGAGGGGAAGGACGTCGTTGTTTGTTTACCGGGGGCTAGGATTGAACATGTAACTGACAGGGTAGAGAAGGTATTAGGACATGGCAAGGGGGGGTTCTATACTGGTACATGTAGGAACAAATAATGCAGACAGGGAGGGAACAACTACGACAGTACAGAAGTATAGACAGTTAGTGAGGAAGCTAAAGAAGACGAGAGTTGAACAGGTTATTTTGTCAGGAATTTTGCCAGTAATGGGAGGAAGGGGGGCAACGTATAGAAACTGCAAGAGGGTGGCGATCAACGCACTAGTTGAGCAGATGTTTGAAGAAGAGGGGGTGGGATTCACAGATTTATGGGGATACTTTGTTGGGAGGGAAGATATGTACATGAGAGATGGCCTCCATCTTAATGGAAAGGGGGAAGCAGTTTTCTCAGAGAACCTGCTGCGATCTGTTGACAGTGGGACAGGTTGCATCTATTTAAACTAGATTCGCAGGGGGGACTCACAGAAAAGCCTGAAAATGGAGGCATAGATAAAGACAGCACAAATAAATCAGCAAATAACAGTCTGGAAAAACTCTTTTGAAGCTGGATATAAATGTGTTTGTTTAAATGCAAGGAGTATAGTAAACAAAAGAAATGAACTAAATATTATGGTAGAAGATATTGACCCTCATATAATAGGTATAACTGAATCCTGGACCACCACCGATATATCAGATGCTGAATTGGGACTGACAGGATATGTAATGTTTAGAAAAGACAGAATAGGAAGAAAGGCAGGTGGAGTTATTTTATATATTAAAGAACCTATTCAGGCTTATGAAATAAAATTAGAAAGAGAAGCAGATTGCGAAGAAGCTGTTTGGTGTAACATAGATACAGGAAACTCAACGTTAACAGTTGGGTTAGTTTATCGAAGTCCAAACATAAGCATAGAAGAGAATGAAAAATACAAAACGCTATAAGGGAAGTAAGCAAACGAGACTGTGTTATTATGGGGGATTTTAACCACGGGCATATACAATGGAAATCTATACAGAGTATGGGGAGTGAGGACCACAAGTTTTTAGTTTTAGTTCAAGATACATTCCTTTCTCAACATGTGCTAGAACCAACCAGGGGTGAGGATGTGTTAGATATAGTTTTGTCCTCACAGAATGAATTAGTTGACAATGTCAAGATATGTGAGCCATTGGGGAGTAGCGATCACAACCAGATACATTTTACCATCAAAGTAAAATCAGAAAGGAATAGTAAAAAGCAGTATAGGAGAAATTTCCACAAAGGAAGGTATAAGGACATGAGGAAATATTTAGCAAAGATAGACTGGAATAACACACTGAAAAATAAGACGGCAACAGAATGCTGGAATATATTAAAGAGTGAAATTAAGTGCATAGTCGATAAATTTGTACCCTTCAAAAAACAAGGAAAACGGTCCAAAAAGAAACACTTATCGAAAGAAGCCATTAGAAAAATTAAGTATAAACAAATGATGTGGAAGTCATATAGATGTACTGGAAATGATGAAGACTACAACAGTTATAAAGAAGCACTTAACCAAGCTACAGCTGAAATTAGAAATTCAAAGAGAAGCTATGAACAACAATTAGCTAGTAATATAAAACATGACAGCAAGAGTTTTTATGCGTATGTTCGAAGCAAACAGAAAGTTCAAGATAAAGTTGGTCCTCTAGAAGATAGTGCTGGAAATATAATATCAGAGGGATTCTTAATGGCAGAAGACCTGAATGAGTACTTTAGTTCAGTGTTTACCAGGGAAGATATTAGTTCACTGCCAGTACCAGAGGCTAAGTTCAAGGGGGCAGATTCAGACTATTTAGGACAATTAATTGTAACCCCGGAAATGGTAGCCAAGAAAATAAGGGCTATGAAGGATAATAAATCACCTGGAGTGGATGGTATTCCACCCAAACTACTATTGGAAATTGTAGAACAAATTAGCATACCGCTTGCAACAGTGTTCAACTTGTCATTAGAAGAGGGAGTGGTTCCTTTAGAATGGAAAGAAGCAAACATTATACCGTTATTCAAAAAAGGTTCGAGAAACAAGTCAGAGAACTATAGACCAGTGAGTTTAACATCAGTGATTTGTAAATTGTTAGAAAGACTAATTAAAGATCACATGGTGGATTTTCTTGTTAAACAAAACTTGATAAACCCATCTCAACATGGTTTTATTAAAACGAGGTCATGCTTAACAAATATGTTATGTTTTTTGGAAGACATCACTAAGTGGGTAGATGAGGGATCACCAGTAGATATCGTCTACTTAGATTTTCAAAAAGCTTTCGACAAAGTACCACATCAAAGATTACTGCTTAAACTAAAGGCCCATGGCATAGGAAATGGTATAATAAACTGGATAGAACAATGGCTGATTGACAGAAGACAACGTGTAGTAGTTGATGGGGAGGCTTCAAACTGGAAATCGGTATTGAGTGGGGTACCACAGGGATCAGTATTAGGTCCTATATTATTCTTAATATATATCAACGATTTGGATGATGAAATAACAAGCAAGGTGTTGAAATTTGCGGATGATACAAAAGTGTTTAGAAGGATTAAAAGTGATGGAGATAGACAGCATTTACAAGATGATCTTGACAGGTTGATCAAATGGTCTGAAAAGTGGCAAATGCTGTTCAATTTTGGGAAATGTAAATGCCTCCACACAGGACATGGGAACGAAGAAGTAGAATATACAATGGGGGGTACTGTACTATGTACTACTGTAAAAGAAAAGGACTTGAGGTTAACCATTAGTGCTGATATGAAGGTTTCAGAGCAGTGCGGAATTGCAGCTTCAAAGGGAAATCAAATCCTTGGATTAATTAGGCGAAACATAACGTATAAGGAAAAAGAGCTAATAATACCGCTGTACAAAACAATAGTTAGGCCTCATTTAGAATATTGTATTCAAGCGTGGAGGCCATATCGCAGGAAGGACATAGATATGCTAGAAAGAGTGCAGAGGAGAGCAACTAAAATGTTACAAAAACTGAGGAATCTTAGTTACGAAATACGCCTAAAAAATGCGGTTTAACAACACTAGAGACCAGGAGATTGAGAGGAGATCAGTTAGAAGTGTTTAAAATATTGAAGGGTTATGAAAATATTGATAGAAATATTTTTTTCTCAGTTAAGAAAGATAGAAGGACTAGAGGACATGAACTTGCTTTAGCAAAGGAGCAGAGTAGATTGGATATAAGAAAGTTTTCATTTTCACAAAGGACTGTAAATGAATGGAACAGATTACCTTCTGATTGTGTGGGTGCTAGTAGCGTGAATATGTTTAAAAATAAAAATCGACACATACCTCAGACGGGCGGGATACACATAGATAAAAGGGTCGGACTCTCGATAAGCCAAATGGCTTCCTTGTCCACCTGCCACCTAGAGTTAATTGTATGGGTGGCAATCTTGTTAAATCTTGTTAAATCTACACTGTATAACGGTGATTTTTGCCGTCTTTTGCCCTGAAATCCGGGGTAAGGCTGGCCTCGGTATTGGTCCTTGATATTTGTTTTCATCCTTCTGTCACTTGTCACACTGTCACCTTCTCCACCCACCTCCATCCACCTCCACCCACCTCCATCCACCCCTTCCCAATCCCGTCTAATCTCTCCCCACTCGTGGTCTTCCCCTTGTTGTATCTTCCACTCCCAGTTCCACTCTCTTCCTTTGCCATTCCCAAATTCATTCCACATGTCCAGCCCACCATAACTTACTCCACCTTAGTGATGTATTTGCCCTGCAAATATCCACACATCTAATACAGGGCAGGAAGTAATGCATCAAATACCACACTGTAGACTAATTGCAGACAGTTGTCTCTGGCTTATGTTGGTCTTAACATCTGGAGAGATATTTATTACAAATAACTATCTACATAATTGTACATCTCTTCATAATATTATGTTCAGACAAAGGACCAAGCATCTAATTCTTCACAACTAATAAACATATTGTAGTTTCTGCTTTAGTGTATTTTTTCCATGTTATGATGCACCCGGTAATCAGTATTATGATATTCTTATGATGCGCTATTAAATAGTTAGTTAGTTTGTCATGAAGATGTATTATGTTCTATTACAACATGAATAAGGAACATGTTTCCTATTAAGTACTACGTCTGTACTGTACTGAACAAGATGTAACAAGATTACTATTACAGGTCGTCATCAGTTCCCTCCTGTACCAATCTTTTGCACCAACCTCTTCCATCAGCTCCTCACAAACTTTCACTTCATCTGGCCGTGTTTTGTGGTATCTAGGCCATGTAGATATGTAGTTTAAAGGAGATTAATAGGTATATATGTGGAAAGCCAATTTTGATAAGATTATTTTTTAAATATGTAGATTACATTAGTGAAGGGGCACATGACTCAAGTGACAGTGTATGACTCCAGCAACACAGCATGACTCAAGTGACAGTGTATGACTCCAGCAGCACAGCATGACTCAAATAACCCAGTATGACTCAAATGGCAAGGTATGACTCAAGTCACAAAATATGACTGAAGTTACACGGTATGACCCAAGTGACACCATATAACTAAAGTGACACACTATGACTTAAATAACATGATATGACTCAAATAACATGATATGACTCAGACAGTCATGTCAGTGGATGTTGAGATCTAATTATCGTAAACCAGTGTTGATATGAATATGACCCTGCGTTGATATCTGAATATGACCAAGTGTTGATGACTAGTAAATGGCGGAATAACAGTACACTCAATCCTGATTTACTGCGTTAGAGGACCATTAATTATAGGGCAGCGACAAAGACACACTTTGCGAACGTCTCCGAATGCACAACGAGTTCGTTGATTTCAAATGAAGTTCTGCTGACATTATACTGTATATGCTAACGTACTTTGTGAGTGTATTTTCGTGTGTGAGTGTGTGTGTGTGGGTGTGTGTGTTTTTGCGTGCGTGTGCGTGTGTGCGTGTGTGTTTGTCTTTATGTTTGCGTGGGCGCGTGCGTGCGTGCATGCTTGTAGTTTAGCCTTAATCACTAATTAATTAATTACTAGTGCAGGATCCCTCGGAAGTAACGTAGCGCCTTTACTTGTTTTAAAATTCCCCACAGGTTATGGATATCTTGATCGGTTTCAAGGTTTATGCCGGAAGCTAGACAGACATAAATCATTTGTAATATAAAACGTAACTTATAGCAATTAACAAACGCGCGGCGCGCACGTCGAAAATGCTAAAATTTACATGATAACAAACGTATTGTTGCAGTGGCTAGAGCGTCGGAATCTCGACCGGAGAGAATTCTGATTCGAATCCTGTGCTGCGGTGTTGCAACTTGTGAAGTTCTTTCACTCTACGGTGCTCCAATTCACTCAGCTGTGTGAAGGAGTAGGTGACTGACAGTGGTGGATATTTATGTACGAATAGTCTTCGCGCATTAATTGCAGCGTGGCTGAATGCTTCTCAGATAAGTCTAGATGGTGTTCTGTTGAACAGGGCTGTCAGGGAGTAAAGTATAAAGAGTTTTAAACTGAGGACTGGCTACTGCGCTATATAAGAACTTACCTATACATGTTGTAATATTAGGGACACCGTTTTCTGCGACTGCGTATACTTAGCACCATATGAATTATGTTTTTCTATTTTGAAACTATTTGTTGTTGATGTTATTATCCACGATTATTTTAAGAAGGGTACATTCTATAGACAATAAACTCGGTAATAACACGTTGGCTAATACCTAGATCAAGCCTATTTAGAAACAAACAATTAGAATGCATGTATTGATTTGATTATTTCCAAAATTCAGCTGATATGCTCCTACATGTTAGAGGCGTTATGGTAATTTTAAACGTGGATAATCTGTGTGTATTCCACGTTACAATGAGAAGCAAACAATCAACGTACAGTGTATAATTCGTTGAGTTATTCAATGTTTTGAAGCGAGACAGGTTGCAGAAGTATTGCTATCGAGTAGTCTTCAGAAGCAATAGTGACGCGTGGAACTAAACTTCTACATACAAAGATTATACGTATTTCTTAACGTTATTGTGTTTACTACATTAACATTTTTGCTTACATATTTACAGTATGTCGATTAAAACCACAAATGCGTAGGTGACGGGTTAGGACAACATGACCCAAGGCATTAGTGAACTCAAATGACAGGTATTCGCGGCTTACGACATTGGGCACGCTTGAATGCGCACTACGGCAGACTGAACCGTAATTGTCGGCATAAAAACGTAATTAACACCGAGGAATGGGGGAAAATCCCCGAACGCACGGTGTGTTTCTTGTATTCAGACACTTTCGATGACGTATGCATCGAAAAAAGAAAAAACTATAGTGTGCACTAATATAGTAATAATTGTGATCGCACCAAAATAAAATAAAAATCATTATATTAAATAATATGTCACTATTTCACCCCAAATGCAAACGGAAGGAATGAGTTATTTTGTCCGAGCCAACACATTTAGTTAACAAACCTTTTTATTATTTGAACAGCCATTCTGTTTCGTGGATTGGCTGGATAATAGTTATAATGCACCTTTGTTCTTGTCTGTGTGTTCTATAGTCGTGATATCATCCACTTCACCTCAGCAAAATCAATGAATATATAGATCATTGTAAACTCTGCTATTGCGGTTCCATATCTATGACCAAGAACATTGTTGTAATCTTTCATGGCTAGATATTATAGACGGCAAATAAGTTGATATAAAAAGACGGCGTGCCATACTGACAAATAGGGGTCACACGTCGCGTATAAACGTTGCAGCCATTTGTCTCGCAACCATGTGTATAAAAGACGGGCGATACGACACCGATCATACCGCTCTTGGTCGGTGAGAACCGTTCAGTCGTCGCCAGACCTGACGCAAAATGGCAGACATGAGACGCACGCGATGCATCTTTGTGATTGCGGCAGTTCTAGTGGTTGTGTTGGTGTCAGGTAGGGAGTTGATAGTTGGTGTATGATATGGTCTGTAAGGAACATATTTCTTGGATAGAATGTTTTGAACTGTAGAGTATTTCAGACTCGTTAGTAAATATGACATGTATTCAGTTGCTTTTTGTTCTTGAATGATAAAAATGTGTGCTTTCCTTTGTGTGTGTGCGTGTGTGTGTGCGTGTGTGTGTGCGTGTGTGTGTGTGCGTGTGCGTGTGTGCGTGTGTCCGTGTGTCCGTGTGTGCGTGAGTGCGTGTGTGCGTGTGTGCGTGTGTGTGCGTGTGTGTTTAAGTGTCTGTACATTCGTCAGCATGTCCGTTTATGAGCGCACGCATGTGTGTGTGTATGTGTATATGAAAGAGAGTGTGTGTTTGTGTGCGTGCGTGCAAGCTTGTGTGCGTATGGGTGTAGGTGTATGTGTGTCGGTGTGTGTACTTGCGAGAGCGCTTGTGTTCGTGAATATGTTTACATGTGAATGAATGTGTGCAAATGTGCGTGTTTAGTTTCTAGTGCTTTGAATTTTAAATGTGAATATCCACATATGTGTTACAGTTGAAAGCAAATTCAGAAATACAGGTAGAAACTGCGTTCGATCATGCGTGAAGCGACGCAATGGCGACTACCAATCGTGCAACGGATGTCACGTGTACGTCACGTGTTCGTCACATGCAAAATACGATATCAGGCCGTTGCCGGATGGGCTTGTATGGAACGACAAGATCAAAGCATGCGACTGGAAATCACCAACCTGCAAGTGCAAGGGTAAGTTAATCAATATAAATAAATAAAACATAATAAATAAGAAAGTCCACATGATCCTTGATCAGTTGTTTTAACTACAGCCTACAGCCTTTGTGCAAAATCATAATCATCTAGTCAAACTGTCCCATAAAGGCCATGTCGCTTAGTACAGCTCTTCTGAACTTTTTATTTCACGGAATATCGGTGAGTTCGTCTATCCTCGTGACGCACAGTTCCATATATTAATATATCAATATTAGCATTTCAAAATTTAGTCGACACATCATCTTGTTCGCATTGGGAGGAAGTGCGAATCTTCGACGAGTGAACTCACTCCTAACCTTAGCAGTATGGATGAGTACTGGGCTACAAGCAGTGGTTGATATTTGTGTACGAATAATATCCGCTCTTTAATTTCAGCGTGTCTGAATTATTCCCAGTCAAGTCGTATTTGTGTTCGATTGAACGGATATGTCAGAGAGAAAATTGGAAAGTCTTTCGAGCAATCCGAAGGACTGGGTACTTATTTTTTTAGAGTCACTTTTGAGAAAATTAATTCTCAAGTATAATTATGTTGAAAAAGATAACAAGACGTTAGCGGCACGACGACATTATTATTTTTAATTTACCCCGAAAAGTGATTCGAGGTGCATCTTACCAAATTAATGCTTTAGATAGTGTGATTGCTTTTGTGGTAGTTTAATTCCAGTTGCGTTTCAATACTCCTATATTACGGGAAATAATCAGAAACTGTGCCGTACTGCACCGTTTTGATCAACTAGAAGTAACGGTCAAACTTGTCGAGGGGCCGTCACCGATATACCTTTACCACATTCAACAGTTAGTCCAAGATATGTTCAGCATGTAGTCCGGGATATGTGTTACTGGTTTGTTTGTACAGGTGCGGTGTGCCACGCCCTATATCATCTCTTCTCAGCTGGAGTTTTGTTTAGTTGAACCGCGCTAAACGTTCTCTCTCCATTCATCAGTTCATTGTATGTATTAATTAGTGATCACATATGTAAGCCATGTATGGCAGCTTTTCCAAACAGTGGTTATCATAACAAGCGCGCATGCTCTACTTCGTTGTCAAACATCGGACATTGTTATAGCCAGTTTTTATTGACAGAACATTTGTGTCCGTGTGAAAAAGTAAGGCGATATGTCTTGCTCCGATCACTTCTCACTGTACGAATAAAACGCGATATTGGAGATGTTTAAATTCCGTGATAGAGACTATGTTAATTGCTTCTTGCGCAATTAATATCGCCTCTTCTGACCGTTGTTTGCAATGGCATTTTAGAGTTTAGAGACGAAGAAAACACATTATGTTGAGAACTAGTCGGTTTTGATTTCACATGTTTGACATAAACCCTTTGACCTTTACGCACCTCCTGTGTGACGAATATTGTTAATGTGCCCGATATATCATCAATTTGAATCCTGTAGTGCCGCTTGTAAACTTCTGACATTAAAAGCTTTGGATACATTCGTAGTAGGTATAACTTCTTTCTGCGCTAGTTGAGTATGTTTTTCAGCAGTGGTGTACGTATATGTTTTGGCTTTTATCGTAGCAACATTGCTGTTGGCTTTCTGTGCCCTGACACTGACTGAGAAGCACACAATATACCGACACTTGACACAATGTGACACACACAGTACACTATGTAGTGTCGTATGTAATATATCGCTAAATGCCTAAGGAACATTACAGGATTTACTCTCATAATACTAATTAATCATGCAATATGCATTATTGTCAGTATGTTAGTCAGTATTTTCTAAGAGGAAAACAATAAAATACAAACGCAGTTGTAATATTAAGAAAACAATATAACACAAACTACGTAGCAAATTACGCCAATATGTGACACGTATATAGTTGCATAATTTGTAGTCGCCATTTTAAGTTACTTTTTTTCTGAAATATTGCACCTAGCGCCAACATTTTATTTGTGTATTCATAAATGATGTGCGCAGGGTCGAGTTCTAGTCCGGTGATCGATGGACAGTGGTCCGATTGGGACCCGTGGACCTCATGTTCAGCCACGTGTGACGGAGGAAAGCAGCGACGCGTGCGACACTGTGACGATCCGTCGCCACAAAATGGCGGCATTGTGTGCGTCGGGATTTCTACTGAGAGTAGGACTTGCAACCAGTGGGCATGTCCAGGTACGTGTGTTTCGTGGGGGAGTCAGTGCTGACCAAAGTGTTACGTCTACGCAATGTTTGCAATAAAGGAAAGTGTGATTAGATTCATTGAGTGTAAGCATCAGCTTAAATAAGATTAAGTCACGTCAGTGAAGGTCAGTCCAATGTAATTGCAAAATGATATATAGTGCGGTGGCCGGGCGGGCGGGCGTGCAGGCAGGCAGGCAGGCAGGCAGGCAGGCAGGCAGGCAGGCAGGCAGGCAGGCAGGCAGGCAGGCAGGCAGGCAGGCAGGCAGGCAGGCAGGCAGGCAGGCAGGCAGGCAGGCAGGCAGGCAGGCAGGCGGGCGGGCAGGCAGGCAGGCAGGCAGGCAGGCAGGCAGGCAGGCAGGCAGGCAGGCAGGCAGGCAGGCAGGCAGGCAGGCAGGCAGGCAGGCAGGCAGGCAGGCAGGCAGGCAGGCAGGCAGGCAGGCAGGCAGGCAGGCAGGCAGGCTGGCAGGCTGGCTGGCTGGCAGGCAGGCTGGCTGGCTGGCAGGCAGGCTGGCAGGCAGGCAGACAGGCTGGCACGCAGGTAAGCAAGCAGGCAGGTAAGCAGGCAGGCAACCAGGCAAGCAGGCAGGCAGGCAGCCAAATATTAAAATAAACAAGATAAGTGCATGAGGATTTGCTATGTTTGTTCGATAAACTTTGTGGTCTTTATCGGTCATTTCGAATTTTCGGCAAGGTATTTCAAACAATACAACGTGTGTATTTGAATTGCAGACTGTTCCCGCACTTGTCCGCCTGGAGACGGTCTCGACTCAGACTGTTCTCGGTGTATCTGCTCTGGTGACACCATCTCTGGCAGAGTGACAGACAGACTAACATCTCTGGCGTTGGCAAATGTCAACATATACACCGTCGGACGAGAGTGGACGCCGTCAGCTGTTAGTGGTAATGACGGAAAGTTCATGATATCCGGTGTCTGTGTTGAGGGCCTGAAGCTGACGGCGAGAAAAGAAGGATACGAGAGCGCATCTCAGGAGCATAGTGCTGGCAGCAGTGTCAATGTGGCCATGTACAAACTTGGTGAGTACATCGTAAGTGCCGGCAGCATTGTCAATGTGGTCATGTACAAACTTGGTGAGTACAACGTAAGAGCTGACAGCAGTGTCAATGTGGTCATGTACAAACTTGGTGAGGACAACGTAAGAGCTGACAGCAGTGTCAATGTGGCCATGTACAAACTTGGTGAGTACAACGTAAAAGCTGACAGCAGTGTCAATGTGGCCATGTACAAACTTGGTGAGTACGTCGTCAGTGCTGGCAACAGTGTCATTGTGGTCATGTACAAACTTGGTGAGTACGACGTAAGAGCTGACAGCAGTGTCAATGTGGCAATGTACAAACTTGGTGAGTACGTCGTCTGTGCTGGCAGCAGTGTCAGGTGGTCATGTACAAACTTGGTGAGTACGTCGTAAGAGCTGACAGCAGTGTCAATGTGGCCATGTACAAACTTGGTGAGTACGTCGTCTGTGCTGGCAGCAGTGTCAGGTGGTCATGTACAAACTTGGTGAGTACGTCGTCTGTGCTGGCAGCAGTGTCAGGTGGTCATGTACAAACTTGGTGAGTATGTCATCAATGCTGTTTAAAGTATAATATTATGACCGCCTAGCGAAAGCTGGAAACTGTATATTTATTATACTTTTTATATAAGGAAAACAAATTACGAAAATGAATTGCGTCAGGGGAACTGTGTGTAAATAGTCGATCTAACATAACAGCCTAACGCGATATGTATTGTATTGAAACCATGTATGTTTATAATCATTTTAGGATGAAATGCCATTATAAATGTTTACATTTAATTGCATGGCAGAGAAGCCGACATTCAGCGTGGAGCCGTCGGGTACAGCGGGGTTTGTCGGCGGCAAGGCGAGCTTCAGGTGCCGTGCCACGGCAGAGCCGGACGTCTCACAATACGATTGGTGAGAAATACATTTAATAACTAATTGCTGTTGCCTGTCATTATAATTATTGTTATCAATACCCTCATCAAAATCCTCATCCCCATAGTCATCAGCTTTGTCATCATCATCATCATGGTCATCATCAGCATCATCATTTTTGTCACCATCACCATAAACAGCACATTACAACTGGTGATAACTACATTATGCCGTTATTTGTTGTCATTGTTTTTGTTGTACATTTTACTACACCAGTTTATATTGCCACTGCAGCTTATCTTGCTGTTGTTGGTGTTGTTTCTACTGCGGCTATTATTACTAACTTACATACAACTGCGATATATACTCTGTACATGTGGCATTGTTGGGTAGGTTTAAAGACGGCAACCTCCTGCGCAGTGACGCAGTCGGCGGCAGTGGAAACAGTGGCGCCACCTATGAGATAACGACTCTAAAGAAGGGAGACGAAGGTCAATACGCTTGTCGGGCAGTATCTCTCGGAGGGAAGGTTTTCTCCCGTCGGGCCAACCTTCTTCTCAGAGGTGAATATGTTTGATATGATTTATTCTACTTCATTAAATTACACCGTGTATGCATTGAACATATAATGTTTCCATATTACGTAACTAATTTCAACAACAGAAAACATTAAACAATTGTTTTATTCGGTTGTTTAGTTGTCTGACTTTCTTTGGTTAAAATATTTTTTTGTTACCTCCACTGTGCCTTCATTAACGTGTTTTTGTGTCTCTCCAGGTGGTCATACGACGTTGTTTGTTACCTCCACTGTGCCTTCATTAACGTGTTTTTGTGTCTCTCCAGGTGGTCATACGACGTTGTTTGTTACCTCCACTGTGCCTTCATTAACGTGTTTTTGTGTCTCTCCAGGTGGTCATACGACGTTGTTTGTTACCTCCACTGTGCCTTCATTAACGTGTTTTTGTGTCTCTCCAGGTGGTCATACGACGTTGTTTGTTACCTCCACTGTGCCTTCATTAACGTGTTTTTGTGTCTCTCCAGGTGGTCATACGACGTTGTTTGTTACCTCCACTGTGCCTTCATTAACGTGTTTTTGTGTCTCTCCAGGTGGTCATACGACGTTGTTTGTTACCTCCACTGTGCCTTCATTGACGTGATTTTGTGTCTCTCCAGGTGGTCATACGACGTTGTTTGTTACCTCCACTGTGCCTTCATTAACGTGTTTTTGTGTCTCTCCAGGTGGTCATACGACGTTGTTTGTTACCTCCACTGTGCCTTCATTGACGTGATTTTGTGTCTCTCCAGGTGGTCATACGACGTTGTTTGTTACCTCCACTGTGCCTTCATTAACGTGTTTTTGTGTCTCTCCAGGTGGTCATACGACGTTGTTTGTTACCTCCACTGTGCCTTCATTAACGTGTTTTTGTGTCTCTCCAGGTGGTCATACGACGTTGTTTGTTACCTCCACTGTGCCTTCATTGACGTGATTTTGTGTCTCTCCAGGTGGTCATACGACGTTGTTTGTTACCTCCACTGTGCCTTTATTAACGTGTTTTTGTGTCTCTCCAGGTGGTCATACGACGTTGTTTGTTACCTCCACTGTGCCTTCATTAACGTGTTTTTGTGTCTCTCCAGGTGGTCATACGACGTTGTTTGTTACCTCCACTGTGCCTTCATTAACGTGTTTTTGTGTCTCTCCAAGTGGTCATATGACGTTGTTTGTTACCTCCACTGTACCTTCATTAACGTGTTTTTGTGTCTATCCAGGTGGTCATACGACGTTGTTTGTGTAGGTCTCATGACAACAGTTGTAAGACAATATAGTACCCGGAATCCCTAAACATGTTTTAGTATTGCGAAAGTTCGTTTTGAAATATATATATGTTTTTTTTCTTCAATAATACCTGTCAGCTTCCAAATTGATTGCCATATATCATTGTTCAAGAATGTGCTGAATAACTGTATTGTCCAAATAAGCGAACGTTCGAGGATCCGTAGTTCGTAGCTCCCAACAACAATATATTATTAATTATCATGTTATATATTAGATATGTTGTTAAACGTAAATACAAACAAATCATGGGCTATTGTTTGATACTTTTTGACAATTGTTTTGTTAATCCAATTTATAGACTATGTAGATATGTATTTCATAAATATAAAGTAACGTATATTTCCCAAGTGATAAAACATGTTCGCACTAGTGTTGGTCTGTTTATGGAACATGGATATTACATTTGTCAGGTTCCAACGCAACCGATACATGCGACGACATACCTCAAGATATGTCGGTCGAACTTCCACCGACCTGCACTCTCACAGACGGTGGAGCCAAAGTCAAATCAGTCAATATCGGCCGATGTAACAACGCGCCATGCGTGTCAAGATCGTCACAGAACTCGGCCAGTTTGTATTGCGTGCCGAGCAGAACGCGGCAAATGGAGATCGAATGTGACGGCTTCAGTTACAAGATCAACCAGGTCATGTCATGCGGATGCGCTGAGTGTAATCATGACAACCTTATCACTGTGAGCGGAAGTGTGAAGAGCAAAGATGGATTTGTATACGGGGTTTCCATCAAGCACGAGGGCACGCAGTACACTGTTACTGACAACCAGTTTTTATTTGAAGCGAAGCCGCAGGGTGGACGAATCCTCTTTCAGGCGAAGTCTCGTGACTTCATGCCCCAACTGGTGACACTGGATGTAAGCGACGGCATCACTGAAATGTATGTCGAAGTCATTCTCGTACTGAAGCCAAGTCCAGACGTTGTCGACGTTGCCACTGGAGCTGAACTAAAGGTGGACACACCAGGGAAGTCGTCGGCTGTTTCTGTCAGCATTGCACCTAATTCGTTCCAGGACAAAAACGGTGACCTGGTATCTGGCAACGTCAACGTCTTCTTGTCCTTTTCTGATCCGAGAACAACGAACGGTCTTGACACTGCTCCGGGACAGTTCACTTTTGAAGATTCAGAAGGAGAAACCCGGCTGTTGAAGACGTTTGGTGTCGTCACCTTACTGGCCGAAGACAGACAGGGAAATGAAGTCTTCCTCAGTGGCAAGACGACGATGAAATTCGATGCTGATGCGCTGGGAATCAGTCGCGGCGAGTCTGTCTTCCTTTGGAGCATCGACGGCACCAGTGGAGAATGGCAGAAGTCGGGAGCTTTGACTTACAATGGCAGTCGAAGACGCAGAAGACAAGCCGTCACAGCGGGCAACAGCGTGGAGGGAGAGACGGAAATACCACCAAACATTCCCTACTTAAACTGCGATCGACCTATCCTACGAGGTCGTGTTTGTTCCATCGCTGTCTACGTGTATTATGGCGGCGACTTCTCCATTCCGCTACAGGGAGAACGAGTGACAGCCTTTATCGAGGAGAATGGAATATTCATCGGCCGTACTTCTGGTTACACGGACCAGAACGGCAAGGCATGTCTGCTAGTCGCATGTGGACTGCAGCATCTCGTTAAGCTCGAGTCGCTCGAGGGAGTGATAGTGCACCCAACCCACCAACTCTCTGCCGGGTTCTCCTTCACAAATAGAGCCGATGGTTTCGCATTCACAGCAACATCTCCTGCAACGTAAGTTGACAATCTCATGGGTCCTGTGTTCAGATACCGGGCATGGAGAAGCATTTGTTACTCAGCCAATTCCTCGGCATACCACTTCATGGTGGCTAAGCCGCCGGTTCGTCCTTCCCTCTACGGCGCCCTGAACGCGGTCGAGACACGTCCTGGGTTGGACAACAGTTGGTTCCCTGACCAGTCAGCAAACAGAGACGTTTGCGCTGTTCAACTCTTGGTCACTGTAAGTATGTCAACTGTCAGATTCAACTGTCGTTGTTGGTATTATTATTTATAATGTTGTTTTGTTGTTGTTGTTTAAGACGCAAAGTAAATTTTGCCCCATACCTTGTGGGGTTGAAATGTGTCCTTTTATTAATATGCTGTTATCGCAGAATTTTTTTTCTCAGATATAACATTCCTTTTATCTATTATTTTGTAACATATCATTTTGTTTATATTCATGCAGTTAATGCGCTGCTTTCTTTTGTTCTAACCGCGTTGATCGTACTTGTGAATGTGACGTTTCGCTTGTTTGTATGCATCACGCCTTCTTATGTGTATGCGTGTCATCTACCTTTCTTCTATGTCAGTGCAGTGACGCAGTGATAAGGGAATCGGACTCTTAGTCAACAGAACCTAGGTTGTACCCTATGCTGCCGTGTCGAATCTTGGGCAAGTTCGTTCACTCTACGTCGCTCCAGTACACTCAGCAGTATGAATGAGTGGCGGATATTTGTGTGCGAATAATGTTTGCGCATTAAATACAGCGAAGCTTTATACATCCTAGAGAAGTCGATGTGGTATTCAATTGAAAAGGTCTTCCAGAGAGAGAGAAAGAGGAAGAGAGAAAGAGAGAGAGAGAGAGAGAGAGAGAGAGAGAGATAATGAGAGAGAGATAGAGAGAGGGGGGAAGAAATCGAGAGGGATAGAGAGAGAGAGAGAGAGAGAGAGAGAGAGAGAGAGAGAGAGAGAGAGAGAGAGAGAGAGAGAGAGAGAGAGAGAGAGAGAGAGAGAGAGAGAGAGTGCTTTGAGCAGATCTAAGGATTGGATATTGCGCTATAAATAAACACACACATATATATATATATATATATATATATACATATATACATATATATATATATATATATATACATATATATATATATATATATATTATATATATAATATATACATATATATATATAACATATATATTATATATATATATATATATATATACATATATATATATATATGTATAAGAATTTCCCTTTTATAACGTTATCTTTTTATATCTCATTTAGACGAATGAACCGTCCAACGTACAAGTGGTTGGCATCAGCAGCGCCCCATGGGATGATACTTATGGCACCTATACAACGAACTTGAATAAAATGCTATATTATGACGGGGAAGATGATACTCGCGTAGCGTGCGTTATGGTTCGTTGCCCGGCCGAGAACGATTACACGGCTGTGGGTCTACAGATCGCCTCCGACAAACGCTCGCAATGTCGTATGAGGTAAGTGACGTCACTATCGTATTTATTTCAGACGCATTTATATAAATCGGCTATTCTTCACCAGCATTGCGATCTATTTTCTCGTCACTGTATAGCTGAGCATATATGCATTACAAGTTGTCATAATTTAATTTGCATTTACTCTTACGCCAGCTATATATTAACCTTTTTTTGCCAATGTCTCAACGAACGTTCGTTCTTTTTTAAGTTAAAAAAACATCATCGAAACCGCAAACTCCGGGGTGACAATTTATGTATCTCACACGAGTAGTAGCATTCAGTTGCTGGTTCGGGCGGCGGGAGCAATGCAAGGAAAACGAACAACTTCCGGGATCGGTCTGTACAGGGAAACCGGTGCCGGAAATATCACATTCTATCACGTGATTAGGCGATGTCTGGGAACTCGGTCAAGCGTAGCCGCATTCTACTGTTCCGGAAGAGAGGGATACATCGACACTGTCAATCAAAATTTGAAACATTGGCATATCATGCAATCTTGTTGCTTCCTCTGTACGCTCCTAACGTTAAATGTAAAATGACAAATCGTCCTTGCTGGCTTGAATCAATCAATGCCCGTAACATATCACCGTCCTGTTCTTCACTGCAGTTAGAAGATCTTCGTAGTGAACCACATGGTGATTGATGATTACATAGCGGAGATAACTGTTCAGTACTGTCGCGTGCCGGCTTCTCTAAGACAGCGGACAGACACACACACACACACACACACACACACACACACACACACACACACACACACACACACACACACACACACACACACACACACACACACACACACACACACAGTCGAAGACGCAGAAGACAAGCCGTCACAGCGGGCAACAGCGTGGAGGGAGAGACGGAAATACCACCAAACATTCCCTACTTAAACTGCGATCGACCTATCCTACGAGGTCGTGTTTGTTCCATCGCTGTCTACGTGTATTATGGCGGCGACTTCTCCATTCCGCTACAGGGAGAACGAGTGACAGCCTTTATCAAGGAGAATGGAATATTCATCGGCCGTACTTCTGGTTACACGGACCAGAACGGCAAGGCATGTCTGCTAGTCGCTTGTGGACTGCAGCATCTCGTTAAGCTCGAGTCGCTCGAGGGAGTGATAGTGCACCCAACCCACCAACTCCCTGCCGGGTTCTCCTTCACAAATAGAGCCGATGGTTTCGCATTCACAGCAACATCTCCTGCAACGTAAGTTGACAATCTCATGGGTCCTGTGTTCAGATACCGGGCATGGAGAAGCATTTGCTACTCAGCCAATTCCTCGGCATACCACTTCATGGTGGCTAAGCCGCCGGTTCGTCCTTCCCTCTACGGCGCCCTGAACGCGGTCGAGACACGTCCTGGGTTGGACAACAGTTGGTTCCCTGACCAGTCAGCAAACAGAGACGTTTGCGCTGTTCAACTCTTGGTCACTGTAAGTATGTCAACTGTCAGATTCAACTGTCGTTGTTGGTATTATTATTTATAATGTTGTTTTGTTGTTGTTGTTTAAGACGCAAAGTAAATTTTGCCCCATACCTTGTGGGGTTGAAATGTGTCCTTTTATTAATATGCTGTTATCGCAGAATTTTATTTTCAGATATAACATTCCTTTTTTCTATTATTTTGTAACATATCATTTTGTTTATATTCATGCAGTTAATGCGCTGCTTTCTTTTGTTCTAACCGCGTTGATCGTACTTGTGAATGTGACGTTTCGCTTGTTTGTATGCATCACGCCTTCTTATATGTATGCGTGTAATCTACCTTTCCTCTATGTCAGTGCAGTGACGCAGTGATAAGGGAATCGGACTCTTAGTCAACAGAACCTAGGTTGTACCCTGTGCTGCCGTGTCGAACCTTGGGCAAGTTCGTTCACTCTACGTCGCTCCAATACACTCAGCAGTATGAATGAGTGGCGGATATTTGTGTGCGAATAATGTTTGCGCATTAAATACAGCGAAGCTTTATACATCCTAGAGAAGTCGATGTGGTATTCAATTGAACAGGTCTTCCAGAGAGAGAGAAAGAGGAAGAGAGAAAGAGAGAGAGAGAGAGATAATGAGAGAGAGAGAGAGAGAGAGATATATATATATATATATATATATATATATATATAATGAGGAGATAGAGAGAGGGGAAGAAATCGAGAGGGATAGAGAGAGAGAGAGAGAGAGAGAGAGAGAGAGAGAGAGAGAGAGAGAGAGAGAGAGAGAGAGAGAGAAAGAGAGAGATAGAGAGAGAGAGAGAGAGAGAGAGAGCTTTGAGCAGATCTAGGATTGATATTGGCAATAAAACACACATGATATATATATATATACATATATACATATATATATATATATATACGTATATGTATATATATGTATATATATATTATATATATATATATATATACATATATATACATATATATACATATATAATATATATATATATATATATATATACATATATATATATATATGTATAAGAATTTCCCTTTTATAACGTTATCTTTTTATATCTCATTTAGACGAATGAACCGTCCAACGTACAAGTGGTTGGCATCAGCAGCGCCCCATGGGATGATACTTATGGCACCTATACAACGAACTTGAATAAAATGCTATATTATGACGGGGAAGATGATACTCGCGTAGCGTGCGTTCTGGTTCGTTGCCCGGCCGAGAACGATTACACGGCTGTGGGTCTACAGATCGCCTCCGACAAACGCTCGCAATGTCGTATGAGGTAAGTGACGTCACTATCGTATTTATTTCAGACGCATTTATATAAATCGGCTATTCTTCACCAGCATTGCGATCTATTTTCTCGTCACTGTACAGCTGAGCATATATGCATTACAAGTTGTCAGAATTTAATTTGCATTTACTCTTACGCCAGCTATATATTAACCTTTTTTTGCCAATGTCTCAACGAACGTTCGTTCTTTTTTCAGTTAAAAAAACATCATCGAAACCGCAAACTCCGGGGTGACAATTTATGTATCTCACACGAGTAGTAGCATTCAGTTGCTGGTTCGGGCGGCGGGAGCAATGCAAGGAAAACGAACAACTTCCGGGATCGGTCTGTACAGGGAAACCGGTGCCGGAAATATCACATTCTATCACGTGATTAGGCGATGTCTGGGAACTCGGTCAAGCGTAGCCGCATTCTACTGTTCCGGAAGAGAGGGATACATCGACACTGTCAATCAAAATTTGAAACATTGGCATATCATGCAATCTTGTTGCTTCCTCTGTACGCTCCTAACGTTAAATGTAAAATGACAAATCGTCCTTGCTGGCTTGAATCAATCAATGCCCGTAACATATCACCGTCCTGTTCTTCACTGCAGTTAGAAGATCTTCGTAGTGAACCACATGGTGATTGATGATTACATAGCGGAGATAACTGTTCAGTACTGTCGCGTGCCGGCTTCTCTAAGAGAGCGGACAGACACACACACACACACACACACACACACACACACACACACACACACACACACACACACACACACACACACACACACACACACACACACACACACACACACACACACACACACACACAAACATACACACACATATATATATGTGTGTGTACACATATATATGTGTGTGTGTGTGCGTGTATGTATGTTGTGTTCACATGTACACGAACATATGTTCTTTTCACAAAAATACAGCAAATAAACAAAGAGTTTGCCGAAACAGAGAGGTTAATGAGCAGATTGGTGAGGAGTCGACCAAAGTGGTTTGAAAAACTGAAACAAACTGAATTGGAAACTGTCTACGAATGTGTTGAACGGCGAAAATTGTATGACAGATATGACGACGATAATGTTAGTACTTGTAATGGTGAAGAAGCCGGTGATTATGAGGCACATCAATAATTAAGATGATGACGAAGAAGATGACGAGGTTATCTTAGTGATGATGATGATGATAAATACTGATGTTGAATGTGATGACTGTAATTACGGAGATACTGTTGATAACACTAATAATAATAATAATTATAACAATAATAATAATAATAGCAATAATGATAAGAATAGTAATAATAATAACGATGTGAGTGTTTGAGTGTGTGTGTGTGTGTGTGTGTGTGTGCGTGCGTGTGTGAGTGTGTGTGTGTGCGTGTGTATGTGCGTGTGTATGTGCGTGGGTTTGTGTGTGTGTTTGTGTGTTTGCGTGTGTGTCGCAAACCATTTGTACATTCGGTATATATATTTAGTTATCTCGGATGCAGTCGTTTTGTCTTGTATGAATGTTGCAGAATTAGGCGCCTATTCGTGCAGCATGTTAGTCAGATGCCCGCCGTATTTTACAGTGCCAGAGATACTTAATGAACTTATGTCAAAAACAATCCTCTGCGTTTTATAAAAATCAAACTAAACTGGTATCAAAAAGTGCTTACTTTAATTACTGGTTTGGTATTTAAAATTATTTGTTGTAAAGAATATAAGAAAATACATTTTAGTTTCACACATGGGTTTACGTATGAAGCAAATCTGTAGACCTCACAATTATAGAAATAAACGCGAGGAAACAATCCAATATTTAAGAATTTATTTACAAAGCAAAGCGCCAGTAGAACTTGCTCAGACATAGCTAATAAAATTTAATATTTAGATGTCGCAGAAAACGTAGTTTATTTATTATACACCATTTTATTGGAAATTGTTTAACAATATGTCAAATGTTCATCAACAAGGAGTTGATTTTGATCACACTTTATTTGGAACACCAAACTCATTCAACAGCATGTAAAAACGGCTGCAGCAAAAACAAAAGTCAAACGTTCCATTTAGTCATGACATACGTTACTCAACAATCTCCTGCAGAGACGTCACAACCCTCCACCCAACAATGGTTCTAAATAACGTTCTACCGGTAGAATTAAATATACATGTGGATATATTGAACTTGTTACATCCATACGCAATCCTTTTGAACAAGAAGTTCACACATATTCCGTCTTCACAACTGCAATACTATTGTTCTCGATTTCACCGTCATGACTGAGTTATTGTGAGAGGTGTAGCAATAAATATACATCCCAGTCGTCCCATGTCTGATTAAAATCGTATGAATGATTCGCTCTGATCGTTAGATTGATCTGAGAAGTGGCCAACACGTGAGTAGACTTGTTCGAAGAATCTAACGCCGGGTCACTTCCTCGCAACCAACTTTCATCAAGGAACATATACATCAAGGAACCTATACATTGTTTACGAAGTTATCAAACTATGTACACTTTATTTTCGAAAGAGATTACAGCGGTATGTCTGACATCGCAAGTAGTTTGCCACGTTGCAAGTAATTTAAAGTAGACTGGTATTTTAGTGGAATTTAGCTAACATGTCAAATAACAAATTCTCACACAGGTGCAACGTGTGCATTGACGTGCGACCACACGTCATTTAGGTGCATCTTTAACATGTTTATTCGTTCTCCGTACCTTTAGTTTAAGAAATATTTCATTCATGAAACCGCACTCTAAAAACACTGATAACGCCAAGTGGCCAAACTTTAAAAAAATCAATGTAGATAATTGTCTTCAAGTGTAAAATACTGACATGGTATTATATCCAAATAAAACCAATGTTAAGTATATAATGTATTAACTGTATCCCAATTATTGTTGCATGTTCTTTTGAAAATAAGTCATGTACTGAAAATATAATTATTAGATGTCCTTTGTTTTTTTCAATATTTTAATGTTAATTCGTGTATATTATATATATTCGTGACAATCTTACCAAGTCCCGCCTGAAGTATATGCAGTGAATAAGCAACTTTAGTTATCTCTCTCAAACATATGTAGTTTGCTGACATGTTTAGTTGTTTGAAATCTGAAGTATTGAACGTGTATATCCCGATTTAGTACAACACGTACACGTTAGATATACACTTACTTAGACAATATATGACGAACATATAACATACACGTGATGGACACATTAAGGACATATGTCCGTCAAGAGACTCGACAACCAGGCTACATGAATATATTTACAGTAAAGTATCATCCAACACTTATGTGTAAGTAATGATTTTAGTTTTTATATTGTTGAACGAATGCGTCAATTTTTTATTCTTTGTGGAAAATATATAGTAATAAAACTAGCGAAATATATTTTGTTATAAAAAGGTGTTATATGCGCTATTCAATCTGCGTCGGAAATAAAAATATAGGTAAACAATTTTCCTAACATACCCAATTCTCTTTTGAAGTAATCATGATTTATAATATGACAAATGTGTTTCTCTAAAGGAGAATGAATGATTACGGCCGATTTTTTTATTATATATTTTCAACAGGGATTTGCAATAGTAAGTGAAAACTTGTAAAATGCGGCATAAAATTATGAGCTGCACAAAATGTTTACGAAAATAAAATAAACGTTGATAAAATATTTTTTCTATAATAATGCCTTTTGAACTAGATGCACGAACTTCACAAAACGAATGCCATGTTAGATTACACGTCATTCTTCAGAATAGTTCGTTTTACTACTTTTACCGTTCACACTAACACATCGACCATTTAAAAACACGTGTACTAACTTTTACCGTTCACACTAACACATCGACCATTTAAAAACACGTGTATAAACTTTTACCGTTCACACTAACACATCGACCATTTAAAAACACGTGTATAAACTTTTACCGTTCACACTAACACATCGACCATTTAAAAACATCGTGTATCAACTTTTCCCAATCGCATCAAGATTCTTCTGTATGAATGATGTCAATAGAGAGTCGTACAATACACTGAGGGAGAGGACAAGTTGCAAGGAATCCTGCGTAGCGAGAAGATACATGAAAGAAGCATTAGCGATACGGACAGCAGAGGCAGAAATCAACGGAGATGATAGAAACTACGGGTTTCATCAAGTGATGACGTCACTCTTCCGGGTGTCATTGTATAACACATATATTGAAAAGAAACGCGAAAAACGCCACAGCTATTGTGAAATTATAGATATTTTGATAACAAATGCATTAGTAAGAAATATAGAATGTGATTTTGCAAAGAATTGAATTGCTGTCCAACAAAGCGTATTGTCATCAGATGTGTATCTGAAAGACTACCTGGCGTAAAACGGTAATCAAGGTGTACAATAATTTTATGATGACGACATGAAATAACCGTCTAATACAATGGGAGGGTTAAATAAGTAGGAAAGAATTTCCGTAGGAGAACTACGAGCTTCCACCAGGACAACAGCAGTATTGATGAAACATTCACGATAATACAAGCAAGTATCTGCAGTTATTTTTAAATGTTTGATGTTAGTAAAACCGGTATTAAGGAAAACACACAAATGTCAGTATCTATGACAACGTCGTCCCTGCACGTTTGTTACCCTTACCCTCTCCGACTGATCATTCTAGACAGTGTTGTCCCTACACAGTCGTCACTTTTGAACTTCTCCGACTGATCACTGTAGACAGTGTTCTCCATACACAGGCATCATGTTGCTACTTCTACGACTGATCATTCTAGAGAGTGTTGACCCTACATAGTCGTCACTTTTGAACTTCTCCGAGTGATCACTGTAGACAGTGTTCTCCATACACAGGCATCATGTTGCTACTTCTACGACTGATCAGTATAAAGAGTGTTGACCCTACACAGTCGTCACTTTTGTACTTATCCGACTGATCATTGTAGACAGTGTTCTCCATACACAGGCACCATGTTGCTACTTCTACGACTGATCATTCTAGAGAGTGTTGGCCCTACACAGGCGCCACCTATGCACCTCTCCGACTGATAGCTCTGTATCCAGACTGAATGTTCCTCTTCATCATCCGGAGGTGACTCATCAACGTGTTGAAGTCAGCAGCAAAGATGACAAGGGCAGGCACAACAAGCATCACTATCCCGACAGCTCCCATCGCGATGTTCGACGAATGTTGATCTGACTTCAAGAATCCAATAGACGCCATGACATTCTCGGCCTTTGTTTCCGGTTCTTCGTCTTCTGGGACAAAGATACTGACTTCTTCTCCGGTTGCTGAATGGGCAAGCACGTGACATGATTGTTTACTACTATTTATGAGTAAGTGTTGTCATTTTCATCGCTACACTTACACTGTGGTATTTTTTATTCCGACAACATGCGTAAAGTAATTATACATTTTAAATTTATTATATCCCTAATATTACAAAACAGTTAATACATTCATTATTCGGATGTAATCGTGGTGTCTACAACGTTAATGCCATATGCAAACTATTATCGGTTTCTCATCATCGCGAACATTCAAGATTTGGTCTCTCAAAATCTTATCTGCCTTATTTGTTGAAGTCAAATCCTCCGCCAAACATGTGTTCCTGTATAGCAAGTGAACGTTATGGTTTGTAATGAACCAACAAATGGGTATATATCTTTATAGCATGTATGCTCGGTATTTATCTTAAATTAACATATTAAAATAAACATAAAGCCGCATATTTTATTGATTTTGATAACAGTTCTGATAAGAGACTGGAAATTATTGCAACCAGTGTATCTTGACTACCTTCGCAGATGGCGTCTTCGCCAATCCAGTCGCCCCGCGGTCCACACTCCTTCCACAACTGTCCCGACACGAGTCTGTACCGAGGCAGGCATTGGTAGATGACTCGTCTCTGGCGGTGAGACTTCTTGTCTTCGTACCAAGTCGTGTTGACTACATTTGGAGGCCGAGGACACTCCACTTCTACAGTATAAAATCACATTACACAAGTCACAAATATTAGTTAATAGTAAGCAAATTGCAATGTTGTAGTTTGCATTGTCGAATAGTATTATGCTAATGTTTCTAAGACAAGACTGCGGGCCTGCATTGATACAACGACACGTATCAGTAAAAAACAATACCCACTGCATCAATCATACAGCAGACACATAGATAATTGCAAAATTATAAGATAAGCAATTGGCAAAACCGTGATTAAAGATATGTTACTGCATTTCAAAGGCTAACGCTTTTAACCAACCAATACTTCAAACGACGGCAGTGACCATGGCAGTGTGCTTGAACGACGAACAAAGGTAATATTTTTAACAATGTTGTGATCGTGTAAGCTATACTGAATTATGAAAATAATGATGAAATGCATGAATACTATTAATTTAACCTCAATGACAAAGTGCCTCATAAATAACTTTGTTACAGCTGCGTAAACGCACTTTATTGGCATGACACAATAATGTCGAAATTCCGTTGTTATACCAAAGTCAACTTGTTTTATATCCAGGTAAATTATATCTACATAATTTGTTATTGCTGCAACGCAAGATAAGTCAAAATAACTCATGCGCGGTCCCATAAACATTTCAAGAAAATATGCGTACCATTGTTAATAATCGATCTAAGTCCGTCTAACATCAGGTAGAAACCCTGAAACTGCTGAAAAACCTGAAATAAAGGGAACATTTGAAAACATTAGGAGGCGGTAATTATCCTCTGCAGAGTGGAAGATTATTCACTGAAAGTTTGGCGTTCGAGATACGGTTCAAGAGAAACAAACATTAACAAACACACACACATAGCATCACATATAGCTCCGCGTTTAGACATTGTTTGACTCTTGAGACTTTCATTCCCCGAAATGTAGCATAACATCCAGCTCCACGTTTAGTTATTGACTGAGATTGAAAGATCAACTCACTCTGACATTTCGGAGTTTCTCCACTCCACGTGCCATTCGCCTCGCACGTGCGCTCCTTGTCTCCCCCGGACAATGACCGTCCCTCGAGACACGTATAGACGACAAGTGACATGTACGTCACTGAAGTCACATTGTACGCTCCCATGTGTGGCAGTTCAAGCATAGGACACGCGATCGCTTGGGAGAAATGACAGCGTAATTGTATATTGAAGTAAACACATATCATCAATAAAATATTACGAGTAGCAAATTGTCATCTTAGAAGGATGAAGGGGAGTCGGGAAACCAAATGGTCATGGAGAAGCTTCGGAAACTAATAATAGGTGATACAGTACTAAAAAGGGCACATGTGAAATATTGAAAGACTTAGAAAGAGAGCATGGAACACATTAGCTTAGGTTGTTAGAGAGTAAAAAGTACGAACAACATTAAGATTGAGAGAGTGTTATGGGATATTGAATAGTTGATTCGTTTATTCAAACATTGGCAACAATATACATGATACAATGCAAGATAACCATGTATATAATATACAGCGGTATATATATATATATGTATATATATATATATATATATGTATATATGTGTGTGTGTTTTAATAACACTGCAGGTAGACAACTGTCGATGAGAAGGCAGAAAGGATTTGGTGATGAGACTCCTTATATGATCAACTGAAAGTCGAGGATGGTTGTATCTCAGGTCCGGATATCTATCAAAAAATTTGTCCAATGCCTGCGGTTCTGTGATAGTGGCAATGTTTTATTTTTGATATTTGCCATCCTTTGCTAACAACCAAAAAACTGTTAGTTTGACTACTATCTTGAAACGCACTATTAACGGATCGAATGGAAGCGTTTTGTTTTACCTGTGCACACGACGTCTTCGCCTTCCCAGGTTGCTTCTTTGCTACAGACGAGTGTCATGTGAGGACCTTCGCGGTAGTAGCCGGACTCACACGTATACGTCGCTCTGTTCAGGTATCTTGTCCCAGTCGTCTCGCCCATGGCATTGTGCATGGATGGAGGCTGTCCACATGTCACTTCTTAAAGCAATCATCGACATATGCCATGAATCGCAGTGTGTTCAATAGAACTGTACAAACACGCGCATACGTCCATATATGTATAAACTCAAGTACGTGTAAACGTGCATGCCCTATGAATACATGCAGGCGTGTTTCTGCCGAACGATTGGAAGGTGTGTTTACATATATCTCTTAAAGTAGAAAATCCAGCTTCCCGTCGAAGAAAAATGGAAGATGAATTGAAGGTTGTTAGGTTGACATGGGACACTGGAGCAAGGAGAGGCGAAGACAGAGGGGTCTGGCGAGTTTGTTTCGGGCCGCGAGCTGTACACGTGCAAGTACGCAAGCTAAGTAATAAACAACCCATATATGTACAGACCCTAAACGTTTGTTTAGTCAAAGACATACCGAAAATGACCTTCGAGGTGTTTCGTTACTCACTGATATAAGTAACTAACTCGTGAAGGACAGGTAACTAGAGATTGTTCAGTGAATAACAAATCAAACATACATTGTGAACCGTTTCTCTACTCACTTGTACAGGTAACTAACTCGTGAAGGACAGGTAACTAGAGATTGTTCAGTGAATAACAAACCAAACATACATTGTGAACCGTTTCTGTGCTCACTTGTACAGGTAACTAACTCGTGAAGGACAGGTAACTAGAGATTGTTCAGTGAATAACAAACCAAACATACATTGTGAACCGTTTCTCTACTCACTTGCAACTCCAGTTGCCTGTGAGTTTACACTCACAGGTGGCGTCTACAGCTGTGTGGTTGTGGCCTGCAGCGCAGGAGTAAGTCACCTTTGATCCCACAACAACGCCATCGTTGTAGAATTGAACGTTCGATTTTTCACTGGTTTGAATTGCAGGACAAGTGATTTCTGAAAACAAATATTTAACGGTTCGTCAAACATGTTTGCAGTGCGACGACTTTGACCTAGATACGCTAAGAAGACATAAAAGTGAACACACGTTAGCGTATACGAACTATAAATAAATATAGTATATCAGTGTGCACCAAATGCGGAACTTGCCTCTGTGTTCAGGCAGGTAGTGTGGCTGATTTGGAAGAGTGCGTTTTCGACCGGCGATAGGAGGATCCGAATAGTTATTTAACTGCACCTTTCTTTATACCCCCAACTGCACTCATGCAAAATCACCCAATTAAATACATCTTCCCTGCAGCGGAAGTACACTCCCCCTGCTTGGAGGGGTCGCGCTGACTACCCCCTCCTTTCAACCAAGTCAACCGCTCTGGTGACTGATCACAGCAAACTAATCAATACAAATCAGATAGACTTTGTGATCAAACCACCTTCAAACGCTGGGTGTTCTCCACTCCACAGCTCGTCTTCACCGCAAGACCGAGTCAAATCACCGCTGACATAACGATATGCGTACTGAGGTCGATACGTGACATTCGCCCCGACTGTCAGACCTCCCACTGAAAGTACACCTCCGACGACGTTTCCCGGCGCCCGACATATAGTTTCTGCAACCATGCAATACGATTTAAAGTTAATTATTAAAACATTATGTACAATGTTGTACTCCATATTTTGCAACTTTTTTCATTGTTACTATTTTAAACATATGTCATTTTTGTATATCGTTAAGACTATCTATTCATTCCTATTTTGTTTTATATATTTATCCAATTTGTTATTGATTTTATATGTCGATTTTATACATTTATGTATGTATGTATGTGTATATATATATATATACATATATATTGAACTATACGTTTTCTCATTTAAGCTTTGTTTAGCACACTTTGATTTAATGGATATTTAATAATTATTATACATTATTTAAATATTCGGATTTTTGGTCAATTGCAAACACCCTTGAACATTGTGTTCAATGCTAAAATAAAGTGTATAGTTATTATTAGTAGTAGTATTGTAAATGTTATTGTTATTATTATTAATATTATCATTACCATTATTAGAATTGTTATTACTATATCAATGTTATTGGTTACGGGTATGTACAGTCGCTTATTAATAAACATTTCAATAACACAATGTCATTGTAATAATTGGTGTGTGTTTTATTAAACAATATTGTGTTGCAGAAGGTCGTCGTAGGAATGTGTACACCATTCCTAGTACGTTACACAGCACTTATATTTGTTGCATAAATACACCACTGTCCTTCTGGACAATAACTATATGGACATATATTAATGTACGTTGACACACGAGAGGTGTTCCTGACCACGCCCCTCCACCGAAACACGTCCTCAGTTGACTGCCCCTCACTCTGTGGTAGCCGGGCAGACACTGCATGGTGACGACGTCTTCGTAGTAGACGCCTGTCTGTGTCTCCACCTCACTGCCGACGCCGGCCACTTCGCCACACCGAATCTCTGTGACAGTCGGTAATGCATTTATCGATTAGCACATTGTCTTTGTTTTTTTAATGTCATTTAAAAAAAATTGTAATAATTATGTACCTTTATCGCGTTATTATAAAGAAATGATATGTTGCACCACCAGGACATAGCTTTATAATTATTATAATTAGGTATTAACACTAAATAAAAGTATATTATATTAATTTACATTTACATTATACAATATCAACAAATATAAAATATCCCAGCTTTCAACAGGAAAAGCCGGTAAGTCAGATATGATTGATGCATATTTATAAAGTGGCCTATACAACAGCTTAAAGTTGGTACTTCAATTCATACAAGTATTTATCCGTACTTTCACAACTTATGGACACATGAGTCCAGTGTCCGTCGACTGTGCAGTGAGACTGTCTGGGCGTGCCCTCGTAGCCGACGTCACAGCTGTAGATGACGTCACAGCCCCTGCGCACGCAGCCGTCATTCGTGAAGGCATTCTTCATTGGTGGCGGCGCTCCGCAAGTTACTTCTGGTGACACAACATTACGACTAATGGAAAACGGTTTTCATTGGTAAACAATAGTGTGACCGAATTGTGCTTATCTAGTTATTGTGATACTTTAGGTTGTTGTACTTCTAAAATACAATATTGTTGATAAATCTAAATATGCAAGTTATTGATATACAATACATGCAACACAAAACACACACCATACACACTCACACCATGGACACCATGGACACCATGGACACCATGGACACCATGGACACCATGGACACCACGGACACCACGGACACCACGGACACCACGGACACCACGGACACCACGGACACCACAAACACCACACACACCACACACACCACACACACCACACACACAACACACACAACACACACAACACACACAACAAACACAACACACACAACACACACCACACACACCACACACAACACACACAACACACACAACACACACAACACACACAACACACACAACAAACACAACAAACACAACAAACACAACACACACAACACACACCACACACACCACACACAACACACACAACACACACAACACACACAACAAACACAACACACACAACACACACCACACACACCACACACACCACACACAACACACACAACACACACAACACACACAACACACACAACAAACACAACAAACACAACACACACAACACACAAACCACGCACACGCACACGCACGCCATACACACTCACACCATGGACACCATGGACACCATGGACACCACAAACACCACACACACGCCACACACGCCACACACACCACAAACACCACACACACGCCACACACGCCACACACGCCACACACGCCACACACGCCACACACGCCACACACGCCACACACGCCACACACGCCACACACGCCACACACGCCACACACGCCACACACGCCACACACGCCACACTTACACACACACACACACACACACACACACACACACACACACACACACACACACACACACACACACACACACACACACACACACACACACACACACACACACACACACACACACACACATACAGACAGACACACACACACACACACACACACACACACACACACACACACACACACACACACACACACACACACACACACACACACACACACACACACACATACACATACACCACATACACATACACATACACACACAAACTAGGGAAATGTATTTATAGGAATTCGCTAACTTCATCGTCGATAATTATTGAGGATTCCATCAGTGGATAATGATCTCCTGAAATGTGTAACAACAGGACAAAATAGACTAAATATAAAACAAATAAACCTATAAAATACACTCAAAAGCGCAACGTGTCGCACCTTCGCAAGCTAGTGAAGGTCTCGTCCATTCGCCATTCAGTTCACACCGGCTGAACCCAACGCCTGACAACCGCTCGTAACCATGGTAACAGGAGTAAACAACTTTCCCGCCAACAGTGTCGCCATTGTGCATCGTGTAGTTGGCATTGACGACCTCTAGCGGCAATCCGCAGTGCACCTCTGTAGAAAACCGACTACGACATTAAGCGGTGTCAGTTAGTTAAATTGTTTTAGATATGCCATATGACTACTTTATATGACAATTTGCCCCTGCAGTTCGATTCTTGTCTCATCATATTTTATGTACATTTTGTGTGAATGAATGAATGAATGAACGTTTATTCAGAACATTGGCAACAATATATATACACAACATCCAAACAAGTTTAACTATAATACAAGTGAGAACACACACTGTTTGAAGGGGGTAAATAAGTCAATAACTCATTGACTTTTGTGTAAAGTTACCCCTGACAAATATTTATATATACCTACGTGTATATGTATACACATACATACATATGTACATATACGCATAGACACATATACATACATATACACACATATATTGTGAAAATTTTCTACGTGGTATCTATTTCGACTTGCTGGCCTACCTATGTAGCTTACTATTTCAACATATATTTGAGAAAGTCACTCTTTCGTGTAGACCAAATACAACATGGATACTTTACGACATGCTATTACCTTACTGTTGCTGTTCCTTCTTGTGTGACATGTCTGTGTGTAATCTTGCGTGGTCAATTGAATGAACTCACACGTTTCTGTTAGTTGGCCTTACCAGCGCACGCCGGCGGGGTTCTGCTCCATCGTTTGTCTGCCTGACACCGCCGGGTCCATTCTCCGGCCGCCTTTCGCTTGAAGCCGGGACGACATTCGTACGTGACGTTTGTCAGGTAGGCGTCGTCTGTCGTGCTGACAAGGGCATGTGCCACATGACACGACTGGATTTGACAAGAGGAGCACGTGCGCACTTTCGTACATTCATAATCACAACAAGTGGAATTTGATCTTCAGAAAATGCATATGGATAAACCAACAAAGACTGATTGCCGATGTAAGAGACGGCGAATTTATTACAAATTAACAAGCAAGAAACGTAATAGAATCAATATAAACAACTTATGTGTATATATATACACATAAGCACCTATATATACCTTTACCTATATATATATATATATATATATATATATATATATATAAAGGTATATAGGTGCTTATGTGTATATATATATATACACACACATAAGCACCTATATATACCTTTACCTATATATATATATATATATATAGTAAAAGGGCGCTATATATATATATATATATATATATATATATATATAGCGCCCTTTTCAGCCTAAACTGCCCAAAGGCGCTTTACACTTAGTGGTTAACACCATTACACGAATTAAGGCAAACATTACTTCATTTCAGAATGACGCATCTAGTCTTTTTTATTCCTTTTGCTCAAATTCAACTTCTACCCTGTAATTGTACAAGTGCATATGCCTCCATATATTAGTATATATTACTTCTGATTTATATATCCGAGTGTTTCTTTCTCTAATTACGCTAGTATCAATCAATGTACATGTGTATAAATACACTGTACTATTATTATATGACAGTGTGTCACGTGTGAAATTATGAATTGCTGTGACCAGCGTATACAATGACGACATACGACAGACACAACAAATACACTATCTATATATACTATCGCTCTGTTGAACAATATAATTAACAGTAACGGTGACCTTTAAGTTACACAGTATATACAATATAATAAGCGAACACAATTTTAACAATGGCCTATTCATCATTCTGGTTAGTACACAGCGGCGACCGTAACTATGTCTGAGAGTAAGTTTAACTTGTTCGGATGTTCCCGTACAAATACATCAACAATTGAGATATAAACTATATAAGAGATTGAAATTATAAGAACCCTGCATAGAGAACACCAAGTCAAGTTAGTTTATGGCGATGAAGCGTAGGTCAGTCGCAATCGGGAGATTTCGCGTTCGAATCCGCTTTTTGCCATTTCAAGCAGTTGACATGTTCGTTCACTCCGGTTCTTTCAGTTTTATGAAAGAAAAACTGACTGCAGACATTGATGTACATTTGGGTAAAATTAGTGTTCGCGCAGAAATTACAGAGTGGCTGAATCTTTCCAGAAAAGTCGCCGTAGAATAAAGTGAAAAGCGTTATGAAGTGTCAAACGAACTAGACCCCGATTTATTTAACAGTTTTGATTTATTGTATTGTTACTTTTAAAGCTGCTTGTAATAACATATTACAATTATTAGCATTATTATTACTGCTCACTGTTACAAATCAGACCACGTACGTTCACACTTGACTGGGTTACTCCAGGTGCTGTTTTCTGTGCACGTGCGTACACCGTCACTGCTGGTCAGATTGTAGCCCAAGGCACATGACAGTTCGCACGTATCGTTGTAATATTTTGTCTCGTTTACGCAAGTGACGTCATTTTATAACCCGTGTTTGGCCACAGTGACGGGTGGACATGTGACAGCTGCAAAGTTCAAAAGGTAGCATAAAAAAAATTGTGCATTCACTTGCGTTTAGTAGTTAGAAACACACAGTACTGCAACCTGCAAAAGCGGAAAACTGCAGAATTTCAGATACATGCAATTATAGTTGACACGTTACACGTATAAATAACAACACCAATCAATTGTTTTCACTAAATTTAATTCAACATAATTTAAAATTCAAATTAAGCTAAAGTTTACACTTTTACATTACTATGCCAGCAATTGTTAGTTACATAAATAAAATACTATACAATTGAACATCAAAATCCGGACTCACGGTAGGGTAAAACAGTTGATGAAGGAATATAAGCTCCTGCTTGCAACAAGACGAAGATGATGCAATTAATAAGTAGTGTCGTAGAGTTACTGGCATATATATATATATATGGCATATATGTATATATATATATATATACGCCAGTAACTATATATATATATATATATATATATATATACAAAGAAAGCAGCAAAGAATGCCCTGGATACATACAGAGGAAATTAAAGGACTGGACGACCCCTGATATATGGCGAGCCATCGATGTTAGAAGAGAGCTGAAGAAGAAATTACTAGGTGCAAGATCACTAAGGATAAAGGGAAAGTACCAAGACAAGTACATATATGCTAACCAGGAGGTGAAAAGACTTGTGAGAGGAGATCAACGAAACTGTGAAGACCTGGCAACTCAAGCAGAGGAGGCAGCACCGCGCAATGAGCAAGGAACAGTCTACAAACTGACGAAGATCATCAGAGGCAAATGTTATACAGCCAACAACACGCTTGTCAAAAAACCAGGGAAATCTACTAACAACAGATAAGGAGCAGGAGATACGCTGGATCGAACATTTCAGAGAAGTGCTGAAAAGTCCACCATCCGAAGAAGAGACAGGCTTTTAGGACGCTAAAAAAAAGTGACATAAACGTGGACATCCCTACTAAAGATGAGATCATCACAGCCATCACGTCCTTGAAGAATGGCACAGCCCCTGGCCAAGACAATCTGATCGCTGAACTGTTCAAGGCAGACTCAGAACTATCAGCCTCTATCGTGATCTAGGGTTGCCTACATCACAAAAACAATTTCCGTAATGACCCCCGTCGCACACACCTCTGCCCGTCGCACACCCCCACTCCCCGTTGCATCCCGCCCCGCTCCCCGTCCACAACGGTGCCAATCAAACCTTTCTCTGAAGTGGATACAGTGACAAGCCCAGTCTGTTCACGGTGCCAGGGAATTCAGGAAGTTACTAATTTAATCATAAAAAGTAGATATACTTTGTTTCAACATATTGTGTTGCTACACTTTAACTCCTGTCGGCAGTTAAGGTCGTCGGTTAACACTTTAAAGGGATGCTTGTTTCACAACATCCAATAAGTTACAGTGTGTTAATTACAGCTGTCAAAGTGCATGCATGGCCAGACATACCACGTGTTTAGTCTGTAGAGCATCACCGTGGGAAAGACAGCGCTAGCAAATAGTCAATAATCATCCAACGAGCTTCTAAACTTACAACACACAGCAGGAAACATTATAATTAGTACTAACAGTCAATAACAATGTTAAATTGTTGTATTCAAATAAAAAACTATGAATAAAACTATGATAGTTTTATATTGCAATTACAACAATTATAAAACTCTTTTTATATTCTTCTCAGACATTTATTTTCAAAAAACCATAACTATTTAATGTAATTTAATGGTTCTACCTAACGTCATCTTAATTTATTTATTTAAATGTATAATTCTACACCTGTAAATGTTATTAATGTCTAGGCGCGCATTAATTACACTGATATTTTGGCCGCTGTAATTGCTGTAGACTGACAGGTGCAGACATAATAATATGCCCACGTGCCACTGCAGTCATCAGCAGGCTGCTGGCAGTCAAAGTTGTAACACTGTACACAGGCATAGCATTGGATGACGTCACCGTACTGACTTGTAGTGGACAAAATATGTGTTGATAAATTGTAACAACTGAATTATGACAGTTTCTTCAGGAATCTGGAGCGGCATTATTTATAAATTTAACAATTCTTTAATGTGTATCATTCTCTGAGGGGATATTTGTATTTCCGTAATACAGCGGCAGTTTCTGTAATGCCGTAATCTGAGGTGAATTTCCCTAATGTTTATGGAAAATCCGTAATGGTAGGCAGCCCTGGTGACCCCTGTTTTCACAGCAGTATGGCAGGGGGAAGAATACAAGATGAATGGACTAAATGCGTAATAATCAATATCCCAAAGAAAGGAGTGGTAAGCCATTTCATTATCTGGCGTGCAATTTTAACATGGGATAAAAATTCCCTATGGTTTAACATGGGATAAAAATGGCCTATGCTTTAACATGGGGGTGAAAATTCCCTATGGTTTAATATGGGATAAAAACCCAAAAAGTGGTCGGATACCTTTGCGATAAAATTCCCTATGCTTTAACATGGGGGTGAAAATCCCTATGCTTTAACATGGGATCGGAACTACTTTTCCAAGCTCATTTGCATAACTAACCACGCCCACAATGCCCAGCTCGCTCGTGATTGGTCATTTGCACTTCCCCTAGCCCGCGCAAAAGACCTCATTTGCATAAATCATTAGCGTAAGAAAATGCGCGTTCTGGGGGAAATCCGTATCTCTTAACATGGGATTTCCTCCAGGGCGCGCAAGTTGCCCGCGCTGGACCACTTATATTACTACTTACGTGTTAATTCATGCGTACTAATCTGATTATGTACAATCGTATGTGTGTGAATACGTACGTAGGTATGTATACGCGCACATAAATATATGCATCATGCATGCATGCAATGCATTCATACAAGCATGTGCATGCACTTATGCACACATGCACATATGCACACAAACACACGTACACACATGCGTACATGTTGTGTATGTTCAGGTTCCGCCAAGCCCCAGAACACATCTCTCCTGCACCGCTTAATAACGCAATTAAGGCGACGCGTTATTTCATGACACACTCAAGCGAGTTTGGCGTCGATGAAAATCGTATTGCAGTCGGAGGTAATCTTTGTCTATTATCAGGTCAAGGCTATCAGGATATATATGTAATGCTGACAGGAGGAAAGGTGACAAGAGAAAAAGCGACAGGAAAGAATGGATCGGAAGAGAATGTGACAGGAGAGAAGACGACAGGGGGGAAAGACAACAACCAGACAGATGCAAACCGAAGAAGGAGCTATTCTAAGGCAGTGATTGAGGGGGCAATGAGGAAAGAGAGGGTGTATATGGGTGACTCCATTATGAGAAAGACGGACAAGACACTGAGCAAGGGGAAGGATGTCGTTGTTTGTTTACCGGGGGCTAGGATTGAACATGTAACTGACAGGGGTAGAGAAGGTATTGGGACATGGCAAGGGGGGTCTATACTGGTACATGTAGGAACAAATAATGCAGACAGGGAGGGAACAACTGCGATAGTACAGAAGTATAGACAGTTAGTGAGGAAGCTAAAGAAGATGAGAGTCGAACAGGTTATTTTGTCAGAAATGTTGCCAGTAATGGGAGGAAGGGGGGCAACGTATAGAAATTGCAAGAGGATGGCGATCAATGCACTAGCTGAGCAGATGTGTGAAGACGAGGGGGTGGGATTCACAGATTTATGGGGATACTATGTTGGGAGGGAAGATATGTACATGAGAGATGGCCTCCATCTTAGTGGAAAGGGGGCAGCAGTTTTCTCAGAGAATCTGCTGCAATCTGTTGACAGTGGGACAGGTTGCATCTATTTAAACTAGATTCGCAGGGGGGACTCAAAGAAAAGCCTGAAAATGGAGGCATAGACAAAGACAGCACAAATAAATCAGCAATTAACAGTCTGGAAAACTCTTCTGAAGCTGGATATAAATGTGTTTGTTTAAATGCAAGGAGTATAGTAAACAAAAGAAATGAACTAAACATTATGGTAGAAGATATTGACCCTCATATAATAGGTATAACCGAATCCTGGACCACCACCGATATATCAGATGCTGAATTGGGACTGACAGGATATGTAATGTTTAGAAAAGATAGAATAGGAAGAAAGGGAGGTGGAGTTATTTTATATATTAAAGAATCTATTCAGGCTTATGAAATAAAATTAGAAAGAGAAGCAGATTGCGAAGAAGCTGTTTGGTGTAACATAGTTACAGGAAACTCAACGTTAACAGTTGGGTTAGTTTATCGAAGTCCAAACATAAGCACAGAAGAGAATGAAAAAATACAAAACGCTATAAGGGAAGTAAGCAAACGGGACTGTATTATTATGGGGGATTTTAACCATGGGCATATACAATGGAAATCTCTACAGAGTATGGGGAGAGAGGACCACAAGTTTTTAGTTTTAGTTCAAGATACATTCCTTTCTCAACATGTGCTAGAACCAACCAGGGGTGAGAATGTGTTAGACATAGTTTTGTCCTCACAGAATGAATTAGTTAACAATGTCAAGATATGTGAGCCACTGGGGAGTAGCGATCACAACCAGATACATTTTACCATCAATGTAAAATCAGAAAGGAGTAGTAAAAAGCAGTATAAGAGAAATTTCCACAAAGGAAGGTATAAGGACATGAGGAAATAGTTAGCAAAGATAGACTGGAATAAGACACTGAAAAATAAGACGGCAACAGAATGCTGGAATATATTAAAGAGTGAATTTAAGTGCATAGTCGATAAATTTGTACCCTTAAAAAAACAAGGAAAACGGTCCAAAAAGAAACACTTATCGAAAGAAGCCATTAGAAAATTAAGTATAAACAAATGATGTGGAAGTCATATAGATGTACTGGAAATGATGAAGACTACAACAGTTATAAAGAAGCACTTAACCAAGCTACAGCTGAAATTAGAAATTCAAAGAAAAGCTATGAACAACAATTAGCTAGTAATATAAAACATGACAGCAAGAGTTTTTATGCGTATGTTCGAAGCAAACAGAAAGTTCAAGATAAAGTCGGTCCTCTAGAAGATAGTGCTGGAAATATAATATCAGAGGGATTCATAATGGCAGAAGACCTGAATGAGTACTTTAGTTCACTGCCAAATACCAGAGGCTAAGTTCAAGGGGGCAGATTCAGTCTATTTAGGACAATTAATTGTAACCCTGGAAATGGTAGCTAAGAAAATAAGGGCTATGAAGGATAATAAATCACCTGGAGTGGATGGTATTTCACCCAAACTACTATTGGAAATTGTAGAACAAATTAGCGTACCCCTTGCAACAGTTTTCAACTCGTCATTGGAAGAGGGAGTGGTTCCTTTAGAATGGAAAGAAGCAAACATTATACCGTTATTCAAAAAAGGTTCGAGAAACAAGTCAGATAACTATAGACCAGTGAGTTTAACATCAGTGATTTGTAAATTATTAGAAAGACTAATTAAAGATCACATGGTGGATTTTCTTGTTAAACAAAACTTGATAAACCCATCTCAACATGGTTTTTTTAAAGCGAGGTCATGCTTAACAAATATGTTATGTTTTTTTGAAGATATCACTAAGTGGGTAGATGATGGATCACCAGTATATATCGTCGATTTTCAAAAAGCTTTTCACTAAGTACCACATCAAAGATTACTGCTTAAACTAAAGGTCCATGGCATAGGAAATGGTATAATAAACTGGATAGAACAATGGCTGATTGACAGAAGACAACGTGTAGTAGTTGATGGGGAGGCTTCAAACTGGAAATCGGTATTGAGTGGGGTACCACAGGGATCAATATTAGGTCCTATATTATTCTTAATATATATCAACGATTTGGATGATGAAATAACAAGCAAGGTGTTGAAATTTGCGGATGATACAAAAGTGTTTAGAAGGATTAAAAGTGATGGAGATAGACAGCATTTACAAGATGATCTTGACAGGTTGATCAAATGGTCTGGAAAGTGGCAAATGCTGTTCAATTTTGGGAAATGTAAATGCCTCCACACAGGACAAGGGAACGAAGAAGTAGAATATACAATGGGGGGTACTGTACTAAGTACTACTGTAAAATAAAAGGACTTAGGGTTAACCATTAGTGCTGATATGAAGATTTCAGAGCAGTGCGGAATTGCAGCTTCAAAGGGAAATCAAATCCTTGGATTAATTAGGCGAAACATAACGTATAAGGAAAAAGAGCTAATAATACCGCTGTACAAAACAATAGTTAGGCCTCATTTAGAATATTGTATTCAAGCGTGGAGGCCATATCGCAGGAAGGACATAGATATGCTAGAAAGAGTGCAGAGGAGAGCAACTAAAATTATACCAAATCTGTTGGATCTTAGTTACGAAATACGCCTAAAAAATGCGGTTTAACAACACTAGAGACCAGGAGATTGAGAGGAGATCAGATAGAAGTGTTTAAAATATTGAAGGGTTATGAAAATATTGATAGAAATATGTTTTTCTCGGTTAAGAAAGATAGAAGGACTAGAGGACATGATCTTGCATTAGCAAAGGAGCAGAGTAGATTGGATATAAGAAAGTTTTCATTTTCACAAAGGACTGTAAATGAATGGAACAGATTACCTGCTGATTGTGTGGGTGCTAGTAGCGTGAATATGTTTAAAAATAAAATCGACATATACCTCAGACGGGCGGGATACACATAGATAAAAGGGTCGGACTCTCGATAAGCCAAAGGGCTTCCTTGTCCACCTGCCACCTATAGTTAATTCTCTGGGTGGCAATCTTGTTAAATCTTGTTAAATAGAACGACGAAGCCTCATTGACGCACCTCCATCCCGCTTAAGACATTGTGAGGGACACTGTACACTGCGCACTTTGCCATGCAAATGATCGACATTTTTATGACATGCATATTTGCGATATAACAACACTGCGTTACCCTTCGTGTACACTTTGGAGTAATGACTCAGATAATTGACCCAGCGTGCTATTGCGTTAGGTCGTTTTAAAAAAACCAAGAATCCCGATGACAGGGGTGTTTTATTTTCTTATAAATGTACGAGCAGTACCACAGTATGTACAAACGGCATAGAACAATGGATTTGTTGTAGAAAAAATACCATACTTGAAATGTAGTTATAGATGTCAGTCTAACGAGAACGATTTTTATAGTTGAGGATAATTGTAAAATTAGCTATAATATAATAATTGGCTAGTTTGAACCTCCACAGTTCCTTCATCAGTGTTAATATGCGCAAACACATGTTGTCATGTGACGATGTCGAGTGACAATCACCTAATTTCACTAAATTAATCATTAATTTAGAGCCTTCCCAATATCACTATCTACGGATTCAACCTGAGTACATACACATGGTTCAGGATATGTTATCATTCACTCGTGCATCACATTAAGTTCCAATTCCTACCGTAACGTGTTCTTTGGCATTCAGGCGACGGTGCTGGAGGAAATTTAGCGGCTGCAATGACTTTGAAATTCCGGGACATGAATTGGCGGCCTCGGATCAAGCTGCAGGTACTGATCTACCCGCCTCTACAGAGTATCGACTTCATGACCCCGTCGTATCAGGAGAGCGTGTGTGATGGGGTCATGGAGCACGCGTTGATGCGTGAATTATGGTCAGTACTTCCAACCGTTTTATGCATATCATAGGTGCAAACATCTGGAAGTTAAACTGCACATATTGTTAATGTGATCAAGTGCATTAGTCTATTTTATCACTAAAACTATTTAAACACATGTTTCACCAACTTATTAATTATTATTAATCATAATAATATTAGTTATTATTAATCACATATTAATTATTATTAAATATATAAATATATATATGTATACATATATATATGTATATATATATAAATATATATATATATGTATATATATATATATATGTATACATATATATATATATATATATATATGTATATATATATGTATGTATATATATATATATATGTATGTATATATATATATATGATATATATATATATAGTCTTATTGCTAGTGGAATATTTGAAACATGTATTTTTTATTTTGCAGTTCAAAACTATTTTGTTTTATTAGGCGTCACGAACTCATTTGGATATGGTGTTTTATAAAATAAAATATATTATTATTTTGTTAATATGATGCGCAATCGTCAAAGGTTAACATTAAGAACAACTACACAACATCATTACGCTGTCTATGTAACTGTGTAATATGTCCTTCCCGTATGCCACATCAAAGGCAAGTCCGCACAATGACGATGTGTTTGTTTAATGTGCTAACTTGGCAATCAGAAATTGGTAATTGTTGGTGTTGTTAATTGAATAACACACGCGATGTGGATGTCATAAGAGAGTTAAGATTGAATGTCCTTAGTGAATATCATCTCCTCTTGTAGGCTGTGGTACGGCTTCGGAGACGTAAAAGACCTTCCCCTCATCGATTTCTCCCGCAACTGTCACACGACGGCTGCCGCGAAGGCCCGCTACGGCCGACAGGTGCCCTGGTCTGCTCTCCCTGACACCTACGACAAGTCAGCTCAGAAACGACAATCCCTGGCGTGTCGTCGCGGAAATGAAGCCCTCTGGAATAGAGTCAAGACGGTGTTTACTGACTCGTATTTCGCTCCCCTCATGGCACGTGACCTGCGTAGACTTCCTGAAGCGCTAATCCTTAACGTAAAGCACAGTGTTCTGAGGGACGACGGGATTATATACAATCGGCGTTTGAGAGCAGCAAGAGTGAAGGTAACCACAACAATGTACTGCGCCCCGCATCATATATTCGTATATCCTGAAAGTGAAGTGGCGAAAAGAATGGTGCGAGATATCGGCAACTTCCTGAATTGCCGACTTTAGATCAGTTGCATGTTCTAACGTAATAAAGAATATCGGGCGAATCAAGCGGCAGTGTTCGTTATTCGTTGGCCGACTCAGACAGGCAAACAGCTTTTCAGCGTCAAATATGGAGAACGCGTGTTTCATTCTGTGTGTTGTATGGATATACCACACACACACACACAACACACACACACACACACACACACACACACACACACACACACACACACACACACACACACACACACACACACACACACACACACACACACACACACACACACACACACACACACACACACACACTCACACACACACTCACAAACACAAACACACACACACACACACACACACTCACATACACACACATACACACTCACAGACACACACACTCTCTCTCACACACACACGCACACCAACATGAACACGAACACGCACCGGTATACGCACACGCGCACACACGCATACACACAAAAAAACCAGCCGCACATACAATCGCATGGACACACAAAAGCGAAGCTCTCCACACAAGCCAGCCACACGAGGACAAGCCGCGGTATTCTCTCTCTCTCTTTCTATATATATATATATATATATATATATATATCCATGATCCGCGAATAGTTTTTGCAAATCTTCGATTGTTGCGTGCGTTGTCACTGACTTCACGACTGAGCTACCTAACCATTTAGAATAAGCATCGACCACAAACAGTATCATTGTGCCTTCAGTAGGTCAATCATAATCAATATGTAGACGTTATCAGGGTCTCTGTGTGAATAGCAATGGCTTCATGGCTACGCGAGTTGATTCCATCGCGTTTTGCTCGCATTGAAAACTAAGTTTCGACACTTGTTCTATGTGTGCATCTGTGCCTGTCCACCATATGTACGATCGCGCCAGTGTTTCCATTTATATAGCGTTCACTCCGGGGTGTGCGCTCCGTGTGTACGCTGCTGTCACTGTCAACTCATTCACCTGCTCGGTCAGTTCAACATAGAAAACAGGCGAAGGTGTTACAAGTAGCTTTGTTGACGAAGGCAGTCTTGACAGTGCATCGCAGTGCTCGTGTGTAATACCAGTTCGATACTTAATTGCGTAATTGTACCCTGTACAAGGGTCCACCTTTAAATGCACCCACTCGCATTGTGTGGCATCGCTCGCTTTTCCTTAAATGTACTGGGTGGTGATCAGTGACCAGTGTGAACTGAGTTCAGTACAGATACTGGTGATATTTATTCACTCAAATATCAGGCGCATACCCTGTCTCTCTTTTCCGCTGCTGATTAGCTTCGTGATGCAAATGCTATCGGTCTTTTTCAAACATCGGACATAACATGAGACAGGACTGCGCCGCGACATATGGTAAGGAATCATATTCAAGTTACATCGGCTTACTCGGGTCGAAATAAACAAGGAGTGCGCCCGACTGTAACGCCTCCTTCATTTTGATGAACGCGTCTTCGTGTGGCTTCTGCCACACCCACTTCACACCTTTCTTTAGCAACACATTCAACGGTGTCAGTTTTGTAGAAAGGTTCTGCACGAATCGACCATAGTAGTTCATTATTCCGATCCATGCTCTCAATTCCTTCACATGTGTGGGCCTTGGCGCACTGCGGACTACTTTTACCTGATCCGCCGTCGATCGCTTCAATGTAAAAGTAACGTTATTAGGTTTTTCATATGTTCTTGTTCCATCATGCTAATCAACCAAATGTCGTCCAGGAATATGCACACATTCGGAATGCCTGCCAGCAAACTGCGATGAAGTTTTGAAAATGTCGATCCACACGCAAGCGACGCGTACATATCTTCCAATTTTTGCAGAGGATACTTATCCACTACGATTGCTTGGCTTACAGTCACCTTTAAGTCACCACAAATTCTCACTCCAGTTCCCTATCTGACAGGAACAATTGGTGCTGCTCATTTGCATAATGCTACAGGTTGTTGTATTGTGGGATGCGCCTGTATGTGGCTGCACCATAATAAGCTATGGAATATTTCAATTTTTATTAAGTTTTTATCCAGGACACAGCGGCGAAGTTTATACAGTTGGTTTTATGAAAGTCTAATGATGATGCTGGACTATACAGTTTTAGTAAACGTTTTATAATTTTTTGGTATTTTAGTAACTTTTACATTGTGTGCACCTGTCTAGTTGAACTGCACCTGTGTTGCAACATTGCTGGCCGACAAGGCGTGACGTTGACAACAAGAACATTGTGAACCACCATTCCTACAGCATGATCACATACAATAGAACTGAATTACAGCTGATTAGATGTGCCTCTGTCACCCGACTTTACCCAGCACTGGACAAATGTATTGCACCGCATGAACGCTTGAATCATCGTCGTCGGACTCGTAGGGGCTGTAAGGCTGGCATGTCCAAGAAAATAATTATTGCTGTACTGACTAATCCTCGCGCCCCACCCCGTTTTACTGTGAGACGCAACGCCTGCCTACACAATCTTATTGCAGTGGACATTCCCACATCTCCACGTGTAACTAAGTGTGCGAGACCTACAATAACTGCATGTCTATTAAATACCCGGTCCGTGAACTCTAAAGTGGATCAACTTGTCGAGTTGCTTGATTAAAACGAACTTGATATTCTAGCACTGACAGAAACCTGGCTTAGCCCGGGTGATGCTAGTCGGACAGTGATAAATTCGTTGTCACAAAACGGCTACAAATTTGACCCCAAACCGCGTACTGACAGAACTGGAGGAGGTGTTGGTGACATCTACCGTGCATCTTTCGAAATGAGGCAACTTGCTACAAAGACATACAGATCGTTTGAAATGATGTGTCTTCAGCTGATGTACAGATCATACTGTTTCCGGGTATGTGTTATCTATAGTCCTCCACCGTCTGCCCGTAATGATCTGAGCGCATCGATATTCATGGACGAATTCTCAGATTTTCTGCAGTGTTTCTGAATGGGCCATGACAACTTGGTGATTGTTGGAGATTTCAACATACACGTTGATTTGTTGGATGATACAAAGAATGTACGCTTTCACAACATCCTATAATCTCATGGTCTGCATCAGCATGTGATGGAAAAGACACATTCACATGGTAAGGCATTCCAGAAAGTAGGTCTTGAATAATTCATTGTAAATTTCCTAGTGTTTTTTCTTATTTATTATATGTAATATGCACTTTGATTTCTTAGGTTATGGTAATGAATGTTTTCAGTTTGTAGAAATATTGAAGGCATGCTATCTGGGAGTTGTTTATTCATTGACAACATATCTTAGCGCATACTAACACTGATGAAAGAATTGTGGAGATTCCAAGTGACCAATGATTATATTACAGCTAATTTTTACAATTATCCTCAGCTATTAAGTCGTTGGCGTTAAACTGACATCCATAACTGCATTTCAAACACTGTATTTTTTCTACAACAAATCCATTGTTCTCTATGGGTGGTACATGCTGTGGTTCAAATTGTTCCGCGTACTTTTAGATGAAATGAAATACCTCTGTGATTGGAATTCTGGTGATTTTTTATAACGATCTAACGTAAGAAATAGCGCGAGAGGTCAAGTGTAATTTATCCTTTCAATGTGTTCACTTCCGGGTGCGCAGTGTCGTTAAATCGCAAATATGCATGGCATAAAAATGTCGGTCATTAGAGTGGCAAAGTGCTCATTATACAATCTTCTTCACAATGTCTTTTATGTCGCTGAATTTACATGTAAAATGTACATGATAAATTGAAACAACAAAAATATGATGGAAATACTGGACTTGGCTGCTGTTTAATTACTGTCATCAAGAAATACAAACAAAACCTAGTGACTAGTCCCACAGTTGCATTTTAACGACTAGACATTCTACTACAGGTTGAATTAAGTCCAACAATGCTAATCCTGAATATAAACCTAAAAAGCAACCAAATGTGGGTGCCACCGGCCAACAATTAGACACTATGCTACTGTAAATTGTAATGTATGTATGTTATTCTTGCACATGCGTACTTAAGCATATATACGCACAACACCCACGCACGTGTGCATGCGCTGACACATACACACACGCATACATGCACACACGCACACACGCACACACGCACACACGCACACACGCACACACGCACACACGCACACACGCACACACGCACACACGCACACACGCACACACGCGCACACGCGCACACGCGCACACGCGCACACGCGCACACGCTCACACACGCACACATGCACACACGAACATATGCACACACGCACTCACACGCACACAAACACCACACACAAACACATACACACACCACACACACACACACACACACACATACAGACGCACACACACACACACACACACACACACACACACACACACACACACACACACACACACACACACACACACACGCATACAAACACACACATACTCATGTATAATATACGAAGTTTAGGACGTTTGGAGATACGCTTGTACGGAGGCTCGCAGTCATCAATGTGTGATTATATGTTTAACAAGATTTAACAAGATTCCCACCCAGAGAATTAACTCTAGGTGGCAGGTGGACAAGGATGCCCTTTGGCTTATCGAGAGTCCGACCCTTTTATCTATGTGTATCCCGCCCGTCTGAGGTATTTATTTTTAAACATATTCACGCTACTAGCACCCACACAATCAGCAGGTAATCTGTTCCATTCATTTACAGTTCTTTGTGAAAAAGAAAACTTTCTTATATCCAATTTACTCTGCTCCTTTGCTAAAGCAAGTTCATGTCCTCTAGTCCTTCTATCTTTCTTAACTGAGAAAAAAATATTTCTATCAATATTTTCATAACCCTTCAATATTTTAAACACTTCTATCTGATCTCCTCTCAAACTCCTGGTCTCTAGTGTTGTTAAACCGCATTTTTTTAGGCGTATTTCGTAACTAAGGTCCCTCAGATTTAGTATCATTTTAGTTGCTCTCCTCTGCACTCTTTCTAGCATATCTATGTCCTTCCTGCGATATGGCCTCCATGCTTGAATACAATATTCTAAATGAGGCCTAACTATTGTTTTGTACAGCGGTATTATTAGCTCTTTTTCCTTATTCGTTATGTTTCGCATAATTAATCCAAGGATTTGATTTCCCTTTGAAGCTGCAATTCCGCACTGCTCTGAAATCTTCATATCAGCACTAATGGTTAACCCTAAGTCCTTTTCTTTTACAGTAGTACTTAGTACAGTACCCCCCATTGTATATTCTACTTCTTCGTTCCCATGTCCTGTGTGAAGGCATTTACATTTCCCAAAATTGAACAGCATTTGCCACTTTTCAGACCATTTGATCAACCTGTCAAGATCATCTTGTAAATGCTGTCTATCTCCATCACTTTTAATACTTCTAAACACTTTTGTATCATCCGCAAATTTCAACACCTTGCTTGTTATTTCATCATCCAAATCGTTGATATATATTAAGAATAATATAGGACCTAATACTGATCCCTGTTGTACCCCACTCAATACCGATTTCCAGTTTGAAGCCTCCCCATCAACCACTACACGTTGTCTTCTGTCCATCAGCCATTGTTCTATCCAGTTTATTATACCATTTCCTATGCCATGGGCCTTTAGTTTAAGCAGTAATCTTTGATGTGGTACTTTGTCAAAAGCTTTTTGAAAATCTAAGTAGACGATATCTACTGGTGATCCCTCATCTACCCACTTAGCGATGTCTTCCAAAAAACATAACATATTTGTTAAGCATGACCTCCCTTTAAAAAAACCATGTTGAGATGGGTTTATCAAGTTTTGTTTAACAAGAAAATCCACCATGTCATCTTTAATTAATCTTTCTAATAATTTACAAATCACTGATGTTAAACTCACTGGTCTATAGTTCTCCGACTTGTTTCTCGAACCTTTTTTGAATAACGGTATAATGTTTGCTTCTTTCCATTCTAAAGGAACCACTCCCTCTTCTAATGACAAGTTGAAAACTGTTGCAAGTGGTATGCTAATTTGTTCTACAATTTCCAATAGTAGTTTGGGTGGAATACCATCCACTCCAGGTGATTTATTATCCTTCATAGCCCTTATTTTCTTAGCTACCATTTCCGGGGTTACAATTAATTGTCCTAAATAGTCTGAATCTGCCCCCTTGAACTTAGCCTCTGGTATTGGCAGTGAACTAATATCTTCCCTGGTAAACACTGAACTAAAGTACTCATTCAGGTCTTCTGCCATTAAGAATCCCTCTGATATTATATTTCCAGCACTATCTTCTAGAGGACCGACCTTATCTTGAACTTTCTGTTTGCTTCGAACATACGCATAAAAACTCTTGCTGTCATGTTTTATATTACTAGCTAATTGTTGTTCATAGCTTCTCTTTAAATTTCTAATTTCAGCTGTAGCTTGGTTAAGTGCTTCTTTATAACTGTTGTAGTCTTCATCATTTCCAGTACATCTATATGACTTCCACATCATTTGTTTATACTTAATTTTTCTAATGGCTTCTTTCGGTAAGTGTTTCTTTTTGGACCGTTTTCCTTGTTTTTTTAAGGGTACAAATTTATCGACTATGCACTTAATTTCACTCTTTAATATATTCCAGCATTCTGTTGCCGTCTTATTTTTCAATGTCTTATTCCAGTCTATCTTTGCTAAATATTTCCTCATCTCCTTATACCTTCCTTTGTGGAAATTTTTCCTATACTGCTTTTTACTATTCCTTTCTGATTTTACTTTGATGGTAAAATGTATCTGTTTGTGATCGCTACTCCCCAGTGGCTCACATATCTTGACATTGTCAACTAATTCATTCTGTGAGGACAAAACTATGTCTAACACATTCTCACCCCTGGTTGGTTCTAGCACATGTTGAGAAAGGAATGTATCTTGAACTAAAACTAAAAACTTTTGGTCCTCTCTCCCCATACTCTGTAGAGATTTCCATTGTATATGCCCATGGCTAAAATCCCCCATAATAATACAGTCCCGTTTGCTTACTTCCCTTATAGCGTTTTGTATTTTTTCATTCTCTTCTATGCTTATGTTTGGACTTCGATAAACTAACCCAACTGTTAACGTTGAGTTTCCTGTAACTATGTTACACCAAACAGCTTCTTCGCAATCTGCTTCTCTTTCTAATTTTATTTCATAAGCCTGAATAGATTCTTTAATATATAAAATAACTCCACCTCCCTTTCTTCCTATTCTATCTTTTCTAAACATTACATATCCTGTCAGTCCCAATTCAGCATCTGATATATCGGTGGTGGTCCAGGATTCGGTTATACCTATTATATGAGGGTCAATATCTTCTACCATAATGTTTAGTTCATTTCTTTTGTTTACTATACTCCTTGCATTTAAACAAACACATTTATATCCAGCTTCAGAAGAGTTTTCCAGACTGTTATTTGCTGATTTATTTGTGCTGTCTTTATCTATGCCTCCATTTTCAGGCTTTTCTGTGAGTCCCCCCTGCGAATCTAGTTTAAATAGATGCAACCTGTCCCACTGTCAACAGATTGCAGCAGATTCTCTGAGAAAACTGCTGCCCCCTTTCCACTAAGATGGAGGCCATCTCTCATGTACATATCTTCCCTCCCAACAAAGTATCCCCATAAATCGGTGAATCCCACCCCCTCTTCTTCACACATCTGCTCAGCTAGTGCATTGATCGCCATCCTCTTGCAGTTTCTATACGTTGCCCCCCTTCCTCCCATTACTGGCAAAATTCCTGACAAAATAACCTGTTGCACACATATCATGTTGGTATGATATGTGTTCTCACTCAATAGATGCAAGATGTTCGAAGCTTTCGCTAATATTCGCATGTTAGTGTCGGCAACACCTGTTCATAATAATAACAACACATACGCATCATTGATCATGTTTGTAGTATCAATGCTGGTACTGATGTTAGTCGTAGCAATATCTAGAGATCCGTCAATCCTTCTTTCTAATGGGCTTATGCCGTGGATTACAGGAGCAAATTTAGATCGACTGGCATGTATACCGGTAATATATATATCACACTGTTTTCAAGTAAACAACATGATGATCTATAATTAATACTTCGTCATGGATGAGATACCGACGAATAAACGTCTTATCCTAAATTAATATGTGGTCACTGCAATAAGAAAGATAAACATATGTGGCTAGTCACTGTGTCGTTACCATATTTCTACAAATAAGTGAAAAAGCTAACACGCTATTTTGTAAGTAAATAACTAAATATAGCTTACCCTGGATTACGTGAGTTTGTTGTGTAAAAAACAGTTTTACTACGTAAGAGCTATCAATTATTATTATTATTATTATGTTATTCGATATTTAAAAAAAAAATCGCTATGAAATGCATTGATCAAGGAGGAAGATGTAGTTGTAAATATATAAATTCACCTGCAGACAACACGACCCAGCCACCGCCGTACAAGTACACCAGTCCTCCGCGTGGTCTGTCCTGGGGCGTTGTCTATTGGTACAATATCACTTCAACACCATCGAAAATCTCGTGCATCACTTGTAATGGGAATTTATAACTCACTGGCTTACTCCCACCTACAGAACAGCATGCCAAGGGCGGCAGCAATCACCATTACATTTCTCGATATTTTCTGGTTGATAGTGTCACCTCGAGAGCATGTATCATGTAGGACAAGGGACAAAGTGAATCGTAATACGTAGTTATAAAAGAATAAATAATACTAATAAATAGCGATTTTTTAATAGTTCGCTACTTGGTAGACGACACTGTATACAGTAATCAATAATTATTAATTATAAAGCATTTAACATTATTGAGATGCAAATATAAACATACTGTGCAATATTTACTTTAAGGAATCACCTTAGATATGTCTGTTCCGCATGTAAAATACGTGAGTCCCGGTCTAAATAGCATACATTTGGTTTTCACTTTTGACCCCTAACAAAATTAAGTTACCAAGCGACAAAGAAGCGGGACTCAATATGGAATTTCAATAGCGTTGGTTGACTGAGTTACTTGTACAATGGTACCATATAGCTTACCTTAAGCAGAGGATCTTCAGGTGGCGGCACTGGCTTCGGGAAACGTGGCGGCGGCATCGCTAACATATGACGCATGATGATAAAGGAGTGAGTATCATATCCGAGACATTTCATTAGTGTCTGTGCAAACAATAATAGTAATAGTGTCGTTTGGTTACCGCAATAAAACACGTACACGGCAAGACAGGCGTTGCCCTTGCAGAATAATTTGTAACAACTACGGAAGCTACGCTTTTTTCCATGACACATAACAATTATTCCATTACTCTATATTATAATCGTCTTGAGCCATCTTCACCGCTAAATTCCCACAAGAGGATGGTCACTGGATACAGATAAATATGACACATGACCTATCGATAATAATTATTTCTGACGGTATAGGTATATACATTGATATTATTGTTGTACATAAAAATATATACCTACATGTTTGCGAACATTCCACGTCACGTTGATATTCACCATTCCAGTTAGATAATATAGTTGCATAATTAACTGTAGCTTTTAGTCTAGAAGCAAATATCAATGACCAGGATATTATTGATTAACAAACAGTATTGGTTTAAATGACTCAACATTTCCTGGATATTCAGAAACAAACAACCAAAGTCAACCCGGTATAACCTCGATTTTTCTACTCACAA